>CATIWC010000870.1:0-320185 GCA_948472305.1 Vicia faba | reverse complement strand
GGACCCTATCTAGGCCATTTTTCAATCATCTAATTGGTAACTCTTCCGCGGGGTTTACCAATTTGATCTTAACGGGCGAAAGAATAGAAGCTGGCATCAAGTCAGGAAAGATTCAGAAGGGTGTTGCTGCAAGTGTTGAGAAGAAGCCTTTTAAAAAGGAAACAGCTGTGGTATATTCTCAGAGAAGAGCAGGGAAGACGGAGCGTCGGCCAACTGTGGGGGCCGTAATGATTCAAAACACTCCAAGTGAGCAGCCTCGCTATAACCAGTCCAGACCAAATCAACAACGAGTGGAACAGCCACAACGGCAGTTCACCCGTATTAATATGACTCCAGCGCAAGTGCTTCCCCATCTATTGAAGTTGAATCTCGCCACCATCAAGGAGGCACCAAAGAATGTGAATACATCCTCTCCGCATTATCATCCTAATGCTAAATGCGCCTACCATTCTGACAGTGTTGGGCATGACACCAATGATTGTTGGGCACTCAAGCATAAGATCCAAGACCTGATAGAGGCGAAGGAGGTGGAGTTTGACGCTCCAGAGAAGCCTAATGTGATATCTGCTCCCATGCCGAAGCACGGCCGAAATTTCAATGCCATTGAAGAAGATTTGTATGTTGCTGATGTCAATGATCTGACTACTCCGTTGCTAACCATCAAGTTGAATTTGTTAAAGGCCGGGATCTTCCCGGGATGTAAAGAAGACTGCTATTGTTGTTACTCTCTGCCGTTTGATTGTCCGTTACTGAAGAAAGGCATCCAAGGCCTAATGGATAGTCGACAAATTTTGTTTGAAAAAGTTTCTGCCATTCCAACTCATACTGAAGATGTCTCAATCATAACCATTCACGCCAATCTTTCCAAGGCCGTCAAAAAGCCTGTTAAGATTACACCAGCTACGAAATCTGTTCCTTTGAAGATAACAATGCCAGGGCCTGTCCCTTATGTTTCTGAGAAGTCGATACCTTGGAACTATGGCGGTGACGTCTACTACCATGGTATCAAGCAAATAGAAATAACTGAAGAAAGTTCGGATGATGAAGAAGCCAGCATTGGTAACATTGCGGGCACGAGAAAAATCACCCGGAGCGGGAGAATATTTTCTCCAGAGATTGCCCCTCCAGGAGCAATTTTTGGACCCTCATCAGCTGACAAGGTTGTCCCTGCACCAATAAAACTCTCTGCTAGAACCCCTTTGATTGAGGATGTTGTTGTCCCTAGTACTGTCTCTCCTACCGCTGCTGATAAAGGTAAGGGAATCCAAGAGGAGCTCGTCAGGACGAGGGCTCAGCCCTTGGTCATCCCGGAAACCTCCAAAAAGGAAATGGATGAGATTTTAAGGATAATCAAAAGGAGTGACTACGATGTGGTAGAACAGTTGGGGCAAACCCCCTCAAAGATCTCCATGCTGGCACTACTACTTTGCTCAGAAGTGCACGCTAAAGCCCTGATAAAATTCCTGAAGGCAGCTCATGTGCCCCAGGAAACCTCTGCGGATTAATTTCAGAATTGTGTGGCTAGCCTGACTGCGGACAATGGATTAGGTTTTTCCGATGCCGACCTAACTCCTAAAGGTAGAAACCACAATGATGCTTTGCACATTTCAGTAGAGTGTCGAGGAACCACCCTCGCACATGTCTTGGTCGACACCGGTTCGTCGCTGAATGTATTGCCCAAGAAGGCCTTGGACCGGCTAGATTGTGAAGGGTTGGAATTGAAGCCGAGTGATATTGTTGTCAGAGCTTTCGATGGTTCAAAGAGAATGGTCCATGGGGAGGTTGAAATTCCCGTCAAGATAGGCACCGAGGTGTTTAAATCTACTTTCTATGTGATGGACATCCGTCCGTCATACTCTTGCTTGCTGGGTAGACCTTGGATACACCATGTTGGGGCAGTCACCTCCTCCTTACATCAGATGTTGAAGTATCCTGTCAAGGGAAAGATCATTACTGTCCGTGGCGAAGAGGAGTACATGATTAGCCACTTAAATTCTTTCCGGTACGTGGAGGTTGAAGGAGAGTTCATTGAGACGCCTTTTCAGCATTTCGAAGAAGTCCTTCCTGAAATAGCAGTAGCAAAGTTGGCAGCTGAGACACCGAGGCAGATGGCCAGGATGGCATCTCTGGAGGACGCAAAGGCCGCAATAAAGGAAGGGAAGAATTCAGCATGGGGGCAGTTACCTGATATTCCGCATAAGACCGACAAATTTGGATTAGGGTTTACTACCGCTGGCCAGAAAGCTATGCGCCGATCGAAGATTGAAAGGGCGCCAGTCAAAATTTCTCCCTACGGAATCAACGCTTTGGAGGATGAAGACAAAGAGAGCAACATCGAAGAGTGGATTTATCCAACTGTCAAGGGAGGATTGAGCAACTGGGAGGCAAAAGACTTTGTCCCCATCACTTTTATTCATCAGTAATTTATCTATCAAACATTTCCTATTCGGTCTGTAATATTTATGTTTAAACAATCCGTACACTATCTTTTCACCTCATGCCTTGCCCGGGGCATGTAGGTCCACTTGTAAGGGTTTTGATTATTTTTCATATCCATATGCCATGTTTAATGATTCATTGGACGTTTTTCATTTGATAAACTGCTTGTGTTCATTTTCTTTCCTTTTTCATTTTTTGTTTAAGGATGGCTATCCCTTACACACACCCACACTCACCAATGCAGGTACCCATCCACTCCGGATTCCATGGGTGACTATTCTGCTGTATCTTTCAATAACTCTGAAGATCTGGTCAATCAAGCCGAGTATGAAGATGACGAAGGTTGTGAAGTACCAGGGGAACTAGCCAGACTTCTACAGCAAGAGGAAAGGGTCATCCTACCGCACGAAGAGCCATCGGAAACTGTCAACTTGGGAACCGAGGAAGACCGGAAGGAGGTGCAAGTGGGTGCCAATCTGGAACCAAAGGTCAAGGAGCGCCTGATACAATTGTTGAATGAGTATGTTGGAATCTTCGCTTGGTCTTATGAAGACATGCCGGGTTTAGACACAGACATCGTAGTTCACCGTCTCCCCACAAGAGAGGATTGTTCGCCGATCAAGCAAAAATTCCGCCGAATGAGGCCTGACATGTCTGAAAAGATCAAAGCAGAAGTGATGAAGCAGTTCGACGCAGGCTTTCTGGCTGTTACGTCCTATCCTCAATGGGTCGCTAACATCGTACCAGTACCTAAGAAAGATGGCAAGGTCAGGATGTGTGTGGACTACCGGGATTTGAACAGGGCCAGCCCCAAAGATGATTTTCCGCTGCCACACATTGACATTTTGATCGACAATACAGCTCAGCACAAAGTGTTTTCCTTCATGGATGGATTCTCGGGCTACAATCAAATCAAAATGGCCCCCGAGGATATGGAGAAAACAACTTTTGTCACACAATGGGGCACTTTCTGTTATAAGGTGATGTCGTTCGGACTGAAGAACTCAGGGGAAACTTATCAACGCGCCATGGTAGCTTTATTTCATGATATGATACATCATGAGATTGAAGTTTACGTAGACGATATGATAGCTCGGTCACAAACAGAGGAAGAACACCTTGAGCATCTGGAGAAGCTGTTTGCCAGGTTGAAAGAATACAAGCTCAGGCTGAATCCAAGTAAATGCACTTTTGGAGTAAGGTCTGGTAAACTTCTGGGATTCATTGTAAGTAACAAAGGCATTAAAGTCGATCCAGCAAAAGTGAAAGCAATACAAGAAATGCCTGCTCCCCGTACTGAAAAGGAGGTTAGAGGGTTCTTGGGGCGCTTGAACTACATTGCCAGATTCATCTCGCATCTGACTTCTACTTGTGAGCCAATTTTCAAACTCTTAAAGAAAGATCAGGTAGTCGAATGGAACGGCGATTGCCAAGCTGCTTTTGATAGAATCAAGGAGTATTTGCTAGAACCTCCTATTCTGATGCCACCCGTCGAAGGAAGACCACTGATCATGTATTTAACCGTCTTGGATAACTCAATGGGGTGTGTTTTGGGCCAGCATGACGAGTCTGGTCGAAAAGAGCATGCTATTTATTACCTTAGCAAAAAGTTTACCGACTGTGAGACCCGCTACTCACTGCTCGAGAAAACTTGTTGCGCTTTGGTATGGGCTGCTCGCCGACTAAGGCAGTATATGTTGACTCATACTACCTTGCTGATTTCCAAAATGGATCCTATCAAGTATATCTTCGAAAAGCCTGCTTTATCTGGAAGGATAGCCAGATGGCAAATGATCTTAACTGAGTATGACATCCAGTACACCACCCAAAAAGCTATAAAAGAGAGTGTGCTAGCTGACCATCTGGCTCATCAAGCTATCGAAGATTATCAACCCATGAGATTTGACTTCCCAGACGAGGACATCATGAATTTGGACAACATCGAAGGTAACGGACCGTATGACGGACCCGAAAAGGGATCCCGATGGACCCTGTACTTTGATGGTGCTTCAAATGCACTTGGAAACGGTATCGGTGCGGTACTCATTTCTCCGGAAGGTTGTCACACACCTTTCACGGCCCGACTTTGCTTCAGCTGCACAAACAACATGGCTGAGTACGAAGCTTGCATCTTTGGTCTCAAAGCTGCTATAGACTTGGGGATCAAATCTTTGATCGTATTTGGGGACTCGGCTTTGGTTATCAGTCAAATCAAAGGAGAGTGGGATACCAAGCATCCTAATCTTATCCCATACAAGGAACATGTCCTGACATTGTTGCCTCATTTCGAGCAAATTACCTTCGAGCATTTCCCGCGAGAAGAGAATCAGCTAGCAGATGCTCTAGCCATAATGTCCTCCATGTTTAAACTCAACTGGGATAACGAGGCTCCCCAAATCACCATCGAGCGAATGGATGAACCTGCGCATTGTCACGAGATTAATACGGAAGAAGTAATGGAACAACCTTGGTTTCATGAAATCAAAAGGTATCTCGAGACTAGAGATTATCCCGAAGAAGCTTCCCTAAATGACAAGAAGTTCTTAAGGAAATTTGCTGCTAAGTTCTTCCTGAGCAACGACATCCTTTATAAACGAAGCCATGATTGTGTGCTACTCCGATGCGTAGACAAAGCTGAAGCAGAGTTGATCATGACTGACATACACAGCAGCACATTTGGCACTCACTTGAGCAGGCATACAATGGCTAAGAAGATCCTAAGGGCAGGCTATTACTGGTCTACCATGGAAGCTGACTGCCATCAACATTCCCGTACTTGCCATAAATGTCAAGTCTACGCTGATAAAGTTCATATCCCTCCGGTCCCTCTCAACGTTCTGACTGCTCCTTGGCCATTCTCAATGTGGGGCATTGACATGATTGGGGAGATCAAGCCCACGGCTTCCAACGGACATCGCTTCATCCTAGTTGCCATTGACTATTTCACCAAATGGGTCGAAGCAGCTTCCTTCGCTTCTGTCACTAAAAATGTGGTTGCCCGCTTCATCAAGCAAAATCTCATATGTCGGTATGGTGTTCCAGACAGGATCATCACAGACAACGGTACCAATCTGAATAATACAATGATCACCGCATTATGCGAGCAGTTCAAGATTTATCATCACAATTCATCTCCCTATCGGCCGAAGATGAATGGTGCTGTTGAAGCTGCGAACAAAAACATTAAGAAAATCATTCAGAAAATGACAGTCACTTACAAAGACTGGCATGAGATGTTACCGTTTGCTCTGCATGGATACCGTACGACGGCACGTACTTCAACAGGGGCAACCCCATTTTCTTTGGTATATGGCATGGAAGCTATCTTGCCTATGGAAGTCCAGATTCCTTCTCTAAGGATTATGAAGGATGCAGGTTTGAATGAAGATGATTGGATGCAGACCCGACTTGACCAACTCAATTTGATCGACGAGAAGCGACTCGCTGCTATATGCCATGGTCAGACGTATCAAAAACGGATGATCAAGGCCTTCAATAAGAAAGTCAGACGTCCAGTGTATCAAGTCGGAGATCTCGTAATCAAGCGGATTATCTTGCCGCAAAGTGATCCCAGGGGCAAATGGACTCCTACATATGAAGGACCATTTGTGATCAAGAGCATATTTTCTGGTGGTGCAATGATTCTGACCACCATGGACAGCGACGATTTGGCGCACCCTGCGAACGCAGACATAGTCAAAAGATACTACACATAAAATAACCCGACAAGTCGAAAACCCAAAAGGGAGGCTTGGGCAAAAATGGGCATCCCGGTGAACCGAAAACCCGAAAGAGCGGTTCAGGCAAAAATTAGGGATAAAAATGAAAAAAATTGTACACCCGGCAAGTTGAAAACCCGAAAGGGCGGCTTGGGCAAAAAGGGGTTTCCCGGTGGATCGAAAACCCGAAAGGGCGATTCAGGCAAAAGTTAGGGAATTAAAGCGTATGACTATGTCTCGTCGGATCACTTCAAAAGAAAATCTCTTCATCAACCAGTTCCAGGCTTCTGATCAATCCAGTCATCGGCAGACGAAGCATTGAATGGACAGATATTCAAAGTTGTGAAAGCTATAGCGGAATGGAATCCCATGGAATTATTTCACATAGCCATCTTTATTTTGTATAAATTTTTCAAATATTTATGACAAAATCCTCTTACTAGGATGATTGTCTCCTTTGTACAAATATACTCATAGAAAGTCAATACAAATACTTTTCCCAGAAATTTGTGTCATTTCCTTTTCTTTTCTCTTGCACTATTTGTTTTATTTTGAGAAACATCCAATGTTTTGTTAAATAGGCATATGCATTTGAACATAATCATTTCCTTATGAACTAAGAAAGAGGATTACTGATAGGTTGAAGGTACAGTTGTATATCTTGATACCCTTTCAAGGGAAACCCCCAGGAGATTTGGAATCCATATCCCTAGTAAGTCGTGAAGCTTACCTCCCCAGTAGATTCTGGAAGCTTATCCCCTACGGAGTACGAACGTCTCTCCCGAGTTTTATCCAAAGTTATTCCTCACAGGGGCTTATAACTGGGTTATCCTCAGCTTATTGCCACGGAAGATCGCACTCGCCAAAATTCTTCCTATCCCCAGCGGAGTTCATCAGAGATTCCCGAACATAACTTATCAATACAATCCCCAGAGGAGGTTGTCTTTGTACATCCCCGGCCAGAGGATCCTCCAGAACTCATTTCCCCTCAGAGTTTAAGTTTCAGAATCCCCAGCGAAGCCAGACTAATGAACCTTCTCACCACAGAGTTTTGGGAAAGCAAATCTTGAGTTCCCCAGTGAAGTCGCCAGAGATACTTCCCTCTCAGCTGAAGGTTCTCAATCTTACCTCTCCAGCATGAGTCTATTAGATTGGAACTCCCCAGTAGAAGTCATCAGGATTTCCCCAGAAGATTGGTATACAACCCAAGCTCCTTTTTCTCCAACAATAACCAGGAATTATTCTTCCCGGCAGTAGTCAAGATACTGTCATCTTCAGCCATCTCGGATTCATCTATCTGTTGCGAGACAGCTCTCCAGCTTACATACGCATTCATTTACATTCATATCATATAACCTACATTGTGTCATACATCATAACATTGCATATAACTAACTCTTTACCTTTTCAGGTAAGATCTGTCGAAAGACTAAAATCATTATCTTCCGAGATTCTTTCCAGGAATAGTTCAGATGTGACCCAGACATGGTAACATTCTAATGCTTATTCCAGATTTATCCAGATGCAGTGTTACACGAGCTCATCATCAGGGAACCCTACACCGGTTCTTCATCCAAATTCAAGATTTCTGAAAACAGTTCTTGGGTTCTCCAAGTAACGGATGTTAACCTATCACTTGTTCAGATTCTTCTCCAAACTTCTAAAAGCAGTTTATGGATTCTTCCCCACAACGGATGTTAATCTATCGCTTGTTCAGACTCTTCTCAATTTTTGAAAACGGTTTACGGACGCTTCCCAACAACGGATGCTGCTCTATTGCTTATTCAACTCCAAGACTTCTGAAAATAGTTTACGGGTTCTCCAAGTAACGGATGTTAACCTATCGCTTGTTCAGTTTCTTCTCAAGACTTCTGACAACAGTTTATGGATTCTTCCCAACAACGGATGTTAATCTATCACTTGTTCAGATGCAACCTTCGAAAACAGTTTACGGACGCTTCCCAACAACGGATGCTGCTCTATTGCTTATTCAACTTCAAGATTCCTGAAAACAGTTTACGGGTTCTCCAAGTAACGGATGTTAACCTATCGCTTGTTCAGTTTCTTCTCAAGACTTCTGACAACAGTTTATGGATTCTTCCCAACAACGGATGTTAATCTATCACTTGTTCAGATGCAACCTTCGAAAACAGTTTACGGACGCTTCCCAACAACGGATGTTGCTCTATTGCTTATTCAACTTCAAGATTCCTGAAAACAGTTTACGGGTTCTCCAAGTAACGGATGTTAACCTATCGCTTGTTCAATTTCTTCTCAAGACTTTTGAAAACAGTTTACGGATTCCTCCCAACAACGGATGTCAATCTATTGCTTATTCAGACCCCCAGTTCAGAGATGGTCCAAAGCATGGACACCTTCCTGATATTCCTTTCCAGATGGCATCGTTAAGCCCATCCCCGGCAAATGTCTGTCACTCTTCCAGATGGCATCGTTAAGCCCATCTCCAAATGGTATCTTTAAGTCCATTCCCGCATCCATTACTTTGACGAGTGCAAATTTAAGGGCACTCTAGTGTCCAATCTCCTTTTACCCTCGAGTCACGAAAAGCAAGCTTGCCAATCTAACTCTTCGGATTCAAGAAGATTGAACAGGGGCAACTGTTGTACCCCAAAATTTGCCCTCCCATTTCTCATTGATTTCTCACCACAAAACCTTTGAAGATCAAGATTCAGTTAGGGTTTCATCTGCTCAAGACTTCTCCTTGCACTGTGGACCCAAATTAGGGTTTGTGTTTGCACGAAGATGTTTTGACCTAAAAGGCCTAAGATGACTTTCTTGCTTCATATTGGACTCCCAAGTTTATCCATATCAAGTTTCAAGTCTTGATTCCAAATTTTGCCCAATCAATTGGACAGTTGACCTAGAAATCAACAATATTGGGGAAAAAGTCAACTGTGACCAATTGACAGTCAAATCTCATGAAAATTGACCCACATCAACATTATGAACTCATATGAACCATTTGATCAAGTTTGGATCACAATTCCATAAGAAATTTGATCAGATCACCAAAAGGGCAAAATGGTCATTTTTAGGGTTTTGACTGCACAAAGGCAATTTTTGACTGTTTGACCCAACCAATGGTAAACCAAGCTCACATATGGACTCAAGAACCCCATGGAATTATCTTGACATGCTCAACAAGTTCAGAAGATCCCAAGTACACAAGATTGACAGTTGAATTTCCCAGTCAATTGATCAATTTTGACTGTATACTGAAAAGTCAAACTTTGACTTTTTGGTCAAAATCAAGAGTCAAGATTCATTTTTCATCAAAACATGCCAAATCATGAAACTTGTTCACCAAGAAATCAAAAAATGCAAATTAGGGTTAGAAATGAGAATTTTTCATAACTTAGAATTTTTCTAAGTTATGAAAAACCCTAATTTTTTCCCAACTTTGTCCCACTTTCTCACCAAGATTCATTTGGATTCAAACAAAAGTCAAAACATGAAAGTTGTAGATTGTTGCATAATCTACAACTTTGATTCACAAAGTTTTCCCAAATGAGGCTTGTATCTCAAGTTACAATTTTTGGAATAAGGGTACTAAACCATTCTTAACTTAGTGAAATTTTAACCTATTTTGGCAAGGTTTTCTACCCAACTTCAAGGCCATTTTCCATACACTTCCACTTGGAATTTCAATTTTCATTTCAAAGATGGATTGTAGTACACATTCCAAGCTTTCCAAAATGTCCAAGAACTCATCAAACAACCTCATAACTTGAGAGAATCGAATTTCACAATATGGCAAAAACTCACTTTTGAATTGGTCATGTACATGTTCATAACTTAGGCCATTTTCAAGTCAGCATAGTTTGTGCTACATTACAGGTCCTTAAACCATCCAACACTCAATAATTTAATGCATGTTCATTGTGTTAAAGTGTTTTTCTTTGAGTTCAAGCATTACATACAAGTTTAATCCATTTATGGAAAAAGCAAAATGGCCATTTTTGCAAAAGCAAGCTTTATGTCCAATTGAAAATCCAACAAGTACAGATGAAATCTAATTGGCACAAGATTATGAGCAAAACAATCTGATCAAGACAAGGTTAGCAGCATGTTTAAGGGTCCCCTACTTGCCTAAAACATCAAGTTGGCTTTGCTTGCTTAAGTGTGAAGAAAAGTATCATAACATACAACAACTTTCATCTCAGCATTAGAACACAGAAGCAAACATTGTAGACATCTTCTAATCATCCAACCCAAGCTAGAACACGAGCCCTTGGCCTCCCAAACACTCCCATTCCCAGAATCACTCTCAAACTGCATAAACAGGGCAAGGCCTGCAGATTGAACACCATCTCTCATCCCTTGCCTGATTTCTTGCCCAAAGCTCATCAAACACATTCCCTAGCATCAATGCAAGCTAACCAAAACCTAAAACACGACCTGTAATTCCTCTAACCAGTTCCACCATTTTCATTTTCTTGTTTTGCAGTTGGATTTCTCTAGCACGATTCAAGAAGTTTCAAGACAAAGTAAAGCTTGGAATAGCATCCCTGGACCTCAAGGAAGCTATACCAATCATCACCTTGCACTGAAAGCTTCCCCATTGCCAGATACAACTTCAACTGAACAGGTAAGTTCATGAACTCGTATCTCACTTGTTAAGTATTGTTAGCTTTAGGTTTGTGAAGAAAACATGTCACAATCATAGCCCTGAACATGCCCATATAATTAGATTTCATTTATATTATGTATGCTTAGAGAATTTGATGTCTGAACTTTGAACAAAAATTAGGTTAAGAATTGGGAGAGAAGAAATTCTCTCTCATTTCTGAGAGTTAAAACATGTTCTTTATATGTGTGAATTCGTGAGAAGATGCTTAACAGTTTTGATGTTGGAAGTTTTTGCTAAAACTCAAGGAATCAGGACCTTGCAATGGAAGAAAGAGGCGCGTGTTTTTGTTCAAACAAAATTCTGGAGGTTGAAGAAAGGTCTTCATGGGCTGGGCTTGTGTTGACTTTTCTTTTTGCACCATACATTTGCTTCTGCACCCCCTGAGCCCATTTTGCTTATTTCTTTGACTTTTTGACTTTTTGTTTTTTTGATTGACTTATTTATTTTTTCTCATGATATTAAAAATATAAAAATATTTTTTCTCACCATTTTTGAATTTATTAGGCATTTATTTAGTTTTCTTTTAGTTTATACATAAATAAATAAATACATATATTTTTGTTTAAAATACTAAAATAGTGCAAATACATTTTTATACATTTTTATTTTTGTTTTACTTTCTGAAAATATTTTATAGAAAAAATACTTTTTTTTATTAAATATTAAATATTATTAATATATATATATATATATATATATATATATATATATATATATATATATATATATATATATATATATATATATATATATATATATATATATATATATATATATATATATATATATATATATATATATATATATATATATATATATATATATATATATATATATATATATATATTCATTAGTATATTTAGGTTAAAATACAAAAATACTTTTTTTTTATTTATTAATATTTGACATAAAAAAAATACTTTTTTTTATAAATATACTTCATTTTATTTTATTTTTGTACATAATAAACAAATACTTGTATAAATTAAATAATATATATATATTACTTAATAAAAATTAGGGTTTTACCCTTAAAAGACAAAAACTCCAAAAATAATACTTCTTTTTTATTTTTATTTATTTAGCATAAATAATACTTTTTTTTCATACATATAAAAACCCTTTTTGCATTTTTGCATCTTTATTGTATTTTCCATTTAATTTATGCAAACAATTACTTGTAAAAATGCCAAAAATGATGTAATAGCTAGGTTTAATTTCTTTGTCTAAATACCCCCATTTGAACATTTGTACCCCCTTCCCCTATTGTGTTGTAATAGTGTAGGAATTTAACTTTTCGCACTTTAACGCTTTCTAAATATACCATGCTAGAATTAGGGTTTGTATGCAAATAAAACGAACAAAAATAGTTTGACCTAATTTCAAGATAATCAAGCATGAAAATGGAGAAAACATCTCACACTTGCACCCCTAGGGTATTCCACTTGTTGCCTTCAAATAAATGGGCCATATTGCATGTTAGGTTTCTTTGGGTAAAACAAACAATCAAATGATCATAGTCCCTCGATGACGCTTTCGAAAAGTTGCCTAAAATGATCAAGTCCCTTTCAAAGAAAAATTGCCCAGAGACATTTAACACTATTGCAGTCATGGTCTAAACGATGACCCGCGCCCATCCCTTTCACCTCCTAATACAAGATTGTCCACCAAATGCAATGGTGGAACAAAATTGTCAAAGGGTTTAAAAACATAGCAAAATCTTTGAGAACTTTATGGTAGATAACTCTTAGGTACTTGTCAATTTGCAAAAGAAAACACTTGCCTATTTTCAAACTACACTTCACAAACACTTTCAAAAAAACCTTGAAACATCTTTTCAAAAAGACAAACACCTTTTGTAAAACATTCGAGTAAAGAATTGTTACAAGGGTAGCCTATACAAGGCATCTTTTTCAAACCCTTTTCAAAAACCACACACAAAGCACCATTTCAAACAATTGAAAACCAAGGCAAGTTGATCTAAGCAAGTACCTAAGAGCCCATGGATAACCATGGATAGAAAGGGTGCTAATACCTTCCCTTTCTATAATCTACTCCCCGAACCCAAGAAAAATCTCAAAGGTTTTTGCTGTGCTTTTTAAACCTTTCCTTAGGATAAAATAAAAAGTCGGTGGCGACTCTTGCTCAACCAAAACATTTGCGAAAACAAACGCAAAACCATAGTCAGTTCTCCCACCGTATCACAACATCCAAAGTGGAGGTCTTGTGATCTTGGGAATCAAGGATACTGCCTTGGTTGCCGCTACTTCTTGAGAGACCTCCTCGAAATGTTGGAAAGGGGTTTCAATGAACTCGCCATCCGTCTCCATATATCGAAAGGAATTCAGATGACTAATCATGTACTCTTCCTCCCCATGGACTGTTGTGATCTTTCCTTGGACCGGGTATTTCAGCATCTGGTGTAATGTGGAGGTGACAGCACTGGCATTGTGGATCCAAGGCCTTCCTAACAGACAAGAGTAAGAGGGACGGATGTCCATCACATAGAAGGTTGAATTGAAAGTCTGAGTTCCCACCTTTATCAGGATGTCCACCTCATCGTGGACCATCCTCTTAGAGCCATCAAATGCTCTCACAATTATGTTACTGGGTTTCAATGTCATCCCTTCGTAATCCAATCTATCAAGAGCTTTCTTTGGTAAGACGTTCAAAGATGAACCAGTGTCTACCAAGACATGGGCTAGGGTTGTTCCTATACACTCTACAGAGACATGTAATGCCTCGTTGTGTTTTCTCCCTTTGGGTGTCAAGTCAGCATCAGAGAAACCCAGGCCATTATCAGCTGTCAAACTGGCCACACAGTCTTGGAACTGGTCAGCAGACGTCTCTTGTGGCACATGAGCTGTCTTCAGAAATTTTACAGGAGATTTCGCATGTGCCTCAGAGCACAACAGTAATTCTAACATAGAGATCTTGGAAGGGGTTTGCCTCAACTGTTCAACCACATCATAATCACTCTTCTTTATTATCCTCAGGATTTATTCCATTTCCTTCTTGGATGTTTCGGGGATAGCTAGTGATTGAACCTTCATCCGAACAGGCTCCTCTTGAATGCTTTTTCCATTATTCTCAACAGTAGAAGTATTGGTAGGGATAGGGATTGTATTGTCTTTGTCGGTAGGTACGCTTGCGGGTATAATCACTGGTGCAAAGGTATTCTTCGGAATGGCCACGGGTCCAAAAACTGCCTTTGGAGGGGCAATCTCGGGAGAGAAGATCCTACCACTATGGGTGACCTTGCTAGTTCCAGCAATGTTACTGATGTCAGAATTTTCTTCTTTGGAGCTCTCTTCTTCGGCAGTCAATTCATCTTGTTTGATACCATGGTAGTAGATTTTTCCACCATAATTCCATGGTACTGTTTTATTTGACTTGTACGGGACCGGCCCGGGCATTATGATCTTAAGTGGAGTAGTTTTTGGAGCAGGTGTAATCCTAACGGGTCTTTTAGGGGCCCTGGAAGGATTGACGGAGATGGTTATGATTGAAACTTCTTTAACAGGAATATGTAAAACGGGAGCATTCTCAAACAGAATTTCTTGATTATCAATCAGGCGTTGGATACATGTCTTCAACAGAGGGCAATCGGCGGGTGAGGATAAACAATGATGGCAGTCTTCCTTACAACCTGGGAACACACCAGCTTTCAAAAAATTCATCTTAATGATCGGGAGCGGAGTCAAAAGTTCATCCACTGTAGCAATAAACAAATCTTCATCAACAGCGTTGGCATTGTGACCATGCCTAGGCATCGGAGCAGAAATGGCATTCGATTTCTCAGGCGCATCGAACTCAACTTCCTTCCCATCTATTAGGTCTTGAATTTTGTTCTTCAGAGCCCAACAGTTGTTAGTGTCGTGCCCTGGACTTTAAGAATGGTATGCGCATCTGGAATTTGGATGATAATGAGCGGATGTAGTATTGGGATTCTTTGGGACCTCTTTTAAAGTTGCCAGATTCAATTTCAGAAGATGTGGTAGAACCTGGGCTGGAGTCATATTAATCCTGGTGAATTGTCGGATTGGCCTTTCCACCCTTGGCTGGTTATTTCTTGGCTGGTCTGATGCGGGCTTTGGAATCATAACGGCCCCCACCACTGGTCGGCGTTCTGTTCTTCCTTGATTCCTCTGTGAATAAACAGCAGATACCTCCTTCTTCCTAGTGAAAGGTTTCCTCACAACTGTAGAGGCAGACACATCTTTCTGAATCTTCCCACTTCTTATACTAGCTTCCACCCTCTCGCCGGTTAAAATCAATTCAGTAAACCCTGCAGAGGAACTTCCAATCAGATGATTGAAGAAAGGGCCTGACAGAGTTCCCAAGAACATGTCCACCAACTCCCTTTCAGACAGAGGGGGTTGCACTCTTCCTGCTAGATCTCTCCACTTTTACGCGTAATCTTTGAAACCTTCATTTGAAACCATAGCCATACTCTTAAGTTGAGTACGGGTAGGCGCCAAATCAGTGTTGTACTGGTATTGTTTATAGAAAGTTGCGGCCAGGTCTTCCCAATTATGGATGTCGGCTCTTTCCAATTGGTAAAACCAATCGAGTTGCGTTCCTGATAAACTGTCTTGGAAAAAGTGGACCCACAAGTCTTTATCAGTAGAATGTGGCTGAATCTTCCTGACATATGATCGGAGGTGCATTTTAGGACAAGACACCCCATCATACTTGGCAAATAATGGCACTTTAAACTTTGGCGGGATTACAATTCATGACACCAGCCCTAGTTCTTCAAAATCTAGACCTGGTACCCTCTGTATTTCCATAGCGGTTAAACGCTCTTCCAGGTGTTTGTATTTATCATCAGCCGGAGGGTATTGTTGTTCAGAGTAGTCCTCCTCTTCCTCCTCTTATTCAGAGTCTGATGGAACTGCCGTTTCTTTTCCCTTCCTTTCCCCTTCATCAGACGTTGCTGGATATTCTAAGGTCCTTCTGGCTTGTCCCTGAAACCTTCTGCCCATGATTACCACACCATCTGACTTCTTCTCTTTCTTCTTTTTCTCTTTTTCTAGCAGAGTCTTCAGCTCCTCCTGTCCCTTGGCTAAGGTCATGAGTAACTGTTGAAATTGTGTATTTTGAGCTTGAAGGTCTTTGACCGTCTGTTCGAGATCCATCTTACTGAAATAAACAGTAGAGAGATGAGGAAACTTGTTGTAAAGACCTGTTTATGTTTATGATGAATGATATGTATTCATGCAATGCTTTCAAGGATTTAAAAAAAATTCAAATTTGTTTTAGACAAAAAGAAACACACGTTATATTAATAAGATAGAATTTGAGTACATCAATTCCCCTTGGGAAAAATAATACAAAATTCTAAGATAAAAAGACATTGCGCATCCTCTTTGGTTCAATGTAGGTATTTAGAGTCTGCTCCTCATGAAGTAGCCGAGTGAGTTCCAAAACCTTCTTCTCGCTTACGTAGAATTGGGCTTTAAAAGTATCACGCTCTCCTTTGAGCTGTATCCAATCCCTTTGTAGTTCTTCGAGTGATGTAGGCATGTCAGGATGTAGGATAGTGTATGGAACTTCTCCCTCCTTAACAGGCTCAATAATCACTGGGAGAATGGAAGGAAAAGGCATCATGAGACTTTGAGCGCGGGTTCGTACCCACTTGAGGTAAGGCTCAAGAGGGATGGAATTATTGTGTCCCAAAGTCTTGCTATCTACCTTGTTTAGCATCCTCCAAGCTCGGATGAATCTCTGGCGAAGTCCTTGATCGTCGTTGTCGTAGTCGAAAACCAAACCTTGAATCAGCATATCATGTGGGCTATCCCTTCGGGCATAACCAAACTGTCTTAGAGCCAAGAACGGGTTGTAGGTGATGCCTCCCCTAATGCCAAGTAGAGGGACATTAGGGGATTCCCCATAACGGTCAACAATGATAACATTCTCTTTGGATCGAGAACACCAATGGATATCTGAATGTTTAAGCGTCATTAACCTTTGTGACCACCTCAAACCTTGCTCATTCTTTAAGACTAATTGGGGAAGATGAGAAATAAACCATCTTTCCAGGAGAGGAGTTCAACACATAAGAACACCTCTTTCCCTCATTGTGCGAGTGTGAAAAGAGTGCAAGATATCCCCAAGCAATGTAGGCACCGGGTTGTGTGACATGAAGATTTTGACAGCGCTCGCATCTATGAGTTGGTCAGGATTGGGGAACAGGACCATCCCATAGATGAGACGAGCTACAATCTCCTCAAAAGCTTGCAAGTCTGAGGAGTTCCAACATCTTTGGGCTTTCTCAAACAGAAACTTTGCCAAGAAGCCTTTGACACCACTTCTAGTTTCCTAATGAGTTGTGACATCAGATGAGTGCAAGTGCAGGGCTTGAGCAATCTCTTCTGGCTTTGGATCTCTTTCTGTACCGTTAAAAGGTAGTTGATTAAAAATAGGAATCCTCAAAAGTTGAGAGAATTCTTCCAAAGTGGGCACAAGTTGATAGTCAGGAAATGTGAAGCAATGATGCAAAGGGTCAAAGAATTGGAAGAGAACCTTCATCATATCCTCCTCTGTGTTGGAGGTGACCAAGTTGAGTAGACGACCATGTCTCTCGGTGAATGGAGAGTTCTCAGGGATCCTTGAAGCTAGCTCCTTGAGTTGTGGAGGAATTCTTACAAGGTTGATTTGGATAGTTTTCCTGCGAAGTGAATCCATATCCTACAAAATAAGAACAAAGATGAATTTCCAAAAATCCTTGAAATAGTTAGTGGATGCATATGATGTTCATGATGTCCATGATGTTATGTACAAGCATGCATATACAGACAAATCAAAAAAGTTCTTAGTTTAGGCTTGCATGGGGTTTCATAGGTAAATACCCTCTTGAAGTTTAGTTGGCTCAACCTGTCCTAAAAAATAGTAACCGGGTTCTAAGGAGCTCAATATCACTGGATTGTTTCCTTGTTCATTGTTTCAGCTCAAGCCTCTTTAATGGCGACTGAAATATCCCAAGAAACCAAACCTCAATGAGTGTAGTATCGAGTATCTACCAACTTCGGACTGTACCAAAGTCGGTCATCTCACTACATCCTAAAGGCCAAGTTGGTCAAGTAAAGGTTCTAAAAGTTTGTTAGTGCTTCGCGACATCACTCAACGGCCCCGTATTCTCCTTGACTACTCAAGGGCTACTGGTACCCACAAATATATCGCACTAACATAGCTATTGCTTATACCATGTCGATATACCCCGCACAGTTTCCATAATGTATTGCTATTTACCTATAATGTTTCCCTAATCCGGGTGGAGGATTCAAACCCAAACAAAGAACTGTAATGTAAAGTAAACAAATCAAACAATGTAAGCAAATAAATGTGATCTAGCCCTAAGGTAACCCCACTTTCATTTGAGTCCCCAGTAGAGTCGCCAGTTCTGTGATACGGTGGGAGAACTGACTTGAAGGTTTTGCGTTTTATCGCAAATGTCGCGGTTAGCAAGAGTCGCCACCGACTTTTATTTTATCCAAAAGGAAAGGTGAAAAAGCACAGGAAAGACCTTTAAAGATGTTTTTGAGTTCGGGGGGTAGATTATGAAAAGGGAAGGTATTAGCACCCTTTTCATCCATGATTTTCCATGGGCTCTTAGTTACTTGCTAGATCAACTTGCTTTTGTTTGAACGTGTGCTTGTGGTGGTGATTTTTGAAAGTATTTTGAAAATGGAACTTCGTAATGATTCTCGTTTCTATAAGAACGCCTACAAAGTGTTTGTTTCGAAAATAGTTCAAAAGTGTGTTTGTGAGATGTGTTTTTGAAAGTATTTTGAAAATGGAACTTCGTAATGGTTCTCGTTTCTATAAGAACACCTACAAAGTGTTTGTTTCGAAAATAGTTCAAAGATGAGAGTGTGGGTAAAAATGTTTTTGTTATGAGCAAGCGAGTAACTAAGAGCGAATCTACCTACTCGAAAGGTCTTAAATGTGCTTTTCCTCCTCCTTTAGATGTGGCTATCTTACCATTGTTTTGGTAAGAAGTCCCATCATTGGATGTGAAGGGACGAGCATTGGGACGTTTGTATAGTCATAGAAGGCAACATATGGGACGTTTTAGCAATGTCGTTTTAGGGACTAGATCGTTTACCGAAGGCAACATCGAGGGTCATCGAGGGACTACGATCTTTTATTGAGGTTCTTTGCTAAAACGCCCATGCTCGAGGGACATGACTATTTTCCGAAAGGCGACAAAGTGAGATTACCCTAGAGGTGTTAGTGTGCGAGTGTGTTATTTTGCATGCATTTGTCTTTGATTTTTGGTGAACTACTTGTTAGTTTTCATCTTGTCATACATCCTATTTTACTAACCATATATGAAAAGCAAGTAAAAATGAGGAAAATAATATCTAAGCTATTACATCATTTTAGAGGGATGGGGGGGGGGGGGGGGGTACAAATTAACAATAGGGATGAGGTAGAAACTAAAATATTACAACCATATCGAACAATAACGAAGATAATGTAAAAAAAGTGAAAAATATAGGAAGAAATGCATTTTGAACCACTATGTGTCGACCCATGCTACTATGCATCGACACATAGCTTTTCCCTGCTCCTGTAAAACAAAAATGACTCAGTATGAGTCGACACATAATGGGATGTGTCGACTCATGCACCCTTCTCGTGTCGATGTGAAGCGCGTATGTGTCGATACATAGTCTTTTCCCACTTCTGTTTTGTAACCTGAAATCAGTATGAGTCGATGCATGGGGGTTATGTGTCAACTCATACCCTGTTTCTTCACTAGGATGGGTCGACACATGAGGATATGTGTCGATACATGCTGCATTTTCCTGTCTTAAACATTATTTTACTGAATGTACAGGTTAGCTTATGGCATATGATGGATAAACATGAACAACAAATGATTGAATAAGCCTAAACAAAGTGCAGATGACTAGTTCAAAAAGATATTAAAGTACTACATCTTGTTTTCAAAGAACAACAGCTTGTTAATGATGTAATGACAAGATACCAAGTCAAGATGACTTACCTTTGGGCTGCACTGGTTGTTTTAGATCTGAATGCTTTTCCAAATGATGTGATAACCTTGTGAGTCTTCAGGAAGCTGCTCTGGACTGCTAGAATTGAGTTGGACTGTACTGTAATGTTTTTGGTGTTTTAAAGATGGAGATGAATAGCAATATAGGAACTGTTTTTGTGATGTTTTGGACCACCTTTGTATATGATGAGTTGTTTAGTTTAAAGGAGAGTTTGTATGGTAGAGTAATGAGTTGGGTTTCTGTTTTGAACAAGAGCAGTTTTTGGTTTTGAAAATGAGTCAAGGTTGCACAGAATATTGTTTTTTTTTCTGTTCAACAAAACTCTCTCTCTTTTTCTCTAGAAAATCTTTTCTCTCTTCAAAATCCAACCTCTTTGTCTTATGAGACAGTCCTCTTTTGTAGACCCCTTGACTGTGGTTTAGGGGGGGGGAAACAAATAAGCCATTTTGAATTGTTTTGGCATACTGCTTTGATACTTTCTGCACCCAATTTTCTTTTGCCATTTTGGTGTAATTTGGGGGATGTCATGGTGCAGGCTTGAGCTGACTGCATAGAGCAGTTTTTGACTGTATTGGACAACATGTATACTTAGGATGTAACATGGCACAAGCTTTCTTGCAGGGCAGCATAGGGTGTTGTGGCAATGTGATATATCATATTTTCTTCAATCTTGGACAACATAGTTGTAGCATGTGGTATATCATATTTTCTTCAACTTTGGACATCATAGTTTGTAGCATGTCACAAATTTAGTCTTGTGCACATTATATTGTGACAAGGTTTTAATCAAGATATAGTTTTAGAATTTGTAATTTTGCAAAATGTCACTTTGTAATAACTTGAATTACTTGCATCATCTTGAATTATTTGGAGTTGTAGTAAGATGCCATGAAGCAAATGAAATTAACCAAGTATAAAAAATACTTAGAAAAATCTCAAAGTCTTGCAAAGTTGGATTTTTTTTATTCTTTTGATTTTTGATGATCAAACTTCATTTTTTTGGATGTCTTGACATAATGTGATTTTTAGGACTCAAATTTGATCAAAAAGTCAAAGTTTGACTTTTTTAGCGTCTGGTTGACTTTTTTAGCTGAAACTCCAATTTTGCTCATTTTCCCCCTTTTGATAATTTGAATGATTCTTCTTAGAAAATGTGGTCTGAGGCTTGAAACTTGACTGAAGTAATTCTAAGAATCCTTGTGATAGGAGAGGGCAAATTTTGGGGTACAACACTCATCAATCAAGTTCAACTGGTCAAGCCGAGTTTGAATCCGCTCGTCTTCATTCAGCCCTGCATCTTTTATGATTCTCAGAGAAGGTATTTGTACTTCGATTGGTAGAACAACTTCCATGTCGTATACCAAGGATAAGGGAGTTGCCCCTGTTGATGTGCGCGCCGTGGTAAGGTAACTGTGGAGAGAAAATGGTAATATCTCATGCCAGTCCTTGTAGGTCACTATCATTTTTTTGTATGATCTTCTTGATGTTTTTATTTGCGGCTTCGACATCACCATTCATATTTGGCCGGTAAGGAGAAGAATTATAGTGTTGGATCTTGAATTGCGCGCATAGTGTGGTTGTGATACGGTGGGAGAACTGACTTGAGGTTTTGCGTTTGTGTTTGCAAATGTTTCGATTTAGCAAGAGTCACCACCGACTTTTATTTTATCCAAAAGGAAAGGTAAAAAGCACAGGAAAGACCTTTGAGATTGTTTTTGAGTTCGGGGGGTAGATTATGAAAAGGGAAGGTGCTAGCACCCTTTTCATCCATGGTTTTCCATGGGCTCTTAGTTACTTGTTTTATATCACTTGCTTTTTCTTTTCAATTGTTTGAAATGGTGCTTTGTGTGGTTTCGAAAGTATTTTGAAAAGAGGCATTTGTTTAGGCAATCTTTGTAATGATTCTTGTTTGTAAGAATGTATACAAAGATGTTTTTCTTTTGAAAAATGTTTCAATGTTTGAAATTTGTTTGGAAATGTTTTGAAATTGTGTATGTGTTTGTTTGAAAATAGCAAGGATGGTTTGCAAATTGATCAAGTAACTAGAAGCATCTACCTACTCAGAAGTCTTTCCTACACATTTTTATTCCTTTGATATTGTTGTTTTACCATTGTATTTGGTAAACAAC
The DNA here is from genome assembly GCA_948472305.1 of Vicia faba. Classification (NCBI taxonomy): domain Eukaryota; kingdom Viridiplantae; phylum Streptophyta; class Magnoliopsida; order Fabales; family Fabaceae; genus Vicia; species Vicia faba. Next base: position 298,221 of record CATIWC010000870.1, on the reverse strand, counting down.
CCTATCTTTAGATGTTAAACGGGACGGGCGTGGGTCATCGTATGACCATGATAGCAATGGTGCCAAGTATCTTAGCAAGTTTTTTGAGGGACTAGATCATTTTTGTTTAGGCAACCAAGATAGCGTCATCGAGGGACTATGATCTTTTGGTTTGATTGATTTTGCCAAGATACCTAGCATGCATACCATGGCCATGTTTTAAGGCAACAAAGTGGATGAAACCCTAGGGGTGCTTGTGTGCAAGGTGTTGTCATTTTCATGCATCTTTGTCTTGTATTAGGTCTTGCTATTTGTTTTGATTTTTTGTCTTTGCATACAAAACCCTAGTTTACTATCATAGTATATGAAAGCAATAAAATGCGTAAAGTAAATCTAGACTATTACAACAATATTATGGGGAGGGGGATACAAGTTTTGAATAGGGGAATATTGTACAAAAATAAACCCTAAAATATTATTACAACCAAATTGAAATATTGCATAATAAATAAATAAACAATTATTTAAATATGCAATTAAATGTATGTATGCAAAAATGTTTTTTTTTGTATTAATTTTATGTATGTAAAAATAAATTTATTTATGTCTTAAAAATAAGAAAATAAAATGATTATTTTTGAAAGGAGTGAAAACCCTAATTTTTGATTTAATAGAAAATATGTTTTATATTATTTATTTATTTCATTTTATGTACAAGGAAATAATAAAAATATATACAAAATGTTATAAAAAAATATGCATGAAAATAATATTTTAAGTGTATAATATAATAAAAGTAAAATGTATAATATATTTTTATTATTTTACAAGTTTATTTAAGAAAATAAAAGTATATTAACCTAATAAACTATTTTTATGCCAAAAAAATAATATAAAAAAATAAAATAAAAATGCAAAAAATGAGAAAATATTTTTGGGATTTTTAATGTTCATAAAAATAAATAATAAAGTCAGAAAACATAAAAGAAATAAAAAATGCAAAAATATAGAAAATGCAAAGGGGGTGCAGAAGTAAAAGAGGGAGTGTCAAAAGCAGAAACAACAAGCCCAAGCCCAATGCTCACTTCATCCCTGACCTCTGAACAGAACCAAACATGCGTTTGCCTTCAACCTATATCTCTCACATACGTGCACAAAAACGAAATCTTGTTCAGTTGAGTTTGGATATGGCAATGTAGCAACTTTGAATGAGGCCTGAAATAATTGTGAGCTTGCTTGAAGTTCCCTCAAGCTTTCACAATGCTCAGCTTGCCTTGAAGTTGCCTGAATCTCCCTGTAGAAGTCAACTTGCAAAGCTTCAAAATGAAAATGGTGATCCTCGAAACAGAGGTTACAATTGTTGAACAAAGGCTTGGACAACTTAGGTGTGATGTAGGGAATGTGTTTGAAGTGGTTCCAAGCAAAACGCACGAGGCAATGTGGAAATGGCTTGTGATTTGCAGAGATGGCCCTGTTTTAGGAAGAAATGGTGATTTCTGTGTTTAAGGATGTTTGAGAAGTTGGCAACTTGTGTTTCTTGCTTGTTACAATATGCTGAACTTGTTTGAAATGATACCAAGACTTGCTTTTATCAGATACAAGAGTTATGGACTTTTTGCAAGTTTACTTGCTTTTGAAGAAAACGTGGGAAGTGACAATGCCAAAGCCTGTACAGGCTAGCTCAAGGCCTAAGGAGAGTTGGTACAAATTGCCTGGTATTTGTGGACTTTGTTTGCAGCAAGAGGTTAGGTCCATGGCTCAAGATAAACAAATTTTCTAAAAGTGAACTTTATCAAAGTAGCATTGTAACCTTTATGCCATTTTTGGAATAATTCCTTGTGCAATGCTCCATAGTTCAGAACAAAGCCATTGTCCAATGTATTTGCATTAAATTAAGGAGTGTGGAAAGTATTAAGACCTGTAAAACAAGTACAAACATGCTTAGAACAGATTTGCAACTTGTAACAATGTGAAAAATGCCATGGACAAAAGTGAGAAATTTCCATTTTCTTTTCTTTGATTCTCCCTAACCATAAATGATATTGGAGAGTTCTTTGAAATTTTGGAAATCTTGTAAAATTCTATACAATCCATATTTGAAATGCATTTTGAGATTCCACTTGGAACTAGGTGGAAAGTTGCCATAAAGTTAGGTCAAAAATCTGCCTAAACTAGGGCAAAATTTCACTAAGTTAAAAAGTTTATGGACCCTTATTCACAAAATCATAACTTGAGATCCAAGCATCATTTGGGAAAACTTTGTGAATCAAAGTTGTAGATTTTGTGGAGGAATACAACTTTCATGTTGGAAATTTTCTTTGAATCCAATTGCATCATGGTGAAAAAGTTGGGAAAAAATAAGAAATTTTCATAACTTAGAAAATTTCTAAGTTATTAAAATTTTCAAACTTAAACCCTTATTTCCAAATTTAGGTTTCTTGGTGAACCAGTTTCATGTTTTGACACATCTTGATGAAAAATGACCTTTGGCACTTGATTTTGACCAAAAAGTCAAAGTTTGACTTTTCAGTATACAGTTGATTTTTGATAAGTTGGCTGGAAAATTCATCTGTCAATCCAATGCATTTGAGATATTTTGAACCTTGTGATTAGGTCAAGATGATGCCATTGAGTCCTTGAAACCATGATTGAACCCAATTTGCCACTGGCTAGGTGAAAAATCAGAAATTGCCCTTCTACAATCAAAACCCTAAATTTGACCATTTTCCCCTTTTGATGATCTGATCAAATTTCTTGAGGAGTTGTGGTCCAAACTTGATCAAATGGTTCATATGAGTCTATAATGTTGATGTGGATAAAAAATTATGAGATTTGACTGTAAATTGGCCATGGTTGACTTTTTCCCCAATACAGCTGATTTTTAGGTCAACTGTCCAATGAGGCATTAGAAGTCCGAAAATCCTTGTGCAAACTCAAACCCTAATTTCAGGTCATCAGTGCAAGGAGATGCCTTGAGCTGAGAAAACCCTAATCTGGTCTTGATTCCAAAGAGTCTTGTGAGGAAAATCTTGATAAAATGAGAGGGCAAATTTTGGGGTACAACAGCGGTGATTATAGTATTGTTGAGATTTCTACCATTATTTGTGATGATTCTCTCCAGGATACCGTACCGACAGATGAGATTCTGTTTGATGAACCAGACCATAACATTCTTGGTAACAGAAGCAAAAGAAGCTGCCTCAACCCATTTCGTGAAGTAGTTAATGGCCACCAAGATGAAGTGGTGTCCATTAGAAGATGTAGGTTTAACTTCTCCAATCATATCGATACATCACATCGCGAATGGCCAGGGAGCAGTCAGTACGTTTAAAGGAACTGGAGGCACATGCACTTTGTCAGCATAGATCTGACACTTGTGGCAGGTTCGTGAATACTGATAGCAATCTGCTTCCATGGTAGACCAGTAGTACCCTGCCTGTATGATCTTTTTTTCTATTGTATGCCCACTAGAATGGGTGCCAAAAGTGTCTTCATGTAGATCAGCCATGATCTTTTCTGCCTCATCCTTGTCTATGCAAGGAAGCAAAACATAGTCATGGTTGCGCTTGCAGAGAATTCCATTACTGATGAAGAACTTAGAAGAGAATCTCCTCAAGAACTTCTTATCATTGACTAAAGCTCCCTCCGGATACTCTTGGGCCTCGAGATACCTCTTAACTTCATGGAACCAAGGCTGGTCCACTACTTCTTCGGCATCGATCTCGTGACAGTAAGTTAGTTCATCCATCCATTCAATGGTGATCTGGGGATCCTGGTTACCCCACTTGAGTTTAAACATGGATGACATAGTGGCTAGCGTGTCCGCTAGTTGATTTTCTTCTCGCAGGAAATGATCGAAGGTAATCTCCTCAAAATATGGGATTAATGTCAACACATGTTCTTTGTAGGGGATAAGGCTAGGGTGTTTAGTGTCCCATTCTCCTTTGATCTGACTGATGACCAAGGCTGAATCTCCAAATACACTTAAACACTTGATTCCCAAATCTATGGCAGCTTTGAGACCAAAAATACACGCTTTGTATTCTGCCATGTTTATTGGTACAATTTAAACAAAGTCTTGTAGTGAATGGAGTATGACATCCTTCAGGGGATATGATTACAACACCTATGTCATTGCCGAGTGCGTTGGAGGCTCCTTCGAAAACCAAAGTCCATCGGGATCCTTGTTTAGGTCCGTCATATGGTCTGATTTCTTCACAGTCGTTTACCATCATGATGTCTTCATTTGGGAATTCAAATTTCATGGATTGGTAGTCATCCACAGCCTGATGAGCAAGATGATCGGCTAATACACTGCCCTTTATTACTTTTTAGCTAGTGTACTGAATGTCGTATTCTGTCAGGATCATCTGCCATCTTGCTATTCTCCCAAAGAGGCCAGGCTTCTCGAATATGTATTTTATTGGATCCGTCTTGGATATCAATAAGGTAGTATGGGTCAGCATATACTGTCTTAGCCGGCGAGCAACCCATGCCAGAGCGCAACAAGTTTTCTCGAGCAGTGAATATATTATTTCACAGTCGATAAACTTGTTTCTCAGGTGATAAATAGCATGCTCTTTTCGGCCACACTCGTCATGTTGCCCTAGCACCACTACGCCAAAAATAAGTTTTAGCAGCACATAAAAGAAAGCGCTTTTAGAAAAAAGCACTGCTGTAGGTTTTAAAAAAAATTCGCTTAAAAAAAGCGCTTTCAAAGGGTGCCTTAAGAAAGCGCTTTTCAAAAGCGCTGCTAAAGGTCACCCTTAGAAAGCGCTTTTTGGGAAGCGCTGCTAAAGGGTGCCTTTCAGAGGGTACCTTAAGAAAACGCTTTTCAAAAGCGCTGCTAAAGGTCAGCCTTAGAAAGCGCTTTTCCAAAGCGCTGCTAAAGCTGGCCTTTAGAAAGCGCTTTTAAAAGCGCTGCTATAGGATATGCTACGAAAGCGCTTTTACATTAAAAAGCGTTGTTATAGGTGACCTATAGAAAGTGCTTTTAAAAGCGCTTTCGTAGGTAGTTTTATAATAAATATCAAAAATTTGTATCATCACTTTTCTATTGTTCTTCACGATATCATCAAAACCCTAAACCAGAGCTCACGATCAAAACCCTAAATCAGATTTTCTTCACGATCAACGACTACCACTTTTCTGTTCGTATCCTCTATGTCTTCTTATTTCAGGACTACTGGCGCATTTTCAGGACTTCTTCAGGACCTCTGCCTCCATTAGCATTTGCAGAGAGAACAACGACCATTGCTTGCCACAGGAGAACCGCAAAGTGAAATCACAAAGTTTGCTGCATCAGAAATCACAACAATATACAACACAAAGTTACACAACTCAGCTCCAGGTATTTCAATTTCTAGTATATTTTTGTATGAATAAATTGTTCTATGCTTGCTTTGATTCTAATTTATTATATTTATATACAATTAATTTGCTTCCTTACGTGTTGTTCTAATCCGATTAAATTCTAGGGTCCTGATATTAATAGAAAACAACACATTTTCATGTGCTTTTTATTTTATCAAACATCATTTATATTAACAAGTTGCGCATTGGTAAAACAAGCTAAGAGAGAAATAATAGAGAGCGTAACAAAATATTTAATAAAGGTAGCCATATTGTTAACTCTATTAATATATTGTTTTTTTCGTGTGCTTTTTATGATTGATTTTGAGCAATGATGGTTTCTTGTTTATGTGTTCTACTCGTCTCTTTTCTTGGTAGGAATGTATTATACTTGTGTACTAAAGTAGTTGATAGAATAAAATGAATTTAGTGAAAAGTAATGAGTATTGGTTTTGTTATATGGTTGTGTAAGAGTAAGTGCAAGTTTTGAGTATTGGTTTTGTTTTCTAATTTATCATTTAGCTCAGATTGACTCAGAAACCGTAAACCATGGATAAGACATGGATGTATTCCAATTGATTGTCAAAAGAGTACGAGAACAGGGTATCAGAATTCGTTAAGTTTGTTGTTGCGCACGCCGAAGATTCCAGTCGAATGACATGTCCTTGTTTGTGTTGCTGTTATGGGAATCGGGTTGACGCGGTTCAGTTGGCATCGCATTTAATACGGTATGGAATTGATAGAAGTTATACATGTTGGAATATGCATGGTGAGAAAAGTGATGGGAATGATGAATCGGGGGATAATAGGACCTATGCTTCAAACGACAATGGCACAGATACATACGATTATGATCGAGTTGAAGAGATTGCAGAAGCGCTTGAAGAAGATCTTAATGATTGTCCCAAAATGTTCGAGAGGTTGGTAAGCGATGCAGAGAAACTGTTGTATAATGGTTGTATAAAATTCACAAGATTGTCTGCAGTATTAAAGTTGTACAACTTAAAGGCGGGCAATGGATGGTCGGATAAAAGTTTCATAGAGTTATTAGCCCTTATGAAAGATATGCTACCAGAGGATAATATTCTCCCCAATCGAACGTATGAGGCCAGAAAGATGTTGTACTCTATTGGCATGAGCTATGACAAGATACATGCATGTCCAAAAGATTGCGTTTTGTTTTGAAACGAGTATGCATCGTTAAATGAGTGTCCTAAATGCGGTGCCCCTCGATATAAGAAAAAGTTGTCTCTGGCAAAAGTCTTATGGTATTTTCCTATAATTCCGAGATTTAGACGGATGTATCATAGTGAAACCGATTCAAGACACTTAACTTGGCATGCAGATGAAAGAATTGTTGATGGAAAGTTTCGACATCGGGAAGATTCACCACAGTGGATGAAAATTGATAATGATTATCCTGAATTTCGAAAATAAGCAAGAAATCTTCGCTTGGCATTGTCTACTGATGGAATGAACCCACACGGTATTCAAAGTATCTCGCATAGCACATGGCCTGTGATTCTTATGATTTATAACCTACCTCTGTGGCTATGTATGAAGCGTAAGTACATGATGTTATCTATGTTAATTTCTGGGCCTAAACAACCAGGAAATGACATAGACGTATATTTGGAACCTTTAATCGAAGATTTGAAGATTTTGTGGGAGAACGGTGTGGAGGTTTATGATGGGTATAGGAAAGAAAGTTTCAACTTGAGGGAGATGTTGTTTGGAACAATTAACGATTTTCCAGCCTACGGAAATCTATCCGGGTATAGCATTAAAGGTGAAAAAGCGTGTCCTATCTGTGAAGATGGAACCGATACGATGCGATTGAAACTTTGTCAGAAGAATGTCTTTCTCGGTCATCGTAGATTCTTAAATTCTAAACATCAATATCGTGGATGGAGAAAAGCGTTCAACGGAGATACCGAACAACGTAGAGCTCCGCCTGGATTGACAGGTGATCAATTATTTGAAAAGGTGAAAGATGTGAGTATTCAGTTTAGCAAGCCTTTTGCACATAAAGTTGTCACAGGTGGGTGGAAGAAGAGGTCGATTTTTTTTGAATTTCCATATTGGAAATCCTTATTAATTCTCTCAATGTGTTATAATTGATGATCTTAAGACTTGTGTCAATGCGTAGTTAGAAGAGACAAAAAGTGACGCAACATCACTACCGGCACATTTGTTGGGGAAGGAAGCTCGTGTGGGCAAGGATCAAGCTGTTAATCCCGATATTCAACATGTGTATGATGAATGTGTAAGTATAAGATTGTGTCTTTAGTTAAATCAAATGTTTATTAATATTTAAATAATTTTTTATCTCCACTAATAATTTTCGATATGTAAATGAATTACAGGAGACCTTGTCGCAATCGGTATCCCCAGGTGAGGATCATCATGATACCAGGAGCGTACTTAGTCGAGCACTAAATATTGCTGAGTATCCGGGTCGGGTGAGGGGTAAAGGTCATGGTGTGACTCCAACCTCTTTGTATAAGCATCCAAGGAGAATAAATCCTAGCAATGCAGAAGTGATGCAAACATTGCAGGATTTACAAGCTCAAGTCCGTGAATTGCAGAAGGATAAAGAGAGATATATGGAGGAAAAGAGCAGTTCACAATTGAAAGAAACTAGTGACAAAGCTAGTATCAACTGTCAGCATAAATTTCCCGAGGTAATTTTCAATATATATTTGTTATTATTATAGAATATTTTTAGTCACTTCTAATGGTTATTATTGGTTTAGGGCATTTTATCTTGCCAGTTATACCTATCGTCGCCGACTTATCGACTAGTTGGCAAGGGAAAAGTCCATAACACTTCGGGAGATTTACTTCACCATAGACCGCTTCCGGATGGACACATGAAAGTATCGGTTGACATTGCTTTAGATATGGATGCGTTGCTGTCGGTACCTGACATTGTTGCTGAGACCACATTGCTGCGAGATGCAATAGGATCTTTTGTTGCATGGCCATCGGACCTCATTTTCATAGATGATCAGGTATGCTGAAAACAATTATGAATCTTTAAGTCTTCAACTGTCAGTTCTGACCTCAGTTATTTCCACGGTAATTATAGACTCCTACAACACCCGCATCTAAGGGTAAAGGGATTTTGCGGCACGACGAGTCTGATGTATCACAAAAAGAGGTACGTTTAAAGTGTTAATTATATGATCCGAATAAAAAACTGCATAATTTTATAATTTAATTGAATCTATATGATTTTTAAGTACCTTTTCAAGGGTCACAACAAGTGATCCAGAAAATCGTTGGCGTACCACCCAAGAAAAGGGTTCCTACTAGATTTTTCCCTCGATACCGGCAGTGTCTTGAAACAATAGTGGGAACAACAGATTTGATGGATGGTGGTATTCGTCAAATGGATATGGATCAAGGTATCTTTGGTTTTCCTTGCACCGAAATGATTGGACATGAGGACGTGGAACAGATTTTCTGTCATAAAGAATTAGGCGTCAGTATTATGCACGCATACATCCGGTAACCCCATCTTTATATTATGTAATTAGCTGAAATCTTTTTTAAACATTTCAATGAATATAGTCTAATATTAATTATATTTTTATTTAAGGCTGTTATATGACAAATTGATGCGCGGGAATCAATTGTCAAACAGATTACATTTCGTGTCTTCCTCCCGTGTCAGCGGAGCAACAATTGGTAAGGAACCGGATTCAGTAAGAGAGCACTTAGTCGAAAGATTCATGGCAACTGGCAGTACAGAAAGCTTATACCTTTGGGCGTATAATACTATTCCTACAGGGTTAGATTTTCATTCTAAGTTCATTTTAATATTTGTAATTTTTGTGTAGAAAATTTTCTTCTAAACTGTTGTTTTAATTTATAGACGTCACTAGTTGTTGGTTGCTATCGATCCTATAAAAGAAGTGGTCTATTATCTGAATACGGTTGACGATGATTGGACAAATTATTCGGATATGAAGTTAATGATTGATACATAAGTGAGATTATTCTAAATATTTGTGTGTATTTATATATTTAATTATTTCTGTGACATTGTTCTAAATATATATTTTTATTTTGTTAGAGCGATACAAGTGTTCTGGTGTCAAAGAGCAGCTCGGGTACGACGGTCTAAATCAAACAACATTAATTGGATTAAAGTGCGGGTATATTAATTTCCACTATTTTGCTTATAATATATTTATGCTATTTGATAAAACAATACAACTATATATTCTTATTTGTTTTTCTATGTAGTATCCTCAACAGCAAAACGGTATAGATTGCGGATACTTTGTTATGCGGTTTATCAAAGAAATCATTCAACTGAATCAAATAGAGATTCCAGTCATGGTATGGGTTTATAACTTAGGATTTGTTTTATTATTTCTCGGATATTTCATATAATTTTTTACTTTTAACTAAATCATGCATATTATGTTTTGTTATGTAGTACTTCGATGAATACAAATGTGCATATTACACGAAACTTCAGTTGGAAGAAATCAAAGAGGAATTGTGTCAATATTTTATTGAGCAGAGAATAATATAAGGACTGGTTTAATTGTTGTTAGGGTTGATTTTGTAAGACTGATTTTGAGTTACAATGCTGATAACAACGGTTTATATATATTTTGAGGTACAAAAATGGTGTATATATATTTTGGATTACAATGGTATACAATGCATTACCGCGGTTTATGAATTACAGGTTATGGCAACTAGTTTATATAAATAATATGCTGCAAACAATGCAGGTATATGAATTATATAAATTACACCTCTAAAAAAACACCCTATGAAAGCGCTTTTTCAAGAAAAACGCTGCCTTAGGTAACCTATGAAAGCGCTTTTTCACAAAAAGCGTTGTCTAAGGTAAACCTATGAAAGCACTTTTGCAGAAAACAGCGCTGCCTTAGGTAGACCTATGAAAGCGTTTCTTCATAAAAAAGCGCTGCCAAAAGCCTACTTAAGAGAGCGCTTTTTAGAAAAAAGCGCTGCCAAAAGCCTACTTAAGAGAGCGCTTTTTAGAAAAAGCGCTTCCAAAAGCCTACTTAAGAGAGCGCTTTTTAGAAAAAGCGCTGCCTTAGGTAGACCTACGAAAGCGCTTTTCATTAAACAAAAAGCGCTGCTAAAACCTATAGCAGCGCCACCTTAGAAAGTGCTTTTAAGCGCTTTTAAAGGCCTAAAAAAGCGCTTTCGTAGGTCTTTTTTGGCGTAGTGCACATACCCCATTGAATTTTCCAAAACAGTTAGATACATGATCATAGGTCTTCCCTCAACTAGTGGCATCAAAATAGGAGGCTCTTGAAGGTACTCTTTGATCTTGTCAAAGGCAGCTTGGCATTCATCATTCCATTTGACTACTTGATCTTTCTTCAGTAATTTGAATATTGGTTCACAAGTAGCGGTTAAGTGAGAAATGAATCTGGAGATGTAGCTTAGTCATCCTAAGAATCCTCTGACTTCTTTCTCAGTGTGAGAAGCAGGCATTTCTTGTATTTCTTTTACCTTGGCAGGGTCCACTACGATACCTTTACCGCTGACGATGAAGCCTAGGAGTTTACCGGACCTTACCCCAAATGTGCATTTATTCGGGTTCAACCTCGGCTTGTATTTCTTCAGTCTTTCAAACAGTTTCTGCAAATGGTCAAGATGTTCCTCTTCAGTTTGAGATCTGGATATCATGGCATCCACATATACCTCTATTTCGTGACGGATCATATCGTGAAATAGAGCTACCATGGCGCGTTGATAAGTTGCCCCAACGTTCTTCAACCCGAATGGCATAACCTTGTAACAGAATATGCCCCACTGTGTGACGAAGGTCGTTTTCTCCATGTCCTCAGGTGCCATTTTGATTTGATTGTTGCCTGAGAATCCATCCATGAAGGAAAATACTTTATGATGTTCGATGTTGTCAACCAGAATATCGATATGGGGCAACGGGAAGTTATCCTTGGGGCTTGCCCTATTCAAGTCTTTGTAGTCCACACATATACGTACCTTACCATCCTTTTTAGGCACTGGAACAACATTGGCAACCCATTGTGGATAGGAGGTGACGGCCAAGAATCCGGTATTGAATTGTTTCATGACTTCAGTCTTGATCTTCTCTGACATGTCTGGACGCATGTGATAGACTTTCTGTTTTACCAAAGGGTTGTCTTCTTTTGTCGGTAAATGATGGACCACGATATCAGCGTCAAGTCCTGGCATGTCTTCGTATGACCAGGAAAAGACCTCAACATAGTCATGTAGCAACTGAGTTAAATGCTTCTTGACACTACGTTCCATATTGGCACCCACCTTGACTTCTTTCTTGTCCTCTTCGATATCTAAGTTAACTGTGTCCACTGGTTCTTCGTGGGGCTGTATGGTCCTCTCTTCTTCTTGTAGTAACCTGGCTAGTTCCCCTGGCACTTCACAATCTTACTCACCTTCGTCTTCGGCTTGGTAGATTAGATTTTCAAAGTCAGAATAGGCCATAGAAGAATCGTTACCCATGGGATCCTGAGTGGATGTAGATCTGCATTTTAATATGTGAGTGTGTGTAAGAGCATAGCTATCTTTGAAAGAAAAGAAAATGTAGAAAAAGAAAGACAAAGAGCACAAAGTTTGTATGCAAAAACGTCCATGATTCATTGATAACATATGAAAATGAAGTAACATCCCTTACAAATGGACCGTTGTGCCTCGGGTAAGACACAAGGTTTTAAAAGTATGAATTGTTTAATTATTACAAGTCCGATAAAAATTTAAAGACAATTACTTTTGGATAAAAGTAATTGGGACAAAATATTTAGCTTCCCAGTTGGGGAGTCCTCCGTTGATAGTTTGGAAAATCCATTCTTCCAGGTCACAGTTATCATCACTATCCTCCACTACATTGACTCCATGGTTGTTGATGCTCAAAGGTGGTCCCCCAGCACTAGCACGAAGAACAGCTTTTTGGGCTCCTGAAGTGAAATCCAAACCAAATTTGTCAAATTTGTAAGAGATATCCGAGAGTTGGCCCCAAATAGTACACCCACCTTCTTTAACTACTGCCTTGGCATCTTTCAGTGAATACATCTTTAACAGAGGTCTTGTAATCTTTGGGACTTGGGAAACAGTCTTGGTTGCTGCCACTGTTTGTGGGACATCCTCGAAATGCTGAAATGGAGTTTCGATGAATTCACCATCCATTTCTACGTATCTGAAGGAGTTCAAGTGACTGACCATATATTCCTCCTCTCCATGGACAATAATGATTTTTCCCTTTGTTTGGTATTTCAGCATCTGATGTGATATAAAGGTGACGGCACCAGCGTCATGAATCAAAGGTCAGCCCAATAAGCAAGAATAGGAAGGGAGAATGTTCATCACGTAGAAAGTTGAATCAAAGGTTTGGGTTCCAACTTTAATGGGGATGTCCACCTCCCCATGCACCATTCTCTTAGATCCGTTGAAGGCCCTTACCACTATGTTGATGGGTTTTAAGGTCAAACCTTTACAGTCGAGTCTATCTAAAGCTTTCTTAGGCAGCACATTCAAATATGAATCGGTATCAACCAGGACGTGGGCCAAAGTTGTGCCCCTGCATTCAATAGAGACATGCAATGTCTCGTCGTGTTTCCTCTCTCTAGGTGTCAGGTCAGCATCAGAAAAGCCTAAACTGTTGTCAGCGGTTAAACTAGCCACATAGTCTTTGAATTGATCACAGAGGTTTCCTGTGGCACATGGGCAGTTTTAAGAAATTTCACCAAGGCCTTCGTATGAGCCTCGGAACACAATAGTAAAGCTAGCATGGAAATCTTTGATGGAGTTTGCCCTAGCTGTTCGACCATATTGTAGTTGCTTCTCTTTATAATTTTTAGAATTTATTCCATCTCCTTTTTGAAGGCCTCAGGGATAGATACTGATTGCGCCTTCGTCCGGACAGGTTCAACCAAAATACCTTTGCCCCGAGTCTCGGTCGACTCGGTGATAGGGCGTCAGTAGGGGTATCCGCAGGAACTGTAGTAGTAGTAGTATCAACAGGAACAAAAGCATGGATGATCACAGGACCGGTAATAGTTTTCAGAGGAGAAATCTCGGGGGAGAATATCCTTCCACTTTGGGTTATTTTACTGGTTCCCGCAATGTTGCTAATGTCGGGGTTAACCTTCTCAAAAATGGAGTCTTTATCAGCCAGCCAATCCTGCTTGACACCGTGATAGTAGACGTCACCCCCATAGTTCTAGGGGACAGTTTTATCTAAGGAGTACGAGATTGGTCCCGACATAGTGATTATCAGCGGAGTCACCTTAGGAACAGATGTAATCCTAACGGGTCTTTTAGTGGAGACCCTGGAAGGATTGACGGAAATGGTTACTATTGAAACATCTTTGTATGCAATGGTTGGAATAGAAGTTTTTTCAAACAAAATCTCTTTGTCATCAATTATGCGTTGGACACCTGCTTTCAATAAATGACAACCAGTTGGTAGGGATAAACAGAAGTGACAGCCTTCACCATAGCCCAGAAATAAACCAGCTTTCAACAGATTCCTTTTGACAGTCAGGAGAGGAGTAACAAGTTCATCAACAACAGTAACAAACACATCATCTTCAACAATGTTAACATCATGACCATGCTTGGGCATAGGAGCAGTGATAACATATGGGATCTCAGGAGCATCAAATTCAATTTCTTTAGCTTCGAGAAGGTCTTGCACTATTTTTCAAAGCCCAACAGTTGTTGGTATCATGGCCTGGACTTTCTGAATGGTAAGCACAACGTGCATTATGGTTGTAATGAGGAGAGGCGCTGTTGGGATTCTTCGGGGCTTCCTTCAAAGTTACCAGATTAGATCTCAACAAATGTGGTAGGACTTGAGACAGCGTCATATTTATCTGGGTAAATTGTCTTACAGGTCTTTCCATTCTAGGTTGGTTGTTCCTTTGTTGAGTAGGTGCAGGCTTAGGGATCATGACGGCCCCTACCATTGGACGGTGCTCAATTCTGTCATGATTCCTTTGATGGTATACACACCAACTTCTTTCTTCCCAATAAATGGTTTTCTCACGGCATTGGAGGATATGTGTTTTTGGATCTTTCCACTCTAAATCCCAGCTTCCTCTCTTTCTCCGGTCAAGATTAATTCAGTGAAGCCTGATGAGGAGCTTCCAATTAGATGATTAAAGAAAGGACTGGACATGGTACGCAGAAACATTTCTACTAGTTCCCTATCAGACAGGGGAGGCTGGACTCTTCCTGCTAAGTCCCTCCATTTTTTAGCGTAGTCTTTGAAACCTTCGCTTGAAACCATAGTCATACTCTGGAGTTGAGTACGGGTGGGAGAAAGGTCTGTGTTGTATTGATAATGTTTATAAAAAGCAGCGGAAAGGTCTTCCTAGTTATAGATATTGGCCCTTTCCACTTGACAGAACCAATCGGTTTAGCAAGAGTCGCCACCGACTTTTATTTTATCCAAAAGGAAAGGTAAAAAAGCACAGGAAAGACCTTTGAGATTGTTTTTGAGTTCGGGGGGTAGATTATGAAAAGGGAAGGTGCTAGCACCCTTTTCATCCATGGTTTTCCATGGGCTCTTAGTTACTTGTTTTAGATCACTTGCTTTTGCTTTTCAATTGTTTGAAATGGTGCTTTGTGTGGTTTTGAAAGTATTTTGAAAAGAGGCCTTTTTTTAGGCAATCTTTGTAATGATTTTTGTTTGTAAGAATGTATACAAAGATGTTTGTCTTTCGAAAAATGTTTTAATGTTTGAAAGTTGTTTGGAAATGTTTTGAAATTGTGTATGTGTTTATTTGAAAATAGCAAGGATGGTTTACAAATTGATCAAGTAACTAGAAGCATCTACCTACTCAAAAGTCTTTCCTACACATTTTTATTCCTTTGATATTGTTGTTTTACCATTGTATTTGGTAAACAACCCTATCTTTGGATGTTAAACGGGACGAGCGTGGGTCATGTATGACCATGATAGCAATGGTGCCAAGTATCTTAGCAAGTTTTTTGAGGGACTAGATCATTTTTGTTTAGGCAACCAAGATAGCGTCATCGAGGGACTATGATCTTTTGTTTTGATTGATTTTGCCAAGATACCTAGCATGCATACCATAGCCATGTTTTAAGGCAACAAAGTGGATGAAACCCTAGGGCTGCTTGTGTGCAAGGTGTTGTCATTTTCATGCATCTTTGTCTTGTATTAGGTCTTGCTATTTGTTTTGATTTTTTGTCTTTGCATACAAAACCCTAGTTTACTATCATAATATATGAAAGCAATAAAATGCGTAAAGTAAATCTAGACTATTACAACAATATTATGGGGAGGGGGATACAAGTTTTGAATAGGGGAATATTGCACAAAAATAAACCCTAAAATATTATTACAACCAAATTGAAATATTGCACAATAAATAAATAAACAATTACTTAAATATGCAATTAAATGTATGTATGCAAAAATGTTTTTTTTGTATTAATTTTATGTATGTAAAAATAAATTTATTTATGTCTTAAAAATAAGAAAATAAAATGATTATTTTTGAAAGGAGTGAAAACCCTAATTTTTGATTTAATAGAAAATATGCTTTATATTAATTATTTATTTCATTTTATGTACAAGGAAATAATAAAAATATATACAAAATGTTATAAAAAAATATGCATGAAAATAATATTTTAAGTGTATAATATAATAAAAGTAAAATGTATAATATTTTTTATTATTTTACAAGTTTATTTAAGAAAATAAAAGTATATTAACCTAATAAACTATTTTTATGCCAAAAAAATAATAAAAATAATAAAATAAAAATGCAAAAAATGAGAAAATATTTTTGGGATTTTTAATGTTCAGAAAAATAAATAATAAAGTCAGAAAACATAAAAGAAATAAAAAAATGCAAAAATATAGAAAATGCAAAGGGGGGGTGCAGAAGTAAAAGAGGGGGTGACAAAAGCAGAAACAACAAGCCCAAGCCCAATGCTCACTTCATCCCTGACCTCTGAACAGAACCAAATGCGCATTTGCCTTCAACCTGTATCTCTCACATACGTGCACAAAAACGAAATCTTGTTTAGTTGAGTTTGGATATGGCAATGTAGCAACTTTGATGAGGCCTGAAATACTTGTGAGCTTTCTTGAAGTTCCCTCAAGCTTTCCCAATGCTCAACTTGCCTTGAAGTTTCCTGAATCTCCCTGTAGAATTCAACCTACAAAGCTTCAAAATTAAAATGGTGATCCTCGAAACAGAGGTTACAGTTGCTGAACAAAGGCTTAGACAACTTAGGTGTGATGTAGGGAATGTGTTTGAAGTGGTTCCAAGCAAAACGCACGAGGCAATGTGGAAATGGCTTGTGATTTGCAGAGATGGCCCTGTTTTGGGAAGAAATGGTGATTTCTGTGTTTAAGGGTGTTTGAGAAGTTGGCAACTCGTGTTTCTTGCTTGTTACAATATGCTGAACTTGTTTGAAATGATACCAAGACTTGCTTTTATCAGATACAAGAGTTATGGACTTTTTGCAAGTTTACTTGCTTTTGAAGAAAAGGTGGGAAGTGACAATGCCAAAGCCTGTACAGGCTAGCTCAAGGCCTGAGGAGAGTTGGTACAAATTGCCTGGTATTTGTGGACTTTATTTGCAGCAAGAGGTTAGGTCCATGGCTCAAGATAAACAAAGTTGCTAAAAGTGAACTTTATCAAAGTAGCATTGTAACCTTTATGCCATTTTTGGAATAATTCCTTGTGCAATGCTCCATAGTTCAGAACAAAGCCATTTTCCAATGTATTTGCATTAAATTAAGGAGTGTGGAAAGGATTAAGACCTGTAAAACAAGTACAAGCATGCTTAGGACAGATTTGCAACTTGTAACAATGTGAAAAATGCCATGGACAAAAGTGAGAAATTTCCATTTTCTTTTCTTCGATTCTCCCTAACCATAAATGATCTTGGAGAGTTCTTGGACATTTTAGAAAGCTTGTAACATTCTCTATAATCCATCTTTGAAATTCATTTTGAGATTCCACTTGGAACTAGGTGAAAAGTTGCCATGAAGTTAGGTTAAAAATCTGCCTAAACTAGGGCAAAATTTCACTAAGTTAAAAAGTTTATGGACCCTTATTCACAAAATCATAACTTCAGATCCAAGCATCATTTGGGAAAACTTTGTGAATAAAAGTTGTATATTTTGTGGAGGAATACAACTTTCATTTTGGAAATTTTCTTTGAATCCAATTGCATCATGGTGAAAAAGTTTCATGTTTTGACACATCATGATGAAAAATGACCCTTGGCACTTGATTTTGACCAAAAAGTCAAAGTTTGACTTTTTAGTGTACAGTTGATTTTTGATCAGTTGACTGGAAAATTCATTTGTCAATCCAATGCATTTGAGATCTTTTGAACCTTGTGATTAGGTCAAGATGATGCAATTGAGTCCCTGAAACCATGCTTGAACCCAATTTACCATTGGCTAGGTGAAAAATCAGAAATTGCCCTTCTACAGTCAAAACCCTAATTTTGACCATTTTCCCCTTTTGATGATCTGATCAAATTTCTTGAGGAGTTGTGGTCAAAACTTGATCAAATGGTTCATATGAGTCTATAATGTTGATGTGGATCAAAAATTATGAGGTTTGACTGTAAATTGGTCATGGTTGACTTTTTCCCCAATACAGCTGATTTTTAGGTCAACTGTCCAATTGACTGGGCAAAAATTTGACTCAAGGCTTGAAACTTGGTATGGGAAATCTTAGAGGTCCAACATGAAGTATTAAAGTCACATGAGGCATTAGAAGTTCAAAAATCCTTGTGCAAACTCAAACCCTAATTTCAGGTCATCAGTGCAAGGAGATGTCTTGAGCTGAGCAAACCCTAATTTGGTCTTGAGTCCAAAAAGTCTTGTGAGGAAAATATTGATAAAATGAGAGGGAAAATTTTGGGGTACAACAGCGGTGATTATAGTATTGTTGAGATTTCTACCATTATCTGTGATGATTCTCTCCAGGATACCGTACCGACAGATGAGATTCTGTTTGATGAACCGGGCCACAACATTCTTGGTAACAGAAGCGAAAGAAGCTGCCTCAACCCATTTCGTGAAGTAGTTAATGGCCACCAAGATGAAGTGGTGTCCATTAGAAGCTGTAGGTTTAACTTCTCCAATCATATCAATACCCCACATCGCGAATGGCCAGGGAGCAGTCAGTACGTTTAAAGGAACTGGAGGCACATGCACTTTGTCAGTATAGATCTGACACTTGTGGCAGGTTCATGAATGCTGATAGCAATCTGCTTCCATGGTAGACCAGTAGTACCCTGCCCGTATGATCTTTTTTTCTATCGTATGCCCACTAGAATGGGTGCCAAAAGTGTCTTCATGTAGATCATCCATGATCTTTTCTGCCTCAGCCTTGTCTATGCAAGGAAGCAAAACAGAGTCATGGTTGCGCTTGTAGAGAATTCCATTACTGAGGAAGAAATTAGAAGAGAATCTCCTTAAGAACTTCTTATCATTGACTGAAGCTCCCTCCGGATACTCTTGGGCCTCGAGATACCTCTTAACTTCATGGAACCAAGGCTGGTCCACTACTTCTTCGACATCGATCTCGTGACAGTAAGTTGGTTCATCCATCCGTTCAATGGTGATCTGGGGATTCTGGTTACCCCACTTGAGTTTAAACATGGATGACATAGTGGCTAGCGCGTCCGTTAGTTGATTTTCTTCTCGCAGGAAATGCTCGAAGGTAATCTCCTTAAAATGTGGGATTAATGTCAACACATGTTCTTTGTAGGGGATGAGGTTAGGGTGTTTAGTGTCCCATTCTCCTTTGATCTGACTGATGACTAAGGCTGAATCTCCAAATACACTTAAAGACTTGATTCCCAAATCTATGGCAGCTTTGAGACAAAAAATACACGCTTTGTATTCTGCCATGTTTATTGGTACAATTTAAACAAAGTCTTGCAGTGAATGGAGTATGACATCCTTCAGGGGATATGATTACAACACCTATGCCATTGCCGAGTGCGTTGGAGGCTCCGTCGAAAACCAAAGTCCATCAGGATCCTTGTTTAGGTCCGTCATATGGTCTGATTTCTTCACGGTTGTTTACCATCATGATGTCTTCATCTGGGAATTCGAATTTCATGGACTGGTAGTCATCCACAGCCTGATGAGCAAGATGATCGGCTAATACACTGCCCTTTATTACTTTTTGGCTAGTGTACTGAATGTCGTATTCTGTCAGGATCATCTGCCATCTTGCTATTCTCCCAGAGAGGCCAGGCTTCTCGAATATGTATTTTATTGGATCCATCTTGGATATCAATAAGGTATTATGGGTCAGCATATACTGTCTTAGCCGGCGAGCAGCCCATGCCAGAGCGCAGCAAGTTTTCTCGAGCAGTGAATATCTTGTTTCACAGTCGGTAAACTTGTTGCTCAGGTAATAAATAGCATGCTTTTTTCGGCCACACTCGTCATGCTGCCCTAGCACACACCCCATTGAATTTTCCAAAACAGTTAGATACATGATCATAGGTCTTCCCTCAACTAGTGGCATCAAAATAGGAGGCTCTTGAAGGTACTCTTTGATCTTGTCAAAGGCAGCTTGGCATTCATCATTCCATTTGACTACTTGATCTTTCTTCAGTAATTTGAATATTAGTTCATAAGTAGCGGTTAAGTGAGAAATGAATCTGGAGATGTAGTTTAGTCGTCCTAAGAATCCTCTGACTTCTTTCTCAGTGTGAGAAGCAGGAATTTCTTGTATTTCTTTTACCTTGGCAGGGTCCATTACGATACCTTTACCGCTGCCGATGAAGCCTTGGAGTTTACCGGACCTTACCCCAAATGTGCATTTATTCGGGTTCAACCTCAGCTTGTATTTCTTCAGTCTTTCAAACAGTTTCTGCAAATGGTCAAGATGTTCCTCTTTAGTTTGAGATCTGGATATCATGTCATCCACATATACCTCTATTTCGTGACGGATCATATCATGAAATAGAGCTACCATGGCGCGTTGATAAGTTGCCCCAACGTTCTTCAACCCGAATGGCATAACCTTGTAACAGAATATGCCCCACTGTGTGACGAAGGTCGTTTTCTCCATGTCCTCAGGTGCCATTTTGATTTGATTGTTGCCTGAGAATCCATCCATGAAGGAAAATACTTTATGATGTGCGGTGTTGTCAACCAAAATATCGATATGGGGCAGCGGGAAGTTATCCTTGGGGCTTGTCCTATTCAAGTCTCTGTAGTCCACACACATACGTACCTTACCATCCTTTTTAGGCACTGGAACAACATTGGCAACCCATTGTGGATAGCAGGTGACAGCCAAGAATCTGACATTGAATTGTTTCATGACTTCAGTCTTGATCTTCTCTGACATGTCTGGATGCATGTGATAGACTTTCTGTTTTACCAGAGGGCAGTCTTCTTTTGTCGGTAAATGATGGACCATGATATCAGCGTCAAGTCCTGGCATGTCTTCGTATGACCAGGCAAAGACCTCAACATAGTCATGTAGCAACTGAGTTAAACGCTTCTTGACGCTAGGTTCCATATTGGCACCCACCTTGACTTCTTTCTTGTCCTCTTCGGTATCTAAGTTAACTATGTCCACTGGTTCTCTGTGGGGCTGCATGGTCCTCTCTTCTTGTTGTAGTAACTGTTGTACCCCAAATTTTGACCTAAGATACCATCTCCCATCTGCATCATTACATTGCAAGCGTTTTGATCTATTGATTTTAAAATTCATAACTTTTTCAAGTCGAGAGCTGTTTATTTTTTGAACGCTAAGTTTATTAACTGATCAGACAATGTTTATTAATTATTTATTATCTTAAATTTAAATAACTGGAATTTATTTTCAGTTATTATATAATTTAAAGATTTATAAATAATAAAGTAAATATTTGAAAAGAGGTATATTAATTGATCAAACGATGTTATTTAATTATTTATTGTTCTAGGTTTAAATAATTGAAATTTTATTTTCAGTTATTATAATTTAGAAGAATTATGAATAATGAAATAATTAATTGAAGAGAAGTTAATTGGTCAATGATGTTTATTTAATTGCTTATTATTCTGAATTTAAGTAATTGAAATTTATTTTCAATTATTATATAATTTAAAGAATTATAAACGGTAAAATAAACAATTGGAAAGAAAAAGAACTAATTGGTAAATAATAGAATTTTTTATTCATCTTTATTCTAATTATTACAATTGTTGTTTAAATACTATTGTACAAAGTATTTATAATGACAATTACATAAAAAGTTTAAAATGAAATAAAAACTATCCTATTTTTTTCCTAAGTTCTAAAATCTTCATTTTTCATCCAATACTTCTTTGATTGATCATTTGATTTTACCTGCAAAAATTAAAAGAAAAGAAGTCAGAAATAAATAAATAATTAAAAGCAAAAAAATTAATTAGCGTTCATCATTAAAAGCAAACGGCTGGAATCAGTTTTGCCCTTTTTGCAAATCACGGGATTTCTCCCGGTTCACAAAAAAGGATGAATTTTTATTTTTCAAAATAGAATGCACAAGTTAAATATGCACAAATTCTTTTTTTGTCAAAACTGCGCTTTTAAAATAAACTGCATAATTCAAAGTCCATTGCACATTTTCAAAAGCCAACTGCATATTTCAAATATGCATAATTTCTTTTTTGTCAAAAAAAGTGCATATTTCAAAAAAAATATACACAGCATACAAAAAAATCAACAGCATATGCAAGTTTCCCACAAAAGCCAACGTAAACATGCAAATATAGGAAGAGGCCAAAAATCAAAGGCTCCCATGCAGTAGACAAAGAGGATATGCAATTTTAAAACCAATGTGCAAGCAATGTATTTTTCCCTTTTTCATCATTTTCCAGCATGCCTTTTCAGAACAAGTAAAAGTACACATATCATTTTAATGTCAAATGGTACTAGAGAGAGAGAAGAGAGGAAGAGTTGGTTTTTACAGGTTTTGGCCTTAGGCAGAAAGAGGCATGAAAGCAGAACAGCAGCAGTCAATAAGAAATAGAAAGCATAAGAAAGGAATACAAACAAACTGATAAAACAGTAATGTGCAGAAGGCCAAGAAATATATTAAAAATATTCAGAACCTGATACCATAAGCCTCAAGGAAAGGAACTGATATAACACATCAAAGCCCCTTCAAAAAATCAAGAGAGATCAACCTGCCTTCAAGCTTTGAAAAAACAAAAACTATCAAAACAAAACCATTTTCTCCAAGTCTCAAAATAAAAAACCAGTAGAACCTACTGCATAAACCAGTTGAACCTACTGCAAAACCAGAACATACATAACCCTTTCAAAACCCTATGGCCTAAAACAATAGAACCTGCCATCACCAAAATCAAAACCATTCCAAACCTACTGTCCCCAGCCATATATCAAAAACCATGGCCTAAAAAAAAAGTAAACACAAAAAAACTGTCCAACAAGAACCAGAATACCATAGCATAAACCATCAATCAACATCCAAACACAAAAGCCTCAGAAGCATGTCATCATAGGCATCCAGGCAACCAAGTTCAAGCGAACAGTAGCAAGGCAAAGTCAGAAGAAGAGAAGAAAAACATTCGAAGGCAACAGTAAGACACAGCAAGCCAGCAAGAAGAGGAAAGAGACAAAGTACCGGGTTTCAGTATAAACAGAAGCTCGCAACGCATCACTTTCTTCCGCCCTTGGCCGCCCTGTCGCCTCTAGTCCTTCTCACCTCCTCTTCAAAGGTATAACCCTTCATTTCCCTTTTTTTCACATATCATGCAAACCTTGAACAATGTAAAATGGAATCAGAAGTAACTAAAACGCACAAAAGCATAAAACATCCAAAGTGAAATCAGTGAAATTAATACCTCGTAGACCGTTGCCCACATGACCTTGGAGAAGAGGGAGTTGACTGAGGTACCGGTGGCCGTGGCAAGGAACTCAGAAGCGAAAGCATGAAGGAAAAACACGAAAACGAAGAAGACGATACAAGAAGAACGGCGCCGTCGCTGTTAAACCAAAACCCTAATCCCCTTTCCAAAACTAAGACTAAACTAATGTTTAACCCTTAACAAATATGAACGGACCTTAACCCACCCCTTTTGCCTAAGCCCAACGATTCATTAAGCGCACACCCCCCGTTTCTGTTTCTTTATTTGGGCCTCCTTTTAAAACCTTTGGCCCATATAATTACTTGTCCACCCTTTTTTCCTTTGATACATCTTTTATATTTTGATTTCCTTTGCCCTTTTTTTTTAGAATTATTATTAATATTGATTAGTAAATCTAATAAAAGAGAGATATATTTAATTAAACAATTTTAAATAGTTTGATCTTTTTTATTAGTTTAAACTTTGGAATTAATTTAGAAGTTTTAATATTATTTTCATTAGGTTTAATTAATAACTTTTAAGTTTTAATTTAATTTAGAGTTATTCTAATAAATCTTAAAATAGTACTTTATTTTCATATTAAAAAAAATACATAAAAAATAGAAAATTTAAGAATTTAAACACTTTATTTTTCTATAATTAATTCTCCTGTTTTATTAATATTAAACAAAAACCTAAAAATGCATGTTCACATCATTTAATCTGTTATTCAATCATTGTTATAATTTAATCATTATCTGCTTCAATTGTCTGTTTAATTATTTCATCTTTACTTGATTATTCCGTTTACGCCTAAATCCAAGGGAAAAAACGATTAAATTTGTTGACTTCATGTCCTCAAGTCCGATCACGCGAATATTTTGCATTCCATTAAAACTTAAGACAATTTTTCCCTAAAAACTCAATCTTTTCAAAATTCATACCTTTTAAGCCAAAACTTCGACATTAGGTCGTCGTATCTTCAAAAAAAACCGTCCGTACCCCTTTTCGGCCAAAACAATTTATTTTTAATCAAACGAACATTTTAATAAACAGATATTTCAAAAGGTTCCTATAGAGTACTATAGATACATTGGGTGCTAATACCTTCCCACTGTATAACCAACCCCCGAACCATAGATCTCTTTTCAAAAACGCCTTGTATTTTTATTACTTTTAAAAGTATTATTTTACATTGCATATTTAGGGTTTTATTTCGCTCTTTCCCATTTTCCCTTGGAAATAATAAAGCGCGGTGGCGACTCTTGCTTTTGTGAGACGAATTAATCAATAATTCGATCTCCGATTTACCCCGCTACATTTTTTATCGCTACAGAATTAGCGACTCTGCTGGGGAGTGATTGACCTCTTGCTGGTCCATCCCTAAGTGGGTTAAGCCTAGTTTATTTTATCTGTTTTATTATTATTTGCTTTGTTTGATTATGTGTTTAAATTTGGGGTTGTTTGGGTTTTTTGCAAAGGACAAATCCTATACCCGGATTAAGTTACACTTAAGAATAGGACGGGCGGTACAGTCATGTTAACTTTGAGGGAGTAATCCCGAAGAAGGAGGCATGAGATCCCCCACTCAATGGAAGGCCCTCTTGAACTTAATATTTGTTTACCGAGTAATCGGGAAGACATTATTATTTTCGACCTAGGAGCCAGAGAAATTGAGGACCGTAGAACCCTAACCCATCTTGGCCTTTTTAGGTGTAGCGCGGAGACTATAACGGAGTAATTCGGAAGTAGTTGTTACGCGATGCTACGCTCGGATGAGTTTCTCTTGAGAATATTGCTAATTATTGAGTAATCAAGATGTTGGTAATATCCGAAGGAGGAATGTAGACTCTGGGAACTCTTAGAACCTTGTCTTACAGGTGATTGAATCGTTAGTACATACCTTGGGGTGGGCTTTACCCTCGACTCCATGCTGAAACGTTGAACCTTTGAACCCCATGTTTGTGAACTTGTGTGTAACTGTTGCATTATCATCCATCCATGCATCCATCAACATTTTTTTGAAAAAAAAAACTATCAAAATGAACGATCATTTACATCGCATATCATGCATCATCCAACATTTTTTGTAACGCATGGATTGGCTTGCCAAAACTGGATTGCTGTTGATGTTCCTGTTGTGATGCACATTTCCGAGTAATGTTTTATTTTGTTTTTTGAAAAAACTTTCGCTCTGCCCAAGGCGAAAAGTATTTTGTGTCGGGCTATGATAAAAATAAATCCTTTTGCTCTGCCCAAGGCAAAAGAGAAATGTCTGGGCTCTTTGTTTCAAGTATTTCCCTTCAATGAATAAAATTGTTATTTTGTCCACTACTGTTTTATTTTTTTACTTTTTCTGGGAAATAGTAATGGAATTTAATTGGTAGTAATAGGAAAACATAATAACTTTTTGTTTTATTTGTACAAATCGATTTCTAAAATAAAGCATAATCATATGTGCAGATTAATCCATGACTTAACCATAGAAAACAATGATCCTATGCCCTCTCCCAACTTTGAATTCCCTGTGTTCAGAGCCGAAGGAGAGGATAGTGAAGAGATTCCTGTTGAAATTTCCCGTTTGCTGGAGCATGATGAGAAGACTATTCAGCCATTTGAAGAACCTTTAGAGGTTGTCAATTTGGGTGATGAAGAAGATAAAAAGGAAGTTAAAGTCGGAGCATTGCTTATCCCAGAGGTTAAAGAGAAAATGTTGGAGCTTCTCAAGGAGTATGTTGATGTGTTTGCTTGGTCCTATCAAGATATGCCAGGTTTGGACAACGATATTGTGGAGCATCGTTTACCGTTGAGACCTGAGTGTCCGCCGATTAAGCAGAAGTTGAGAAGGACTCGTCCCAATATGGCTGACAAGATCAAAGAAGAGGTTCAAAAATAGATTAATGCAGGTTTCCTTGTTACATCGGTCTATCCTCAGTGGTTAGCCAACATAGTGCCTGTTGCTAAGAAAGATGGCAAAGTTCGGATGTGTGTAGACTATAAAGATCTGAATAGAGCTAGCCCAAAGGATGACTTCCCATTACCGCACATTGACGTATTGGTCGACAGTACCGCGAAGTTCAAAGTCTTTTCTTTCATGGATGGTTTCTCTGGTTACAATCAAATCAAGATGGCGCCAGAAGATATGGAGAAGACAGCTTTCATTACACCTTGGGGAACCTTTTGTTATCGGGTTATGCCGTTTGGTTTGAGGAATGCTAGTGCAACGTACCAAAGGGCCATGACTGCTTTGTTCCATGACATGATGCATAAAGAGATCGAAGTGTATGTAGATGATATGATTGCCAGATCACAGACTGAAGAGGATCATTTGGAACATTTGTTGAAGTTATTCCAGCGTTTGAGAAAGTATAAACTCCGTCTGAATCCCAACAAGTGCACTTTTGGTGTTCGTTCTGGAAGACTTCTGGGGTTCATTGTCAGTCAGAAAGGTATTGAGGTAGATCCTGATAAAGTCAAAGCTATTCGGGAAATGCCCGCACCCAAGACGGAAAAACAAGTAAGAGGATTCCTTGGGAGACTGAACTACATTTCTAGATTTATATCTCATATGACTGCTACCTGTGGGCCGATTTTCAAGCTTCTCCGAAAGAATCAAGGATGTGTGTGGACAGAAGATTGTCAGAGAGCTTTTGATAGCATCAAAGAATATTTGCTTGAACCTCCCATTTTGATTCCTCCGGTGGAAGGAAGACCTTTGATTATGTACCTGACTATATTGGAAGATTCCATGGGATGTGTGCTTGGTCAACAAGATGAGACTGGAAGAAAGGAACATGTTGTATATTATCTGAGTAAGAAATTCACAGACTGTGAGTCTCAATACTCATTGCTTGAGAAAACCTGTTGTGCTTTAGCTTGGGCTGCTCGCCGTCTGCGCCAGTATATGATTAACCACACCACTTGGTTGATCTCCAAAATGGATCTGATCAAGTATATCTTTGAGAAGCCCGCCTTATCTGGAAGAATAGCCCGTTGGTAGATGTTGTTATCTGAATATGACATTGAGTATCACACTCAGAAAGCAATCAAAGGGAGTATTTTAGCCGATCATTTGGCTCACCAACCAATTGACGATTATCAATCCATCAAGTTTGATTTCCCAGATGAAGATGTTATGTACTTGAAAGCTAAAGATTGTGAAGAACCGTTACCTGAGGAAGGACCTGATCCCGAATCGCATTGGGGTTTGATATTTGACGGAGCTGTGAACTCTTATGGAAATGGAATTGGGGCAATCATCGTCACTCCCCGAGGCACTCATATCCCGTTCACGGCAAGATTGAAGTTTGACTGCACGAACAACATGGCTGAATATGAGGCATGTATTATGGGTCTCGAAGAAGCAGTGGATCTAAGGATTAAGATTCTTGATATTTACGGAGATTCGGCATTGGTAATTAATCAGATCAAAGGAGAATGGGAGACTCGTCATCCTGGTTTGATCCCTTACAGAGACTATGCTAGAAGATTGTTGACTTTCTTCAACAAGGTGGAATTACATCATATCCCTAGAGATGAGAACCAAATGGCTGATGCTTTAGCTACTTTGTCTTTAATGTTTCAAGTGAATGGTTGGAACGACGTGCCTACCATCCGGGTTATGCGCCTCGATAGACCTGCTCATGTGTTCTCAGTAGAAGAGGTCACCGACGACAAACCATGGTTCTATGACATTAAACGTGTTCTTCAAACTCAAGAGTACCCGCCTGGGGCATCCAATAAGGATAGGAAGATGTTGAGAAGATTGGCAAGCAGTTTCTTCCTCAATGAAGAGGTATTGTATAAGAGGAATTACGACATGGTCTTGCTCAGATGTGTAGACAGACGTGAGGCAGACATGCTGATGCAAGAAGTACATGAAGGATCTTTTGGCACTCATGCCAACGGACATGCGATGGCTAGAAAGATGTTGAGAGCTGGTTACTATTGGATGACAATGGAATCTGATTGCTGCAAGTATGTGAAGAAATGTCATAAATGCCAGGTTTATGCGGACAAGATACACGTGTCGCCGACCCTCCTCAATGTTATCTCTTCACCTTGGCCTTTCTCTATGTGGGGCATTGATATGATTGGAATGATTGAACCCAAAGCTTCAAATGGTCATCGTTTCATCTTGGTAGCGATCGATTATTTTACCAAATGGGTGGAAGCAGCATCTTATGCTAATGTAACCAGACAGGTGGTAGTCAGATTTATTAAGAATCAGATCATTTATCTATACGGTATCCCGAGCAAGATCATCATTGATAATGGTTCGAATTTGAATAACAAGATGATGAAGGAACTTTGTGAAGAGTTCAAGATCGAACATCATAATTCTTCTCCTTACAGACCGAAGATGAATGGGGCAGTTGAAGCTGCTAACAAGAATATCAAAAAGATTGTCCAGAAGATGGTGGTAACTTATAAAGATTGGCATGAAATGCTTCCGTTTGCTCTGCATGGATACCGTACTTCAGTTCGGACTTCAACAGGCGCAACTCTTTTTTCCCTAGTTTATGGCATGGAAGCGGTACTCCCCGTGGAGGTTGAGATTCCGTCTCTGAGAGTGTTGATGGAAGCCAAACTTTCTGAGGCTGAATGGTGTCAAAGTAGATATGATCAGTTGAATTTAATTGAAGAGAAGAGATTGACAGCATTGTGTCACGGTCAGTTGTATCAGTAGAGAATGAAGAAGGCTTTTGATAAGAAGGTTCGACCACGCGAGTTCAGAGAAGGTGACCTTGTGCTTAAGAAGATATTATCTTTCCAACCTGATTCTAGGGGCAAGTGGGCTCCAAATTATGAAGGACCGTATGTCGTTAAGAAAGTTTTCTCTGGAGGTGCTTTGATTCTCACCAATATGGACGGTGAAGAGCTCCCACGTCCCATGAACGCCGATGCAGTCAAGAAGTATTTCGCTTAGGTTTGAGTTGACAGTTTGCTAAGTTGAAAACCCGAAAGGGCGGCTTAGGCAGGCTTGTGGTCATCCCAGTCTTGGCATTTGAACATATTTTGGAATTCGAAGTTGTTAGGGAGAATAGTGATCATTGTTTTTGTGTAATCCTTTCTTTCATGTACTATTTCCCAAACTTTTGTAAACCGTTGGAGTCGCGTTGTTAGCGAACTACCATCTTATTAATGAAATTTGAGCATTTACCTTTTGTGGGCAAAATTTTAATTTTTACAGGAAAATTTGAAACAAAGTTATTTAAAGTATTCTTATTTTTAAAATGTGTCGTGAATCATGAAAGGAATATTAACAGTTGTTCCGAGGATGGTCAAGCCCTGAAATGCAAAACAATACAGTATTTATCCTTGCATGATGAACATGTTTCGTTGCAAAATCGTCATGAGGTGTTGGTTGTGTAAACTTGCATTTCTCGTGGTACTAAGTTTGGTGACTCCCCAGTTGTTCCAGTTAAGCTCTGTTTTGGTTACCTTTATTTGGGCGATTTCTGAAGTGTGGTACACTTTGTCTCATGCCAGTAGCCTGTTGGGATCAGAAGGTTGGATTTGAATACTTTTCTCCTCAGAAGATTTGAACCGTGTAGCGTGTTACGCTCCGACGTTGCTTTGTGGTTCCAGTTCCAGTTATTTTCCATCTTTTTCAAGATTGGCCGAGTATCTATCTTTTCGTGACATCTTACCGTCTTCAGGATATCCCGTCTGCTCGTTTCATCAGCATAACATTCATTTATTCATTTACACTTATATCACGCATGCATATTCACATTTGCCGTTGATTTTAGGTTGTACTTTGTTTATTCAGACAACATACATGTTTCTTTCCAAGTAGAAAGCTAGCTTAAGCAGAAAATGTGCTTCCTTCCTAAATTCCCTAACTGAGCTAATCCTCGTGGACGATTTTTGATTTAGCTTACCCGGTCTATTTCTGGATAGGATGGATCCCCAATCAAGTTACTTTCTCATTGGGTGGAGTCTTGTTTGACTGTTTCCTTTCTAGTTTATTCCTGGATGAATTTGTTGTCTCTTGCATAGGCTATCTCATGATTTTCCCCAGTGAAATCGCGACCTAGACGAATGGTGCATTTATTTTGCACATTTAAGTATGTGATCTCCTCGGGAAGGATTGATTCATGATTCTCTTTGATGAAGATTTTATTCTCTGCCAGTGTTATCGCAATTTCCTTCTGAGTTATTCTTCGGAAAACGACAAGTGGCAGCTCTTCACGAGCAACTTGTACGTTATTATTATTTTTGGAAAACGACAAGCGGAGGTCTCTTCATGAGCAACTTGTACGTTATAGACATCGTTAGAAAACGACAAGTGGCAGCTCTTCACGAGCAACTTGTACGTTATTATTATTTTTGGAAAACGACAAGCGGCGGTCTCTTCATGAGCAACTTGTACGTTATAGACATCGTTGGAAAACGACAAGTGGCAGCTCTTCACGAGCAACTTGTACGTTATTATTATTTTTGGAAAACGACAAGCGGCGGTCTCTTCATGAGCAACTTATACGTTATAGACATCGTTGGAAAACGACAAGTGGCAGCTCTTCACGAGCAACTTGTACGTTATTATTATCTTGTGGAAAACGACAAGCGGCGGTCTCTTCATGAGCAACTTCTACGTTATTATTACTTTGGAAAACGACAAGCGGCAGCTCTTCACGAGCAACTTGTGCGTTATTATTATTTGGGAAAACGACAAGCGGCAATCTCTTTATTTGAGCAACTTGTACGTTATTATTTTTCTGGAGTACAGCAAGCGGCAGCTTCTTTATTTGAGCAACTTGTATGTTATTGGTTTTTTTTTGGAAAACAGGAAGTGGCGGCTTCTTTATTTGAGCAGCTTGTATGTTATTGACATCCCTGGACGATAGCAAGTGGCAGCCTCTTTATTTTAGCAGCTTGTATGTCATAATATTTTTGGAAGACAGCAAGTGGCAGCCTCTTTATTTGAGCAGCTTGTATGTCATAATATTTTTGGAAGACAGGAAGTGGCAGCTTCTTTATTTGAGCAGTTTGTGTATCTACAACCTTACTATTATCTCAGCATTAATGAGTATATCTCGGGATATCTCGCAGAAAAGCTTGTCATGAATCATTACCTTCCGAAGTCGGTAATCCGTCATCAGCAAATTTGATACTTTTTGTCTATCGCTGACCTTGAGTTGCGAACTCACTATTATTTTGGGTCAATAATCTGTTTTATGGCCTATGCAAGATGCCTTCTTTGTTAGGGTCAGAGGTCGTATTCCTTCAATTTTATTCGCTGTCAAGAGTCTGTCATTTGAAGTCGATGGCTCGTTTCCCCAGTAGTGTATAATCCATGTCTCTGTGTTTTGTTGGTGTTTGATTTCTCCAGCATTGTCTTGTCTCATACAATATCTTTCTCTGTGAATTCAATCACTACATTCATATCAAACATAATGGCGGTATCTTAGGGTAAAAATTTGCGTATTATGTATTTAAGTACCTTCAATCTCGTCGAAACGAAGATTTTAATCTTCATATCTCCGGATAGAAGAAACTTAAATAGGGGCAGCTGTTGTACCCCAAATTTTGACCTAAGATACCATCTCCCATCTGCATCATTACATTGCAAGCGTTTTGATCTATTGATTTTAAAATTCATAACTTTTTCAAGTCGAGAGCTGTTTATTTTTTGAACGCTAAGTTTATTAACTGATCAGACAATGTTTATTAATTATTTATTATCTTAAATTTAAATAACTGGAATTTATTTTCAGTTATTATATAATTTAAAGATTTATAAATAATAAAGTAAATATTTGAAAAGAGGTATATTAATTGATCAAACGATGTTATTTAATTATTTATTGTTCTAGGTTTAAATAATTGAAATTTTATTTTCAGTTATTATAATTTAGAAGAATTATGAATAATGAAATAATTAATTGAAGAGAAGTTAATTGGTCAATGATGTTTATTTAATTGCTTATTATTCTGAATTTAAGTAATTGAAATTTATTTTCAATTATTATATAATTTAAAGAATTATAAACGGTAAAATAAACAATTGGAAAGAAAAAGAACTAATTGGTAAATAATAGAATTTTTTATTCATCTTTATTCTAATTATTACAATTGTTGTTTAAATACTATTGTACAAAGTATTTATAATGACAATTACATAAAAAGTTTAAAATGAAATAAAAACTATCCTATTTTAATCCTAAGTTCTAAAATCTTCATTTTTCATCCAATACTTCTTTGATTGATCATTTGATTTTACCTGCAAAAATTAAAAGAAAAGAAGTCAAAAATAAATAAATAATTAAAAGCAAAAAAATTAATTAGCGTTCATCATTAAAAGCAAACGGCTGGAATCAGTTTTGCCCTTTTTGAAAATCACGGGATTTCTCTCGGTTCACAAAAAAAGGTGAATTTTTATTTTTCAAAATAGAATGCACAAGTTAAATATGCACAAATTCTTTTTTTGTCAAAACTGCATTTTTAAAATAAACTGCATAATTCAAAGTCCATTGCACATTTTCAAAAGCCAACTGCATATTTCAAATATGCATAATTTCTTTTTTGTCAAAAAAACTGCATATTTCAAAAAAATATACACAGCATACAAAAAAATCAACAGCATATGCAAGTTTCCCACAAAAGCCAACGTAAACATGCAAATATAGGAAGAGGCCAAAAATCAAAGGCTCCCATGCAGTAGACAAAGAGGATATGCAATTTTAAAACCAATGTGCAAGCAATGTATTTTTCCCTTTTTCATCATTTTCCAGCATGCCTTTTCAGAACAAGTAAAAGTACACATATCATTTTAATGTCAAATGGTACTAGAGAGAGAGAAGAGAGGAAGAGTTGGTTTTTACAGGTTTTGGCCTTAGGCAGAAAGAGGCATGAAAGCAGAACAGCAGCGGTCAATAAGAAATAGAAAGCATAAGAAAGGAATACAAACAAACTGATAAAACAGTAATGTGCAGAAGGCCAAGAAATATATTAAAAATATTCAGAACCTGATACCATAAGCCTCAAGGAAAGGAACTGATATAACACATCAAAGCCCCTTCAAAAAATCAAGAGAGATCAACCTGCCTTCAAGCTTTGAAAAAACAAAAACTATCAAAACAAAACCATTTTCTCCAAGTCTCAAAACAAAAAACCAGTAGAACCTACTGCATAAACCAGTAGAACCTACTGCATAAACCAGTTGAACCTACTGCAAAACCAGAACATACATAACCCTTTCAAAACCCTATGGCCTAAAATAATAGAACCTTCCATCACCAAAATCAAAACCATTCCAAACCTGTTGTCCCCAGCCATATATCAAAAACCATGGCCTAAAAAAAAAAGTAAACACAAAAAAACTGTCCAACAAGAACCAGAATACCATAGCATAAACCATCAATCAACATCCAAACACAAAAGCCTCAGAAGCATGTCATCATAGGCATCCAGGCAACCAAGTTCAAGCGAACCGTAGCAAGGCAAAGTCAGAAGAAGAGAAGAAAAACATTCGAAGGCAACAGTAAGACACAGCAAGCCAGCAAGAAGAGGAAAGAGACAAAGTACCGGGTTTCAGTATAAACAGAAGCTCGCAGTGCATCACTTTCTTCCGCCCTTGGCCGCCCTGTCGCCTCTAGTCCTTCTCACCTCCTCTTCAAAGGTATAGCCCTTCATTTCCCTTTTTTTTCACATATCATGCAAACCTTGAACAATGTAAAATGGAATCAGAAGTAACTAAAACGCACAAAAGCATAAAACATCCAAAGTGAAATTAGTGAAATTAATACCTCGTAGACCGTTGCCCACATGACCTTGGAAAAGAGGGAGTTGACTGAGGTATCGGTGGCCGTGGCAAGGAACTCAGAAGCGAAAGCATGAAGGAAAAACACGAAAACGAAGAAGACGATACAAGAAGAACGGCGCCGTCGCTGTTAAACCAAAACCCTAATCCCCTTTCCAAAACTAAGACTAAACAAATGTTTAACCCTTAACAAATATGAACGGACCTTAACCCACCCCTTTTGCCTAAGCCCAACGATTCATTAAGCGCACACCCCCCGTTTCTGTTTCTTTATTTGAGCCTCCTTTTAAAACCTTTGGCCCATATAATTACTTGTCCACCCTTTTTTCCTTTGATACATCTTTTATATTTTGATTTCCTTTGCCCTTTTTTTTTAGAATTATTATTAATATTGATTAGTAAATCTAATAAAAGAGAGATATATTTAATTAAACAATTTTAAATAGTTTGATCTTTTTTATTAGTTTAAACTTTGGAATTAATTTAGAAGTTTTAATATTATTTTCATTAGGTTTAATTAATAACTTTTAAGTTTTAATTTAATTTAGAGTTATTCTAATAAATCTTAAAATAGTACTTTATTTTCATATTAAAAAAATACATAAAAAATAGAAAATTTAAGAATTTAAACACTTTATTTTTCTATAATTAATTCTCCTGTTTTATTAATATTAAACAAAAACCTAAAAATGCATGTTCACATCATTTAATCTGTTATTCAATCATTGTTATAATTTAATCATTATCTGCTTCAATTGTCTGTTTAATTATTTCATCTTTACTTGATTATTCCGTTTACGCCTAAATCCAAGGGAAAAAACAATTAAATTTGTTGACTTCATGTCCTCAAGTCCGATCACGCGAATATTTTGCATTCCATTAAAACTTAAGACAATTTTTCCCCAAAAACTCAATCTTTTCAAAATTCATACCTTTTAAGCCAAAACTTCGACATTAGGTCATCGTATCTTCAAAAAAAACCGTTTGTATCCCTTTTCGGCCAAAACAATTTATTTTTAATCAAACGAACATTTTAATAAACAGATATTTCAAAAGGTTCCTATAGAGTACTATAGATACATTGGGTGCTAATACCTTCCCACTGTATAACCAACCCCCGAACCATAGATCTCTTTTCAAAAACGCCTTGTATTTTTATTACTTTTAAAAGTATTATTTTACATTGCATATTTAGGGTTTTATTTCGCTCTTTCCCCTTTTCCCTTGGAAATAATAAAGCGCGGTGGCGACTCTTGCTTTTGTGAGACGAATTAATCAATAATTCAATCTCCGATTTACCCCGCTACATTTTTTATCGCTACAGTAAACTGGCTAGTTCCCCTGGCACTTCACAATCTTTCTCACCTTCGTCTTCGGCTTGGTAGATTAGATTTTCAAAGTCAGAATAGGCCATAGAAGAATCGTTACCCATGGGATCCTGAATGGATTTAGATCTGCATTTTAATATGTGAGTGTGTGTAAGAGCATAGCTATCTTTGAAAGAAAAAAAAATGTAGAAAAAGAAAGACAAATAGCACAAAGTTTGTATGCAAAAACGTCCATGATTCATTGATGACATATGAAAATGAAGTAACGTCCCTTATAAATGGACCGTTGTGCCTCGGGTAAGACACAAGGTTTTAAAAGTCTGAATTGTTTAATTATTACAAGTCCGATATAAATTTAAAGACAATTACTTTTGGATAAAAGTAATTGGGACAAAATATTTAGCTTCCCAGTTGGGGAGTCCTCCGTTGATAGTTGGGAAAATCCATTCTTCCAGGTCACA
The DNA here is from genome assembly GCA_948472305.1 of Vicia faba. Classification (NCBI taxonomy): domain Eukaryota; kingdom Viridiplantae; phylum Streptophyta; class Magnoliopsida; order Fabales; family Fabaceae; genus Vicia; species Vicia faba. The sequence goes on along the minus strand of CATIWC010000870.1, from coordinate 262,461 downwards.
GTTATCATCACTATCCTCCACTACATTGACTCCATGGTTGTTGATGCTCAAAGGTGATCCCCCAGCACTAGCACGAAGAACATCTTTCTGGGCTCCTGAAGTGAAACCCAAACCAAATTTGTCAAATTTGTAAGAGATATCCGAGAGTTGTCCCCAAATAGTACACCCACCTTCTTCGACTACTGCCTTGGCATCTTTCAGTGAAGACATCTTTAACGCAAGTCTTGTAATCTTCGGGACTTGGGAAACAGTCTTGGTTGCTGCCACTGTTTGTGGGACATCCTCGAAATGCTGAAATAGAGTTTCGATGAATTCACCATCCATTTCTATGTATCTGAAGGAGTTCAAGTGACTGGCCATATATTCCTCCTCTCCATGGACAATAATGATTTTTCCCTTTTTTGGGTATTCCAGCATCTGATGTAATATAGAGGTGATGGCACCAGCGTCATGAATCAAAGGTCGGCCCAATAAGCAAGAATAGGAAGGGAGAATGTCCATCACGTAGAAAGTTGAATCAAAGGTTTGGGTTCCAACTTTAATGGGGATGTCCACCTCCCCATGCACCATTCTCTTAGATCCGTTGAAGGACCTTACCACTATGTTGTCGGGTTTTAAGGTCAAACCTTTACAGTCGAGTCTATCTAAAGCTTTCTTAGGCAGCACATTCAAATATGAATCGGTATCAACCAGGACGTGGGCCAAAGTTGTGCCCCTGCATTCAATAGAGACATGCAATGTCTCGTCGTGTTTCCTCTCTCTAGGTGTCAGGTCAGCATCACAAAAGCCTAAACCGTTGTCAACGGTCAAACTGGCCACATAGTCTTTGAATTGATCACAGAGGTTTCCTGTGGCACATGGGCAGTTTTAAGAAATTTCACCAAGGCCTTCGCATGAGCCTCGGAACACAACAGTAAAGCTAGCATGGAAATCTTTGATGGAGTCTGCCCTAGTTGTTCGACCATATTGTAGTTGCTTCTCTTTATAATTTTTAGAATTTCTTCCATCTCCTTTTTGATGGCCTCAGGGATAGATACTGATTGCGCCTTCGTCCGGACAGGTTCAACCAAAATACCTTTGCCCCGAGTATCGTTCGACTCGGTGATAGGGGCGTCAGCAGGAGTATCTGCAGGAACTGTAGTAGTAGTAGTATTAACAAGAACAAAAGCATGGATGATCACAGGACCGGTAATAGTTTTCGGAGGAGCAATCTCGGGGGAGAATATCCTTCCACTTCGGGTTATTTTGCTGGTTCCCGCGATGTTGCTGATGTCGGGGTCAACCTTCTCAAAAATGGAGTCTTTATCAGCCAGCCAATCTTGCTTGACACCGTGATAGTAGACGTTACCCCCATAGTTCCAGGGGACAGTTTTATCTAAGGAGTACGAGATTGGTCCCGACATAGTGATTATCAGCGGAGTCACCTTAGGAATAGATGTAATCCTAACGGGTCTTTTGGTGGAGACCCTGGAAGGATTGATGGAAATGGTTACTATTGAAACATCTTTGTAAGCAATGGTTGGAACGGGAGTTTTTTCAAACAAAATCTCTTTGTCATCCATTATGCGTTGGACACCTGCTTTCAATAAATGACAACCAATTGGTAGGGATAAACATAAGTGACAACCTTCACCACAACCCAGAAATAAACCGGCCTTCAACAGATTCCTTTTGACAGTCAGGAGAGGAGTAACAAGTTCATCAATAACAGTACAAACACATCATCTTCAACAGCGTTAACATCATGACCATGCTTGGGCATAGGAGCAATGATAACATCTGGGATCTCAGGAGCATCAAATTCAATTTCTTTAGCTTCGAGAAGGTCTTGCACTGTTTTTCAAAGCCCAACAGTTGTTGGTATCATGGCCTGGACTTTCTGAATGGTAAGCACAACGTGCATTAGGGTTGTAATGAGGAGAGGCAGTGTTGGGATTCTTCGGGGCTTCCTTCAAAGTTACCAGATTAGATCTCAACAAATGTGGCAGGACTTGAGACAGCGTCATATTTATCCGGGTAAATTGTCTTACAGGTCTTTCCATTCTAGGTTGGTTATTCCTTTGTTGAGTAGGTGCAGGCTTAAGGATCATGACGGCCCCTACCGTTGGACGGTGTTCAATTCTGTCTTGATTCCTTTGATGGTATACACACCAACTTCTTTCTTCCCAATAAATGGTTTTCTCACGGCATTGGAGGATACGTGTTTTTGGATCTTTCCACTCTAAATCCCAGCTTCCGCTCTTTCTCCGATCAAGATTAATTCAGTGAAGCCTGCTGAGGAGCTTCTAATTAGATGATTAAAGAAAGGACTGGACATGGTACGCAGAAACATGTCTACTAGTTCCCTATCAGACAGGGGAGGTTGGACTCTTCCTGCTAAGTCCCTTCATTTTTTAGCGTAGTCTTTGAAACCTTCGCTTGATACCATAGTCATACTCTGGAGTTAAGTACGGGTGGGAGAAAGGTCTGTGTTGTATTGATAATATTTATAAAAAGCAGCGGCAAGGTCTTCCTAATTATAGATATTGGCCCTTTCCAATTGACAGAACCAATCTAGCTGAGTTCCGGATAGACTATCCTGAAAGAAGTGGATCCACAAATCTCTGTCAGCAGTGTGAGGTTGTATCTTCCTCACATAAGACCAGAGATGCATCTTGGGACACGAAACCCCGTCGTACTTATCAAACACTGGTTCCTTGTATTTTGGTGGAATAAAAATCCCATACACCAAACCCAGCTCTTCAAAGTCCAGCCCGGGCACTTTCTGAATCTCCATTGCACTTAGACGTTCTCCCAAATGTTTGTATTTGTTGTCAGCCAGAGGATATTGCTCTTCAGAGTAGTCTTCTTCTTCTTCCTCTTCATATTCTGGAGGGGAAATCACTTCCTTGCCTTTCCCTTCTTGATTATCCTTTTCACCAGATGATGTTGCGAAGTCTAGGGTCCGTCTGGCTGGCCCTGGGAACCTTCTTTCTAGATTCAAAACACCGGTTGATTTCTTTGTTTTCTTCTTCTTTTCTTCGATCAACAAAGCTTTCAAATCCTCTTGTCCTTTGGCCAAAGTCAAGAACTTATGTTGAAACTGAGCATTCTGCACCTGGAGATCTTTTACCGTCTGTTCCATGTCCATCTTACTGAAATAAACAGTAGAAAGATGAGGAGACATGTTGGTAAGAAACATGTTTATGCTATGATGAATGAAGATGTATATGCAATGATTTCAAGGAATTTAGAGATTTATATTTGCTTTAGACAAAAATAAACACACGTTATATTAATAAATTAAAGTTTGAGTACATCATGCCTCTTTTGGGCTTACAAAGAAATACAAAAACTCTAAGATAAAAAAGTTGAGCGCATCCTCTTTGGTGCGATGTAGGCGTTCAGACTCCGCTCCTTATGAAGCTGCTTGGTGAGTTCCAGAACCTTCTTCTTGCTGGAGTAGAATTGGGCCTCAAAAGTGTCTTGCTCCCCTTTAAGCTGTATCCAATCCCTTTGCAAGTCTTCGAGAGAGGTGGGCATGTCAGGATGAAGGATAGTGTATGGGACATCTCCTTCCATAACAGGCTCTATGATAACTGGGAGAATAGAGGGATAAGGCATCATAAGACTTTGAGAACGAGCTCGTGCCCATTTGAGATAAGGCTCAAGAGGGATGGAATTCTTGTGCCCCAGTGTCTTGTTATCAACTCTATGTACCATGCCCCAAGCTCGTATGAACCTTTTGCGGTAATCATGAGCATCATTCTCGTAGTCGAAGACGATTCCTTGAATAAGTGCATCATGAGGACCATCCCTTCTTGCATATCTAAACCGTCGTAGTGCCAAACAAGGATTGTAAGTGATTCCTCCCCTAATGCCTAAGAGAGGGACATTAGGGAATTCTCCGCATCGATCAATGATGATAACATTCTCCGAGAATCGGGGACACCAATGAATGTCTGTATGTGTAAGAGTCACCAGCCTCTGAGACCATCTCAAACCCTGTTCATTCTTCAAGACGAATCGGGTTAGGTGCGAAATAAACCACCTAGCCAAAAGAGGCGTGCAACACATAAGGGTTCCTCTCCTCTTTATAGTGCAGGTATACAACGAATATAGGATATCTACAAGCAAAGTAGGTACCAGATTACGTGACAGGAAAATCTTAACCGCATTCACGTCTATGAGCTGGTCTGGATTAGGAAACAATACCAAACCATAGATGATAAGGGCTAACACCTATTCAAAAGCTTGTAAGTCCAAGGTATCCCAGAAATGATGAGCTTTCTCTAACAAGAACTTAGCCAAAAAACCCTTGACACCTCTCCGGGTTTCCCAATTTGCTACTACATCAGACTGTTGTAAGGACAAAGCTTTGGCAATATCTTCCGGTTTAGGGTCTCTTTACATATTATTTAAAGGTACCTCATCAAGGATAGGCAGCCCCAACAGCAGATAAAACTCCTCCATAGTAGGCACTAACTAGTAATTCGGAAAAGTGAAGCAGTGATGGAGAGGGTCAAAGAATTGAAAGAACACTTTTAACATTTCTTCATCAGGGTTTAAAGTGACCAAGCTGAGAAGCCTACCATGTCTTTCTATGAACTGAGAGCTTTCAGGAACCCTTAATTCCAAATCCTTAAGCTGAGGAGTTACTTTTACCAGACTGACTTGGATAGTGAATCTACGGGCGAGAGGCATGTCCTACAAAACAAGACAAAAATAAACCCTAAGAATCCTTGAAATGGTTAGTATGACATGCTATGTTATGATGTCATGATTATACTCAGATATAACAGATATAGTAAGCACAAGTAAATCACATAGAGACCTTAGGTTTAAGGCTCGCATGGATTTTAAGGTGATACCCTCTTGAAGTTGGATTGGTTCAACCTGTCCTAAATATAGTAATCGGGTTCTAAAGGGATCTCAATATCACCGGTCTTTCCCCTAAATCTCGTTCTGATAAACAATTGACTTGCCACCAAACAAAACTCAAGGGTCAGACCTCAATGAGTGTAGCATTGAGTATCAACTGAATTTGGGTTTACACCAAAGACGGCTATCTCACTACGTCCTAAAAGCCAAGTTGGTCAATTAATGTGCTAAAGTTAGTTAACGCTTTATGACACCACACAACGGCCCCGTATTTTCCTTGATTACTCAAGGGCTACTGGTACACACCAAAGTATCGCATCAACGTAGCTACTATTTCAACCGTGTCAGTATACCCCGCACAGTTCCCTCACAGTTTATTGCTACTTACCTAAAAAGGTGCTCCAAATCTGAGTGTAGGATCAGAGTAAACCCAAACAAGGAACCATAATATAAAGCATGCAAGTTAAACAAGGAAAGCAAGTAAATATGATCTAGCCCTAAGGTAACCCCACTTTTAAGATTATCCCCAACAGAGTCGCCAGTTCTGTAACACGGTGGGAGAACTGACTTGGTTGTTTTGTGTTTGATCGCAAATGTTGCGGTTTTAGCAAGATTCGCCACCGACTTTTCTTTTGTCCATAAGGAAAGGCTGAAAAGAACAAGAAAGACCTTTGAGATGTTTTCTAGAGTTCGGGGGGTAGATTATGAAAAGGGAAGGTATTAGCACCCTTTTCATCCATGGTTTTCCATGGGCTCTTAGTTATTTGCTAGATCACTTGCTTTTGTTTGAAAATGTGCTTTGTGTGGTTTTTGAAAATATTTTGTAAAGATGCCATCGTTTAGGCAAACTTTGTAATGATTCTCGTTTGTAAGAATGTATACAAAGTGTTGATCTTTTAAAAATGTTTTTAAGTTCAAAAGATGTTTTGAAAGATTTGGTGTTTATTTATTTTTTAAATAGCAAGGATGTTTTGGTTTTGAAATTGAGCAAGCAACTAGGAATAATCTACCTACTCAAAAGTATTTCATGTTTATTTCCTCTTTCCTTTGACGTTGTTATCTTACCATTGATTTGGTAAGTAACCCTATCTTTGGATGAAAACGGGACGAGCATGGGTCATTGTATAGCCATGATTAACAATGTTGTAAGATATCTTAGCATTTTCTTTAAGGGACTAAGATCATTTTTGAAAGGCAACTTTGATAGTGTCATCGATGGACTATGATCTTGTATTTTTTGATTGTTTTTGCTAAGATACCTCACATGCATAATATGGCCATTTTTGTAAGGCAACAAAGTGGGTTTACCCTAAGGGTGTATGTGTGCAAGTGTATTGGTTTACATGCTTGATTTGTCTTTGAATTAGGGTTTTCTAAGCATTGATTTTAATCTTTCCATACAAATCCTAATTACTAGCATTTGTATATAAAGCATTAAATTGAGAAAAATAAAAATACTAGCCTATTACATCATTTAGGGGAGAGGGTGTACAAATTTACAAATGGGGAATTGCAAGAAATTAAATCTAAATAATTATTACAACCATATTGAATATTGTACAAAAATAAATAAATAAAATGCAATAATGTAAATGTAAAAAGAAATGTGATTTTTGTTTGATTTTCATGAAAAAAGTTTTCTTACCTAGTTAACCAAAATAAAATAATTAACTAAAAATAAGAAAATTAAGATTAAGTTAGCAAAATAAATTAATTTAAAGAAAACAAGTTTTTTTAGGGTTTTTGTGAATTTAATTAGTAAATAAAATTAATCAAATAAAAGTCCTAAGTTCTAAATTCATTTTAATTTATAATAAAAAAATATAATAATATAATGATTAAAACTAATTATCTAAGTATTTTTTAAAAAAGGTAAATTAATTTATTAAAGGAAATGTTTTTTGTTCTTTTAGTTTTTTTTTATGAAGAAGAATAAATTAAATAAATATAAATAATAAAATATAAATATTTTTTTGGATTTTTTATTAATGAAAATAATAATAATAATAATAATAATAATAATAATAATAATAATAATAATAATAATAATAATAATAATAATAATAATAATAATAATAATAATAATAATAATAATAAAAGATGAAATAAAATAAAAATATAAAACTAAAGTCAAGGGGTTAAAAAAAAGTAAATGGGGGTTAACAAAAGTAAAAGGGTCCAAGTCACATTTTTGTTGTAATTAGAAAAAATAAATAAAAATGGAATTTGGGCTTGGTTGTGGTATGAGCAAACTGGGGGGTATTAGTAAAGAAAATGAACCAGGCCCAAGGGAGAGAGCCCAAACGCGCTGGAAGAAAAAATGACAAAAAAATGTGGAAAAATGCAAAAGGCAGCGCGCTGGGTGTTGAACCCACGCCCTCTTGGTTACCAGCGCGCTGCCTTGCCACTGTGGTGGCTATACATCTGTTAACTTAACTGAAATGATAAATATATAATACAAAATAAGTTATGAATACACTTCATCTTCAACCTCCAGCCAGACCACATGTATCTCATTCATTTCTCAATAAAAATGGAAAATGTAAACATGAAAGTTGCTCCATTTTTCCATACGAATCCAACCATATAAATATCATAAGCTATAAATCAAATATGAATGAGAATCTTTGAAAGTACCAAATTCTGACCTAATTATTTTTAGATATTCAATCCTAAAATTCTCCTAGCTCAATCAATATAAATAAAATCTATGGACATGTACAACTTCAGGGCAATGATGTCTACATTTTATCTTCACAAATGCAAGCCTAACAATGCCTAGGTAATGAGATAGAAGTTCAAGAAAAATACCTCAAAACTAGAAATTGTGAAATGTAAATGAGCTTGATTCAAGGTGCTGCAATGATCAGGTTAGCTTCCTCAAGTTCCCAGGAAGTTAATGCAATGGTTAGCTTGAGTTGAGAGTGGCTGAAATGGCTTGGAGAAGTCAATGTGAAGACTCTGTTTTTTGGCTATGGAGGTTATGGTAAATGGTGTTACAATTCTGGAATGAGGATGGGGATGAGTAGTATTTGATGTAAGGAAGCTTTAGGAACCAAAAGGCCAAGAAACGCACGAGGGAAATATAAGTTTGGTGTTCAAGGTCAGAAACGTGCAACAATGGAGTTTTTAGGAAATTTCTGATTTGAGAGAGTTTTGGTGTGTTTCAGGGTGCTTCAGCTCGTGTTATAGCTCACAAATAGTGCCTCTATTTATAAGCAACAAGTTTGTAAGCGTGTAGTTGATCAGAATTCAAAATCATAAGTTTAAGCATAACATGTGATTTTTGAGAAATCCAAGTTTCAAAGTCTTGTGTACTTGCTAAGATAGAGTGGTTATGCTTTAAACACACTTGCTTCTGACTTTGTAGATGGAGTGTGATCAGAGGGAACAAGTTAGAGGCTCAAGAATTAACTTTGTGCATAAAGCTTGCTTTTCCAAAATGGAAGTGTTCACTTTGTGCCATTAATGGAAATGTGAATTAGATAAAGCTTAAACCACTTGGATTAAAGCTCAAAAGTTTGTGTAATACATTAATGATGGATATATACACAAGTTAGAAGGCCTTCAAAGCAAGATTATATAGCCTAACATTGAAATTGAATTTTTGTTCATCATGAAAATGACCTATAATTTTAGTTTGAAACCCTAACTTCCTCTCTTCGATTCTCCTTGCTCAAAAATGATCTCAAGGAGTTCTTTGACATTTTAGAAATCTTGTAATGTGCTATACAACCCCTATTTGAATCACTTTTGAAAATTCCCCTTGGAACTATATAAAAAATTTCCATGAAGTTAGGTTAAAATCCTGCCTAAACTAGGGCAAAATTTTCACTAAGTGTTTAGTTTCATGACCATGACTTCATGGATTAAAAAATTGAGATCCAAGCATTTTTAGGAGAATTTGTGTAAAGCAATGTTTTAGATCTTATGGAGATATACAACTTTCATGTTGAAAGTTTATTTTGAATCATCTTGCATCATGGTGAAAAATTGGCTCAAAGTTGTGAAAAAACATGAAGTTTTCAACACTTAGAAAAATTTCTAAGTTTGAAAACTTTGACTTTTCAAAATGAAATCTTGAATTTTTTATTTATTGATGAACAAGTTTCATATTTTTACATGTTTTGATGAATTGTGATCTTTAACACTTGATTTTTACCAAAAAGTCAAAGTTTGACTTTTCAGTGTACAATTGACTTTTGATCAGTTGACTGAAAATCAACTATCAATCAAATGATCTTGAGCAATGTTTTGAGTCATGTCATTAGGTAAAAATGGTGCAATTGAACTCTTGATATCATGCTTCAAACCAATTAACCATTTGCTAGGCCAAAAATAAGAAATTAGTCTTTCCCAGTCAAAACCCTAATTTTGATCATTTTGCCCTTTTGATGATCTGCTCAAATTTCTTGAGGAATTGTGATCCAAACTTGATCAAATGACATATATGAGTTCACAATGTTGATATGGATAAAAAATTATGAAGTTTGACTATAAATTGACCATAGTTGACTTTTTCCCCAATACAACTGATTTTTAGGTCAACTGCTCAATTGACTGAACAAAAATGTGATCCAAGACTTGAAACTTGACATGAGTAATATTGAGGGTCCATGATGATATATGAAAGTCATATGAGGCATTAAAAGTTCAATTATCCTTGTGAAATCTCAAACCCTAATTTCAGTCATTAGTGCTTAAGGAGATGTCTTGAGCTGATAAACCCTTATGCAGTCTTGAACAAAAGGAGTTCTTGTGAGAAAATACTTGATAAATGAGAGGGTAAATTTTGGGGTACAACAGTTAGGATCAGAGATTATCATAGATTGTCTTTAGTGAAACATCTTTCTTGGGATTGGTTAAGATCTAGGGACAATATGCCTTTAAACTTTGTTTGCAGTGATTGGTTGTTGAATCCTTTAGCTTGTTCTCTTAGATTTTTCTTGGATCTTTTGTTTTTATTTGGGCTTTGTCCCTTGTTGTATTAGGATGGAGTGCCACTTGTACTTGTTTTCAATATAATATCTTGCTTATAAAAAATTTGTAATTTTTTTAATTTAATATATTTAAAAATATAAATAGAGGAGGGTTAAGTCTAACTTAAAAAGAAAAGATAAAAATGTGAAAATAATATGTACAAGATGATATTGGTGGATCAAACAAAGACCCAACCAACAAAAAAAATTAGATAAAAAATACAATAAGATAAAATGATTGAGTTGTAATTTAACTTTTTAATATATTATAAAATATTGTAATATATGATATCACAAACTCTTGCTTTCAGGGGTTTCATTTCCGCATAAAATCTAGTTAGCTATATATATATATATATTTTCAGTTAAACTTGTTATTTCTTATGGAATCTTGTTCACAACATTCTTTGGCACTTTTATTTATCACATAACTCTCTTTATCATTGTTTGTCCATTTAAACCACTATAAACAACATATTTAGCACCAACAACCAAATCATTCTCTTCGTCTAAAAAAATTGAGTAGGGAGAAAAAAACACCACTCCAAGATGTCTCAGGTGTGTCTGCATGCATAATTAATATTTTGACATGTGGTGCATGCCCATGGCAAACACACCGACGTATGAACTACACTCGCTACTCACCCTTGTTACATTTTTATTTTCATATATTTTTTCACAAATTGTAGATCAGACCATCCTCTTTGCCTATTTGATTTTTTATTAGAAATTCAAATTTTGGGTATTCTTCTAAGGTTTTAATGTTGTTGATTTATCAATTGGTTTGTCTTTGTCACATCGATGAAATTTTTTATTGAAGATGATAGTTCCTTAAAGGTCCCTCCTCCATATCTAATGCTCCCCACCAACTCCTTTTAATGATAGAGAATTTGTTATTCAAAATTTATTTCCTTGATATAAAATTTATTTTAAACAATCTTAATTGCTCCGACAAATGCTTAAAAGGTTGTGATATGTTGGCCATATTGAGGGAAATCCTCCTCTGGTGAGTGCTCCTCATTTTACTATGTGGTAAAACGAATATATTATTATTAACTAATTATGGAACTCCATATCACCTTACTTAGTAGAAATTGAATGTTTCTTACTTAGTAGAAATTGAATGTTGCTTCCTACCGCCCAAGAAATTTTGGAACATCAAGATAAGGCACATTCCATGAAACAAGATCTTTGTGCTTGTTAAGACTTAAAGAGAAATAAGTTTCTTAACGGTGCTAATGATGTTTACTATTAAATTTAATGAAGAATTTATGACAATTGCACTTGATGTGATTTTTGATGCTTTATTATAATTGTTGCATAAAAATGACTATATCATTCATTAAACCAAATTGAATTGATATATAATCAGAATTACATTAAAACTTAAAGGGCCTAAACCTAAGACATACTACTTCAAATTCTAGACAGCAACAAACAAACTCCACGAAATAATAAGGATAATAATTAGGCAATAACATTTGTTCTTTTCAATTTGAAACATTTACTTAATTTTTCAAGCTTCTTTGAGCATGAATTATTGCCATATTACTTGGCGAAATCATTCTTGATATCCTTGTCAAATTCTCTCAGATAACACAGTATAAAATCATAGTTGTTGCAACCCAACGCAAAACTTGAGGCAATTGTACCATTTCAAGATTTGACATTGCAATCATCTAGTTTATCATTCCAGATAAACAATTCACAACTGGTCACAATCTACAATTAAAAACAAGATTGGCGAAGAATGATATTATTGAGTTTAAAATACCCTCAATAAATTTTTTACGTAATACTTACAACTCCAAAATTCTTACATCTTCAAACTTTCTCTTTGGATTTTACTGAGTAGTTGAAATCCACATCTTCATTACTTTATTACAACCATATTTGAGTATATCCCTTTCATTTGAATTTATTATTGGTGAATTTCAACTACCTCCCATTTTGAAACTATAACTTTCACAATACAGGGGAACTACGAAAGATATTTCGATAAGGGAGGATAACAAACATGAGCAAATGATGAACTAGTAAGATTGGAATAATTTCGAAGGTTTTACGATTTTTGCTTTGTATGGAGATGTTCGAGGGAGTGAGAAGATGGGCATCTCTTTATAAATGTCTTTGGGTTTTCTTAAAGTGTCAAAAAATAATACAAAAACTAAATAAAATTGACAAGATACTATTTGGTCCAAGTGAACTTAAAAAAATTGAAAAACAAAAATAAATTGCAACTCAGTGTGTCACATAGACACATTGAGTGAGTCAGATCATTTAAAGGTACAAAAGAATAAAATCTTCAAATGACAAGGTTGAAATCTATTTTTTTACATGGTTAAATCGGAAGTCGCCTATATGATAAGGGGGAAATGCTACTGTTTTACCCCAAAATTTGCCCTCTCATTTCTCAAGAAATGTCTCATAAGATCTCCATTGATTCAAGACTACACAAGGTTTGATCAGCTCAAGATACCTCCTCAAACACTGACAACTCAAAATTAGGGTTTGAGTTTTCACAAGGACAATTGGACTTTCAAGGCCTAAAATGACTTTCATGGATCATTAGGAACCATCAAGATTGCTTATGTCAAGTTTCAAGTCTTGGATCATAAAATTGCTCCGTCATTTGATCAGATGACCTAAAATCAGTTGTATTGGACAAAAAGTTAATTGTGGTCAACTTGCAGTCAAACTTCATAATTATTGATTCATATCAACAATATGAACTCATATATGTCAATTGATCAAGTTTGGATCATAATTCCTCAAAGAAATTTTATCCGAACACCAAAAAGGCAAAATGGTCAAAATTAGGGTTTTGATTGAGAAGGCTCAATTATTGACTTTTGACCAAGGAAATGACTTATCATTTTAAGACATGATCTCAAAGATTCAAATGCACCATCTTGACCTAATTGCATAGTTCAAATCACATCTCAAGATCATTGGATTGACAAATGAATTTCAGTCAACTGATGAAAAGTCAACTGTACACTGAAAAGTCAAACTTTGACTTTTTTATCAAAATCAAGTTTCAAAAATCATATTTCATCAACACATGTCAAAATATGAAGTTTTTTCATCAAGAAATTGAAAAGTAAAAGTTATCTTTGAAAAGTCAAAATTCTAGGACTTAGAAATTTTTCTAAGTGATGGAAAGTTAACATTTTTTCATAACTTTGTGCCAAATTTCCACCATGATGCAAGATGATTCAATGGAAAATTCCAACATGAAAATTGCAGATATTGATGAGATCTAAAACATTGTAAGGCAAAACTTTTTCTAGAAATACTTGGATTTCAAGTTATGAATTTATAAAGACATGTCCATGAAACTAAAATACTTAGTGAAATTTTGAGTATTTCTGTCAGGATTTTGACCTAACTTCATGACAATTTTTCACCTAGTTCCAAATTGAATTTTCAAAAATTTCCAACATAAAAGTTGTAGAGGATGTTCCAAGCTTTTCAAAATGTCAAATAACTTGAAGATATCATTTTTGAGCTAGGAGATTCGATGACTTGAAGTTGGTATGATAAACTTGAACTATAAGTCAATTTTGTGATGAACTCATAATCAAATCTCATAACCTTATCATTCAATCTCACTTTTCAGGCCATGTTGCTTCTAAATCTCTCCATAATTAAATAATTACATAGACCCTAAGTGTATTACACAAGTATTTGATGTTTTATCCAAGTCTTGATACCATTTATGGTTGAAATTGTAAAAAGTAACATATCCATTCTTGTAAAGCAAGCTTTTTCACAATGTCAACCCTTTCTTGAGCCTCTCAATGGCTCCATCTGCACACACTCAACCTAGTAACTCAAAATAAGCATGCTTAAAGTGATTCAACCATTCTACATATCTTGTACCACACATTGGGATTTTGGTTTTCCACTTTGCTTCAAAAACAAGCAAAAATGTCATAACATGTGATCTTGGTAATCTGACCATCTCAAGTCTCCAAACCTTTTCCTATATATCAAGACACTCTTATGCAACTGAGGACACGAATTTACAAGCCCTTAAACCCTCTCATACACTCTCAAACTCGAATTGACCAAAAATCACCATTTTTAAGCTTTTGAAACCTTAACTTCGAAACTCATTACTCTTGCAACTATTGTCCAAATAAATCATCTAAACACTTCATATATATCATATAAAAACTATCCATACCCCTGTTTCCTCACTGTAACATCATTTCCATCATCCACCATTTTCAAAATCCACCATTGCAACTTGACTTAAGTATACCAATCCAGACACTTTCAAGGTAAAGTAAAAGTTGCAACATACTCACCAAGGTCCCAAGAAGTTAAAGCAATCATCATATTTCTTCTTGAAGTCGTGTAGAGGCCATTGAAATTTTGCATCAAGAGGTAAGTTTTTTCAACTTTGAAATCTTGATACAAACATCATTTACACTTACTTTTAAAAGATAAAATGTAGATATCATGTCTATGAAGCTAATCATATCCTTAAATTTCATTTTAATTGACTGTGGGATGAGAATTTTGAAACTGAATTTTTTGGACATTTAGATTTTCAGTTTGGAACGGGTAGAAATTTATGAGTTATAGTGGGAATAAATAAAAACTAATTACATATTTGAAATCCTTGCGAAATTCTAAACATGTTTCATTTTTACATTTTTGAATTTGGTTGAGAAATGAGGAAGTTAGAGTTTTTTGAAAAAAATGGAAAATATTGTTATTACAGTAACGGTTAGCGTGCAGGAGGAAGAAGAAGGAGGGCTTGGTAATTTTTAAATTTTAACATCTAAGTTAATTTTATATTTAATGATTTTTGTTTCACTAACGGATGTAACAGCCACCACAGTTGCAAGCAGCGCGCGTTTCGTGTCACTGCTTATCCTAAGGGTGCAGGTTTGAACCATAGTGAACCTCCCTTTTGCATATTTTGTGTTATTTTTGTGATTTTTGTGATTTCAGGAAGCAATATTCTCATATAATATCATGCAAGCACATGATTGACAAGCAAACACACCTAGCCTAGTGGTATTCTTTAGAGCCAACAACTTGAATAACTTGAGTTCAAGCCTTGGCATGACCAAAACCTCATTTTTATCACTTCACTCATTTTACATTTTTAACAAACTTCAACAATTTATTTAACCCATCAAGTTAACCCCTTTTGAACTAATTTTTTTCACACTATTAGTTTATTAGGTCTATTTTATGAATATATAAAAATCTCACCAAAAATATTTTTATTTTCATTATTCATGATTTATTCAAAGTAACATCTTTTAGGTTTTTTTCTTTATTAAAAACTAAAAAAGAAACATCTTTTTAACAAATTTCTTTTCTTGATTAAATTAATTTTTAATTTAGTTTTTGCTTTGAATTTATTTTCTAATTAAATCAAATTAGAATTTAGGGATTTTAATTAATTAAATTTTTTCCTTTTATTAGTTTAATTAAATCAAGACTTTTCATAAACAAAAAAACAATTTTCTTTTCCTTTCACATTGCTTTTATATTCTTGCACATTTTATCTTGCAATATTCAATATGGTTTTAATAGTATAATTAGAACTTTATTGTTTTCATCCCCCATTTGTAAATTGTGTCCCCATCCCCAAAAAATGTAATAGCGTAGAATTTTACATTTACGCAATTTATCATTTTCAATATAAATGTTAGTAATTAGGGTTTGTATGGCAAGACTAAAATCAACAAGTAGATAAACCTAATCAAAGATTAAATGCATGCAAATCAAACACACTATTCACACATGCACCCTTAAGGTTAACTCCACTTGTTTCCTAAAAAATGGTCATGTTATACATGTGGGATGTCTTAGCAAAAACAATTAAAGAAAATACAAGATCATAGTCCCTCGATGACGCTACAAATGTTGACTTTCAAATGATCTTAGTCCATCAAAGAGAAATACTAAGACATCTCACAACATTGCTATCACGACTATACGATGACCCATGCATGTTCCTTTACATCCAAAGATAAGACTTCTTACTAATCAATGGTAAGATAGCAATATCAAAGGAAAGGAGGAAAAGAACAAAGACTTTTAAGTAGGTAGAAATGTTCTTAGTTGCTTGCTCACTTTCAAAACAAATATTCTTGCTCACTTTCAAAACAAACATCCTTGCTCACTTTCCAAACAAACACTTTCAAAACATGAAATATTTTCAAAAGTACAACACTTTGTATACGTTCTTACGAAACGAGAACCATTACAAAGTTTTCCTAAACGAAGGCGTCTTTTCGAAAATAATTTCAAAAACCACCACAAAGCACATTTTCAAACAAAGCAAGTGATCTAGCAAGAAACTAAGAGCCCATAGATAACTATGGATGAAAAGGGTGCTAACACCTTCCCTTTTCATAATCTACCCACCGAACTCAAGAATTAATCTCAAAGGTTTTTCCTGTTCTTTTCACCATTTCCTTTTATTTGGATAAAAGAAAAGTCGGTGGCGACTCTTGCTAACCGCAACAATTGCGATAAAACGCAAAACATCCCAAGTCAGTTCTCCCACCGTATTAGAGAATTGGCGACTCTGCTGGGGAAAACTTAAAAGTGGAGTTACCTTAGGGCTAGATCACCTTTATTTTCTTTCATTGTTTGACTTGACTGCTTTATATTTTGGTTCCTTATGTGGGCTTGTTTTGATCCTCTACCCGGATCTGGGATACCTTATAGGTAAGTAGAAATACATTGTGGAAACTGTGCATGGTATACCGACATGGTCTAGGCAATAGCTATGTTAGTGTGACACATTTGTTGGTACCGGTAGCCCTTGAGTAGTCAAGGAGAATACGGGGCCGCTGTGTGGTGTCATGAAGCACTAACTGACTTTTGAACCTTTACTTGACCAACTTGGCCATTAGGAAGTAGTGAGATAGCCGGATTTGGTGCAGTTTAAAGTTGGTTGATACTCGATACTACGCTTATTGAGATCAGACTTCTCGGGATATTTCGGTCTCCATTAAAGAGGCTTACGCTGAAACAATGCCCGACAAGAAAGATCAGTGATATTGAGATCCCTTAGAACCCAATTACTATTACTAGGACAGGTTGAGCCAACTAAACTTCAAGAGGGTACTTACCTACGAACTCCATGCAAGCCTAAACCTAAGGACTTGTCTACTTTGTGTGTATATGACTATTTGTACATAACAACTTGCTTGCTTTGCATACTTGTACATAACATCATAACATCATACCATAACATTTTAAATAACTATTTCAAGGATCTCAATGGCCTATGATGTAGGGTCATGTTGAGCCAGGCACCTATCAAGGGGCAAAAGGATTTGTTCTCTAATCAAACACCGTCAAAGGTCAACGTATAACTTGAGTCAAGGGCTATGACCATGGTGAGCTTGATTCTCATGGAAGGACATCCACCGATACAAAGTTTTCCAATCAAAGTTGTTGATCAACATTCAAATTCTAACATCTTTTTGTGTTTACCCTGCAAGATCCTTGAAAACATTGCATCCACATATCATGCATGTCATCATAACAGGTTTTCCCGTACAACCTTTCTCATCTACTTACTATTTATTTCAGTGAGAGATGGCTCTAGAGTAAACAGTTAAAGATATCCAAGCTCAAAACGCTCAGTCCAACAAGCACTCATGAAGTTGGCCAAGGGGTAGGAATATCTGAAAACACTCTTCACCAAAGAGAGCAAGAAGAAGAAAAGCTTGTCATCCTCAATGTGAGAAGAAGGTCCAAGGGGCATACCCAACTCACTCAAAGAGAAGATGTTTATTCTAAAGACAGTCAAGAAGAGGAAGCTGGAATCA
Source organism: Vicia faba (assembly GCA_948472305.1). Lineage (NCBI taxonomy): Eukaryota > Viridiplantae > Streptophyta > Magnoliopsida > Fabales > Fabaceae > Vicia > Vicia faba. Next base: position 244,805 of record CATIWC010000870.1, on the reverse strand, counting down.
TTAGAGCTAATATAGCTACTGATGACGAAGACTCTTCTGAGGAGCAGTATCCACCTGCGGATGAAAAATACAAATAACTTGAAGACAGACCAAAAGCTGTGGAGATCCAAGTTGTTCCTGGTTTAGATTTAGGAGACATGGGCTTGGTTTCTGGAGTGGTCATCCCACCAAAGTTCAAAATCCCTACCTTTTCCCCGTATGATGGAGTCTTTTGTCCTAAGATGCATCTAAAGTCTTATGTATGCAAGATTCAACCATACACAGCTGATCAGAAGCTTTGGATCCACTTCTTCCAAGAGAGTTTAGCTGGGACGCAACTTGAGTGGTTCTATCAATTGGAGAGTTCCCGCATTCACACTTGGGAAGATCTAGCCGCTACTTTTTATAAGCAATACCAATACAATGTTGATCTTCTACCAACTCGTGTGCAGTTGCAGAACATGACCATGCGTTCCAATGAGAGCTTCAAAGAATACTTCCAAAAGTGGAGAGATCTGGCTGGTAGGGTGCATCCCTCATTAACTGACAGGGAGCTGATTGACATCTTCATGGGAACTTTGACATGACCTTTCTTCAATCACCTAATCGGAAGCTCCTCAGCTGGGTTCACCGAGATAATACTGACTGGCGAAAGGATCGAAGTTGGCATCAAAAGCGGAAAGATCCAAGGGGCTACACCCTCTGATGCTCAGAAAAAGCCATACAATGGAAAGAAAGAGTCCAATAATGTGTATGGTCAAAAGAGTCTTAACAAGAGCAATCATGACCAACATGTGGGGGCAGTCCTGATCTCCGGTCCAGCGTCGCAACGATAACAACAAAAGGGAAATCAACGAAGGCCAGACGAGCCCAAAAGACAGTTTACCAACATCAAGATGCCGTTGTCTCAAGCACTAAAACACTTGTTGAGGATGAACCTGATTACGTTGATAGGACCTTGTCCAAACCCAAAAACTTCTTCTCCTAACTACAATCATAATGCAACATGTGCTTATCATTTCGGCAGTCCCGGGCATGATACTAACGATTGTTGGACGCTGAAATACAAGATTCAAAACATGATTGACACCAAGGAGGTCGAGTTTGATCCTCCAGAGACTCCCAATGTGATCACTGCTCCCATGCCAAATCATTGAGTGTTCCAGTTCATTTTTGAATTTTCAATTGTAATTTATTTTGTTATTCAAACAATTATCTATTAATGTTAAACTATGTTTTATTAATGCATTGCATATGTTTGTCTTGAATTCATCCATTATTTTTCACTATATTTAAACTATGCTTTTTACTCTCAACTCTTACTAAAAGTTACAAGCCTTTAGAGGGAGGATGACGAAAACAATGCCTTAATCCCATACAGTATGCTTTTGGACATACCTTGTTGACGATGTACATGCATTCTTTCAAATCCTAAACACTGGAGTTATAAGGAAGATAATCCCTAGCCAACCCCTTTGAGCCAAAGAAGTAGAAGTTTTCTTTTTCACACAAATTGAAACCTTTAATCAAAACCCGGGGCAGGGTAGTCTCTCAGTTAATTCAAATGCGCGTTCAGTCGTAAACTTTCACTTCGTAATACAACAAATGACGTCAAAAACATTCTTCTGGAATCAAAAGACAATGATGGTTCCCTATCACAAAGGCAGTCATTGTCTCTCAAAAAATAAAAGCCCGCTAAGTCAAAACTTATGAAGGAGACTTAAGAAAAAAACTGGGACATCCCGCTGACTGTAATCTCAAAACAAGAACGGTCAGGAAAAATCAGGGATAATAAATCAAAAAGAGGTCACTGCAAATCCTCAACAACATGAAAAATGTTACAAAAAATGACTACCTTCAGATAAACTAAATTTGTCTGAACCATCACCAAAACGTCATTGGAGTTCGAATATACAATTAACTGAGTTTAGGAATGAAGAACATCACTAAGAACGGGTGGGTACAAATAAAATTTGAGTCCTTATCCTTTGTTGCTTAAACCGTGAACCAAGCCACGTTTCAACCCTTCAAAAGTCCTAATTGAAGCATGGGTTAATTCGAAAGCATACTGTTACAAAAGGTATCCTGACTCCTTTAAGGCTTTACTCTAAATCATGAGTTGATTTTTCCTGCAAAAATTCTTTTATCTTCTAAAAACGCATTTTCAAAACTTCAAGACAAGCATAAACTTTGCATTATTTGAATATCGCTGTTTGCATATAGCTAATTGTTTGACAGCAGAGAAATTCACACGACGAATATCCAGTGAAAAAAACCCCTCTCAATGAGCAAATTCATTTCAAGTAGGAAGACACTTCCAATAACAGATCTCCTATAAGCAAAGGGGCGTGACGTGTCGCTATCCAACACACCTGGGGAAATCCAATCGAGATTCCAAGAAATCTCTCAAGAAATGCTGAATATACCAGGGGCAGGTCTCCACCTGAATCACTTGGGGCATTGAAAGCGAATCCCAACAAAGGGTTACGTACAATCAAATATTTCTTGGCAGTGCCACAAACACCTGCTACTAGGGGCAGTGACAAATCTCCCCCAAAATCCTGTTCATAGGATGACCCCCAGTCAGGGTTTTCAATTTCTGAAGAATCCTCCCCAGCAGACTAGCGACAAGGTTTATTTCCCGAACAAACTACAGATTCCCCAGTTTGAGTTTTCCTCTCTGATTGATACAAATCGAGGGACCACAACTCCTCTCCCCAGTAGACTGCTCTATAATCCGCAACAAGTTACTGCGAAGCCTGGACCCAATCAGATATCAATTCAACTTCATCTTTTCAAGGAAGTTATTGTGAAGCCTGGGCCCGGCCAGATAGCGATTAACTTCATCCACCTCAGAAATATGCAAAGCCTGGAATCCGACCAGATAGCAGTTTGATGTCAATAAGTTACTCTGAAGCCTGGAAATCGACCAGATAACAGTTTAACTTCACTCTCCTAAGAAATTTTCTGCGAAGCCTGGAATACGACCAGATAACAGTGAATTTAATCTTCCCCAAGATAACTCCCCAGTAGATCAACAGGGACTCCTGAACTCTTTTCCCCAAGCAGAAATCAACACTCTCCACAGATCCTTCTCAAGCAAAGCCAGTATTCCCCAACGGAGTTTCTCCTCAATCAACAAAATAGGAATCCCCAGTGGAAACATCCTAAAGCAAGGTCCAAAGAGGAGCTTACTCTTCATCCACAGCAGTGTTCCAGAATTTCATTTCCCACGACTCCCCAACATTTGTCAAGGATTTATTTTCCAAGACAGAAATGCATTCCAACAACATTTTTCATTTCATGCATCATATCGCATACATGACAAATGCATACGGCACAATCTCATTTACTTTGAGAACATCATTACATCATGCATTTCATACATCATGACATTGCATGCAGCTAACATTTTGCCTTTTAAGGAAAAAGTCAATCAACAGATGGCTATTGTGATATGGTGGGAGAACTGACTTGGTGTTTTGTGTTTTGATCGCATTTGTGCGGATAGTAAGAGTCGCCACCGACTTTTCTTTTATCCAAAAGAAAAGGTAAAAAAGCACAGGAAAGACCTTTCGAGATTATTTCTCGGGTTCGGGGGGTAGATTATGAAAAGAGAAGGTATTAGCACCCTTTTCATCCATGGTTTTCCATGGGCTCTTAGTTACTCGCTTAGATCACTTGCTTTTATTTTGACAGTGTGCTTGTGGTGTGGGCTTTGGAAGTGTTTTGAAAAATCTCTTTGTAATGGTTCTTATTTCTAGAAGAACGCGTACAAAGTTTTGTTTCGAAAGATAGTTCAAAGATGTGTTTGTGGATTGTGTTTTGGAAAGTGGTTTTTGAAAAGATATTTTGCAATGGTTCTCGTCTCTATAAGAACGTATACAAAAGGTCTTGTCTTTTGAAAATGTTTTAAGATGAAAGTGTTGGTGTAAAAATGTTTTTGTCATGAGTAAGCGAGCAACTAGGAGCGAATCTACCTACTCGAAAGGTCTCAAGGTTCTTTTCTTCCTCCTTTTAATGTTTCTATCTTACCATTGATTTGGTAAGAAGCCCCATCGTTGGATGTAAAGGGACAGGCACAGGTCAATTTTACAGTCATCGAAAACAACTTATGAGACGCTTTAACAATTTTCGTAAGGGACGAGATCGTTATATCGAAGGCAACGTCGAGGGTCATCGAGGGACTACGATCTTTTTTATCGAAGGGTCATTGCTAAAGCGTCCCATATTCGAGGGACATGACTGTGTTTTCGAGGCAACAAGCGAGATTACCCTAGAGGTGCGCGTGCAAAAAAGTGTGTTTGATTCAAGTTATTTTGTTGAAATTAGGTTATCTAGCGATTGATTTTATGTCTTGCCATGCACGCCTAATTACTATACATTATAAGGAAAACAGTAAATTGCGGGAATTGAAATTCTACGCTTTTACAGAGTTTTCGGGAATGGGGGTATAAATTTATAAATGGGGTGGATCAATGCGATTAAAAGTCCAAATAGGCAAACAATACAACCAAATCGAATCGAGCAATTAATCGAAATTACAACAAATTTATGAAGTAAAATTAACAAAGTAAGATAAGGAAATAAAGATTCTTGGTATTTTTTTGAAAAGTTTGGAAAGAAAAAAATAGAAAAAATCTATTCTAATAATTAGCTTAAGAGTTAATCGAATGCATGTATTTTTTTGTCTTTTAGGGTTTTTGTTATTTAGAAATTTAATGAACCAATTAAGACTTAATATACAAAAATTAGTTAGTAAAGTAATTTACAAAGTCCTAAACTAGTTAAGAAAATAAATTAATTTTGAAATTATATATTTTTATTTAATTGAATTTTAAAAATAAAACTAAAGATTAATAAAATTAAATCTAAACTAAAATGAAGTTATTAAAATAAATCTAAACTAACTTAAAATTCTAAGTACTTAGATTAATTCTAAAAATAAAATAATAAAAAAATTCTAAAAAAATTAAGTTAAACCCAAACTTAATTAAAGAATCTAAGATTTACTAAACTATATCTAAGCTAATTTAAATGTAAATCAAGTTAATTACAAAAATAGGGTGTGAGATAGAAAACTAGGGTTTGAGGCAGCAAAGACATTGGGCCCAATAATATTTTTTTGTCCCAAAAACAGCATTTCAAAACAAAAAAATGGAGTTAATGAGAGAAAAAAAACCCATGGAGTCTCGAGCTCGGTACACCATGCTCACAGACCAACATCCCAACCACTACGTCGCGTTTCTCATTCATTTACTTATTTACTCAATTAAAACAAAAGTTAAAACTTGCAAAAATGGGTTAGGCCAAAACAAACCAGGCCCAGACCCGATTTTCTCTAAGGGGAAACCTAGGGTTTGAAATCCCTAAATCAAAACAGAAACGACGTTTCTTCTCTACAACCCTCTCCTTTCTCTGTTCCAAAAAAAATCAATGAAATCTTCACTCCTCTCGTTCATGGCTTCATGTTTCTCTCTTCAAGATTTCTCCGTATTCAAATCAAATTTTCTTTTATGTTTCAATCGTATCTCTGTTATTTCTCTATCCCTATCATCGTCTTGGAAAAGAAGGGAAGAAAACTTACAAATTTGAAGTGAAACTGAGAGTTATGATGCCGGTGAACAATTGCAAGTTCCCCGGTAAGTTCGACTCTGCTTCTTCGAGTTTGCGTGTTCGCGATGCTATTTTGTTGTTTGCAATTTATTCATTTGCTTCTGGGTGAGCGGATTTGGATGAGTTGTTGCGATTGGAGTACGGTTACGACATATATTTTTTGTGGTTTCTGTTGAATCGATGTGTGCAGGTATGTTAACAGATTTTGATAGGGGAGCTGATGGAATTTTTGGCTTACAGTGATGTTTCTTTTGGTTTTGTATTATCTTGGCTTTTACTGGTTTTTTGGTGTTTGCTGATGGATTCTGGTTTACAGTGAGGTTTCTTTTTGGCTTTGTATTATCTTGGCTTTTGCTGGTTTTTTGGTGTTTTGCTGATGGATTCTGGTTTACAGTGAGGTTTCTTTTTTGTGTTGTATTATCTTGGCTTTTGCTGGTTTTTTGGTGTTTGCTGATGGATTCTGGTTTACAATGAGGTTTCTTTTTTGTGTACCCTCTCCCTTGTCTCTGTTGTTGGCATTATATTGAGATAAGAGGTGTAATTGGAGGGAATTGGTGAAATTTGAACATATGTGGTAAGCTGACTTTGAACATGTTGGGATGCAGGCTTTAGGTTACCTATTTTGGTGCAAACTTTGGCCTGTTTTGGACAGGTTTTGATGCAGGTTTATGCAGGCTGTAGCAGGTTTTGGACTGGTACAGTTTTGCAGGATGTAGCAGGGTAATTTTTTTTTAGGTGATATCTTCCTGACCCTATCCTCTTTCCTCTTTCGTTTATCCATGAAACAAAAGCCAAATTTGGCTTTCCAATACATTCTGAAGGGTTTGCTAATTTAGGAAAATGATGAGGCATTTGAGGTTGTTTGAGCGTGATTGCTGTAATATTTTGCTGCTTTGTTTGCCTTTTCTAGTTTTGGGTTCTTTGTTTGCAGCTACTGCTCTGTTGTCATGGCAGCTATTTTCGGCTTATGGTGTGTATATTTGTTTTGGGATGCTGTTTGTATTTTCTTGCAGCTACTGCTTGTTGTTGCTTGTTGCCTACTGCTGGCTGTTATTTTGCAGTTGGTTTTTGTACAACCTTGGCTTGGTAGTTTTTGCTTTGCTTGCTAAAAATGAAATGCAGCCCCATTTGGTTTGGTGATTTTGCAATGCAGCCCTGTTTTTTTGTATATTTTTTTTTTTCCTTTTGTGAACCAAAACTTAGATTTTGAGATTTGCGAAATGGGGAGAAATGGATGGTGATTAAACAAACGAAAATCTTGTTTCATGTACAAGCAACTTGGGCAATGGACGAGAATTTGTGAGGAATGACTTGAAGTGATTGGTCGAGACTTGAAGATGAAGAAAGTTCCCTTGTAGCTTAGCATGTTGTTAGGAATTTTAGTAACATCGCGAGTCTTGTAATTTGAATTACATGGTTTATGAACTTGTAAAGCGCATTCCAATTCACTTGTAAATTTAAATGAAGAATTATGCTTTATTTTGTAAAATTCAAATAATGCAGTCTTGTTGTAACCCTTCATTCTTGACTCAATTTGAATTTGTTTCTAAGACTTACAAAATTTGAATATTCTTTGACACAATTTAAATTACGAGCACGATTTGGATTTATCTCAGTGGTCCATGAACTTAAAAATGCCTCTTGAGGAAAGAATGAGATTTAAATCTTGATGAAATATGAAACCCCTATTTGTGTGAGTTGAACATATTCCTTTCTTGGTAACTTGAACCTCAAGAAAATACAACGCTTTTGTAATTTGTATTACAAGTAAAACCAGAGCGCCTTATCTTTCAAACTTCAAATCAAATTCATTCAAAATGACATCGTCTGCCATGCCCGATTAGAATGGAACTTCGTTTCCAAACAAACATGTTTTGGAGAATATTTGTCAATCTTGTAGAATTAATTCAACAAACTACGGTTAAGAATACTTAGAAATCAACTAAAGTCTTGCGATGATTCAAAAAAAATTTAAAAAAGTCTTCCAACACAATTTTCTTTCGACCTTTGGAGATAAACTCATGTGCGACATCACTTATGACCATAAACAGGAATAATCGTCTCAAGGTCTTGTAATTTGAAGAAATTACAATTCTTAGAAATCAGACGACTGTTATTTGAAATTAGGTCAAGCTTCACGATGCGACTTCTAACGCACTCGTATTTTGGTGATCTTCTACGCATAATCAGTTCTTGATTTGTGAAGAGAAATTGGAGATAACATCAAGGAGAATCGTACACAAGAAAAACCACTCAAAAATATTGAATAATGAAGAAGTTTACAAGTACTTGAACTTGTTCTCGCAAAAGGGTTGATTTTGGGGTTGTTGTAGTTGTTTTCAGTTATCTGGACCGTTGATTGAGCAAACTTGCCATAAGAGGTTTGAGAACTAGCTCAAACAAACTGGAAGAGATATAAAACCCATGGAGATCAATTGAGACCTTGAAAACTCAAATTTCATTGAGAAATATAAAACCTTAATTGTTGATTTGCTGCCTGGGAAGAGAATCTGTCTGATCGATTTCTGAGCCAAATTGAATATTCGAGAAACCCTAGGATTGTATTTTGCATGAAAAAAGGGAGGGGAAATTTTGGGGTACAACAACTATCATCAACAATTTTCAACAGGTCCAAGATTAGTATCCGAAGCAAGACAGAGCAACTACCTACATGACCAGATGCAGCTTTACACGAGCTCATCATGAAGCAATCTTACATGGATTTCTTCTCATCATGAAGTAATCTTATATGGATTTCTTCTCATCATGAAGCAACCTTACATGGATTCCTTCTCATCATGAAGTTACCCTACCCAGGTTCCTTCTCATACACCCAGATGAAGTTTTACACGGACTCATCATGAAGCAACCCTACCCAGATTCCTTCCCATACACCCAGATGAAGTTTTACACGGACTCATCATGAAGAAACCCTACCCAGGTTCCTTCTCATTCCCAGATGAATTTTTACACGGCCTCATCATGAAGCAACCCTACCCAGGTGCCTTCTCATTCCCAGATGAAGTTTTACACGAACTCATCATGAAGCAACCCTACCCAGGTTCCTTCTCCTTTCTAGATAAAGTTTTACATGGACTCATCATGAAGTAACCCTACCCAGGTTCCTTCTCATACATTTCCAGATATAGTTTCACATGGACTCATCATGAAGCAACTCTACCCAGGTTCCTTCTCTATATTTCCAGATGCAGTTTTACACGGGCTCGTCCTAAAGCAGCCCTACTGAGGCTTCCCCCTCATATGTCTCATAAAGCAGCCCTACACCGGCGACCACAAGTCCTCTTCTGGATAGATTCATTTCTTCCAGTTAATAATAGGCGAATCCAAGGCATCTTCTGGTTAGATTTATCTCTTCCAGTTCAAAACAGGCAAAGGACATCTATTATTTCAGTATAAATCAACCAAAATATTTATCCTGATACCTTCCACAATCACTCTGGATGGCATCTATAAGCCCATCTCCAACAACTTTCCATTATCTCTCCAAATAAAATCTTTAATCTCATTCCCTACACAATCAACCATCACATCATCAAGTGCAAATTTCTGGGCACTTTAATGTTCAATCATCTTCTACCTTCAAGACACGAACGACAACATGCCATACTTGCTTATCAGGTTTAAGAAGATTGAATAGGGGCAGCTGTTGTACCCCAAAATTTTCCCTCTCATTTCTCAAGAAATCTCTCATAAGATCTCCATTGATTCAAGACTACACAAGGTTTGATCAGCTTAAGACACCTCCTCAAACACTGACAACTCAAAATTAGGGTTTAAGTTTTCACGAGGACAATTGGACTTTCAAGGCTTCATATAACTTTCATGGATCATTAGGAACCCTCAAGATTGCTCATGTCAAGTTTCAAGTCTTGGATCACAAAATTGCGCAGTCATTTGATCAGATGACCTAAAATCAACTATATTGGACAAAAAATCAATTATGCTCAACTTGCAATAAAAATTAATAATTTTTTATCCATATCAATATTATGAACTCATATATGTCAATTCATCAAGTTTGAATCACAATTCCTCAAAGAAATTTGATTAGAACATAAAAGGGCAAAATGGTCAAAATTAGGGTTTTGATTGAGAAGGCTCAGTTCTTGACTTTTTACCAAGGAAATGAATTATTAGTTTAAGACATGATCTCAAGGATTCAAATGCACCATCTTGACCTAATTGCATAGTTCAAATCACATATCAAGACCATTGGATTGACAAATGAATTTCAGTCAACTGATGAAAAGTCAACTGTATACTGAAAAGTTAAACTTTGACTTTTTGATCAAAATCAAGTTTCAAAAATCATATTTCATAAAGACATGTCAAAATATGAAGTTTGTTCATCAAGAAATTGAAAAGTCAAAGTTATCTTTGAAAAGTCAAAATTCTAGGACTTAGAAATTTTTCTAAGTGTTGGAAAGTTAATGTTTTTTCATAACTTTGTGCCAAATTTCCACCATGATGAAAGATGATTCAAGGGAAACTTCCAACATGAAAGTTGTAGATCTCAATGAGATCTAAAACATTGTAGGGCAGAACCTTTTCTAGAAATGCTTTTATTTCAAGTTATGAATTTATGAAGACATGTCCATGAAACTAAAATACTTAGTGAAATTTTGAGTATTTCAGTCAGGATTTTGACCTAAATTCATGGCAACTTTTCACCTAGTTCCAAATTGAATTTTCAAAAATTTCCAACATAAAAGTTGTAGAGGATGTTCCAAGCTTTTCAAAATATCCAAGAACTTGAAGAGATCATTTTTGAGCTAGGAGATTAGAAGACTTGAAGTTGGCATGATAAACTTGAATTATAAGTCATTTTTGTGATGAACTCATAATCAAATCTCATAACCTTATCATCCAATCTCACTTTTTAGGCCATGTTGCTTCTAAATATCTCCATAATTAAATAATTACACAAACCCTGAGTGTATTACACAAGGATTTGATGTTTTGTCCAAGTCTTGATACCATTTATGGTTGAAATTGCAAAAAGTAACATACCATTCTTGTAAAGTAAGCTTTTTCACAATGTCAACCCTTTCTTGAGCCTCTCAATGGCTCCATATGCATACACTCTACCTAGCAACTCATAAGAAGCATGTTTAAAGTGATTCAACCACTCTACATAGCTTGTACCACACATTGAGATTTTGGTTTTCCACTTTGCTTCAAAAACAAGCAAAAATGCCATAACATGTGATCTTGGTAATCTGACCATCTCAAGTCTCCAAACTTTTTCCTATATATCAATACACTCTTATGCAACTGAGGACATGAATTTACAAGCCCTTAAACCCTCTCATACACTCGCAAACCCGAATTGGCCAAAAATCACCATTTTTAAACTTTTGAAACCTTAACTTCAAAAATCATCACTCTTGCAACTATTATCTAAACAAATCATCTAAACACTTCATATATATCATATAAAAACTATCCATACCCTTGTTTCCTCACTTTAACATCATTTTCATCATCCACCATTTTCAAAATCCATAATTGCAACTTGGCTTGAGTAGACCAATCTAGACACTTTCAAGGCAAAGTAAAAGTTGCAACATACTCACCAAGGTCCCAGGAAGCTAAAGCAATCATCATATTGCTTCTGGAAGTCGTGTAGAGGCCATTGAATTTTTGCATCAAGAGGTAAATTTTTCCAACTTTGAAATCTTGATACAAGCACCATTTACACTTACTTTTAAAAGATAAAATGTAGATATCATGTCTATGAAGCTAACCATATACTTAAATTTCATTTTAATTGACTGTGGGATGAGAATTTTGAAACTGAATTTTTTGGACATTTAGGTTTCCAGTTTGGTACAGGTAAAAATTCGTGATTTATAGTGGGAATAAATAAAAATTAATTACATATTTTAAATCCTTGTGAAATTCTAAGTAAGTTTCATTTTTATATTTTTGAATTTGGTTGAGAAATGAGGAAGTTAAAGTTTTTTGAAAAAAAATGGAAAATATTGTTATTACAGTAACTGTTAGCGTGCAGAAGGAAGAAGGAGAGCTTGACCATTTTCAAATTTTTACATCTAAGTTAATTTTATATTTAATGGTTGTTGTTTCACTAATGGATGTAACAGTCACCCCAGTGGCAAGCAGCGCGCGTTTCATATTACTTCTTATCCTAAGGGCGCGAGTTTGAACCATAGTGGAACCCCCTTTTGCATATTTTATGTTATTTTGGTGATTTTTGTGATTTCAGAAAGAAATCTTCTCATATAATATCATGCAAGCACACGGTTTACAAGTAAATATACCTAGCCTAGTGGTATTATTTTGAGCCAACAACCTGAATATCTTGAGTTCAAGCCATGGCAGGACCAAAACCTTATTTTTATGATTCATTTTACATTTTTAACAAACTTCAACAATTTATTTAACCCATCAAGTTAACTCCTTTTGAACTAATTTTTTGAACACTACTAGTTTATTAGGTCTATTTTATGAATATATAAAAATATCACCAAAAATAATTTTATTTTTATTATTCATGATTTATTCAAAGTAGCATCTTTTAGGTTTTTTTCTTTATTAAAAACTTAAAAAAAAAACTTTTTTTTAACAAATTTCTTTTCTTGATTAAAATAATTTTTAACTTAGTTTTTGATTTGAATTTATTTTCTAATTAAATCAAATTAGAATTTTGGGATTTTAATTAATTAAATTCTTTCCTTTTATTAGTTTAATTAAATCAAGACTTTTCATAAACAAAAAAAAAACAATTTTCTTTTCCTTTCAAATTGCTTTTATATTCTTGCATATTTTATCTTGCAATATTCAATATGGTTGTAATAGTATAATTAGAACTTTATTGTTTTCATCCCCCATTTGTAAATTATGTCCCCATCCCCAAATGATGTAATAACGTAGAATTTTAAATTTCCGCAATTTATCGCTTTCAATATAAATGTTAGTAATTAGGGTTTGTATGGCAAGACTAAAATTAACAAGTAGATAACCATAATCAAAGATTAAATGCATGCAAATCAAGCACATTATTCACACATGCATCCTTAAGGTTAACTCCACTTGTTGCCTAAAAAATAGTCATGTTATGCATGTGAGATGTCTTAGCAAAAACAATAAAAAAATACAAGATCATAGTCCCTCGATAACACTATAAATGTTGCCTTTCAAATGATCTTAGTCCCTCAAAGAGAAATACTAAGACATCTCACAACATTGCTATCATGACTATACGATGACCCATGCTTGTCCCTTTACATCCAAAGATAAGGCTTCTTACCAATCAATGGTAAGATAGTAATATCAAAGGAAAGGAGGAAAATAAAAAATACTTTTGAGTAGGTAAAAACGTTCTTAGTTGCTTGCTCACTTTCAAAACAAACATCCTTGCTCACTTTCAAAACAAACATCCTTGCTCACTTTCCAAACAAACACTTTCAAAATATGAAATATTTTCAAAAGTCCAACACTCTGTATACGTTCTTATGAAACGAGAATCATTACAAAGTTTTCCTAAACAAAGGCGCCTTTTCAAAAATACTTTCAAAAACCACCACAAAGCACATTTATAAACAAAGTAAGTGATCTAGCAAGCAACTAAGAGCCCATAGATAACTATGGATGAAAAGGGTGCTAACACATTCCCTTTTCATAATCTACCCATGAACTCAAGAATTAATCTCAAAGGTGTTTCCTGTTCTTTTCACCCTTTTCTTTATTTAGAAAAAAGAAAAGTCGGTGGCGACTCTTGCTAACCGCAACAATTGCGATAAACGCAAAACATCCCAAGTCAGTTCAGCCACCGTATTACAGCTACTATTACAATATATATATATATATATATATATATATATATATATTCCAATTGTAAATTTATGCTTAAGAATTCTTGAAGAATATGTAACCAATACAGTTCCTAAAATTATATTTAACCTATTTCATATTCAATAGTGTAAACCAAACTAAATGTATAACCTTCTTCAGGTTCAAGAAGTCATATTTTATGGTTTAAATAAATTTTATTTTAAACCATGTATATTATATACTCTATAAACCAAAGTACTGAACATGAACTCTTACTAATACTCTCAACCAAATTTAAAGTTATGTTGAAAAACTTTGCAATAAATTCTGAATATAACTAAAAAGTTTATGGAAAAATTATGTTGAAAACAAAACTATTATAAACACCAATATAATTATAAATATTATAATATATATGATTATAAACACCAACTCGAGTTTACTAATTAGTTTTAAGTTTCATATAAACTATAAGGTTATTTTTTAATGACAAAATATACAATGAAATCTTAGATGTTTATATTAAGTGTTAGAATATAATAAGGTTACATGTTTATTTGTATACACTCATTAGAATATATGACAATTTTCTACTGACTCAACATATTTAAAACTCTTAGTCTCTTATTCAAAGTGCAATCACATTATCGTATGGTATCGTTTATTTGTTTTGATGTTTTTGTCAATTTGAATGTGTTGTACCCCAAAATTTGCCCTCTCATTTTTATCAACATTTTCTCACCACAAGACTCTTGGAACTCAAGATCAAGTTAGGGTTTGCTCTACTCAAGACCCCTCCTTGCACTGTTGACCCAAATTAGGGTTTGAGTTTGCACAGAGATGTTTTGACCTAAAATGCCCAAAATGACTTTCATGCTTCATGTTGGACTCACAAGTTTATCCATACCAAGTTTCAAGCCTTGATTCCAATCTTTGCTCACAACTGGACAGTTGACCTAGAAATCAGTTGTATTGGGGAAAAAGTCAACTATGGCCAATTGACAGTCAAACCTCATGAATTTTGACCCACATCAACATAATGAACTCATATGAACCATTTGGTCAAGTTAGGATCACAATTCCACAAGAAATTTGATCAGATCACCAAAAGGGCAAAATGGTCATTTTTAGGGTTTTGACTGCACAAAGGCAATTTTTGACTGTTTGACCTAACCAATGGCAAACCAAGCTTATAGATGGACTCAAGGACTCAATGGCATTGTCTTGACCCATTCAACAATTTTAAAAGATCTCAAATGCATAGGATTGACAGATGAATTTTTCAGTCAACTGATCAAAATTTGACTGTATACTGAAAAGTCAAACTTTGACTTTTTGGTCAAAATCAAGTGCCAAGATTCATTTTTCATCAAGACATGTCAAACTATGAAACTTGTTCATCAAGAAACCCAAAATTGCAAATTAGGGTTTAAAATGAGAAAATTTCATAACTTAGAAATTTTCTAAGTTATGAAACTTCCTTATTTTTTCCTAACTTTGTCCCATTTTTTCACCAAGATTAAAATGGATTCAAACAAAACTTGAAACATGAAAGTTGTAGTCCATTGCAAAATCTACAACTTTGATTCACAAAGTTTTCTCAAAGGAAGCTTGTATCTCAAGTTATGATTTTTGGAACAAGGGTGCCAAACACTTTTAACTTAGAAGAAATTTGACCTATTCTAGGCAGGATTTTTGTCCAACTTCTTGTCCATTTTTCACATGGTTCCACTTGGAGTTTCAATTTGCATTACAAAGATGGATTGTAGTACACATTCCAAGATTTCCAATTTGTCCAAGAACTTCTCAAACACCCTTGTGGTTAGAGAGAATCGAATTTGCAAAGTTGGCCAAAACTCATTCTTGTTCATGGCCAAAACATGTTCATGGCAACTTGCATTTTCAAATCAGCTTATACAATGCTAGCTTGCAGGCCTCAAAACCAGTTTCACATACCATAATTTAATGCCTAACCATTGTGTTAATGCATTATTTCATCCATTTAGGCATTACACATAGAATTAATCCTTATTTGGAAAAAGCTAATTTGCCATTTTGGAAAAGTAACACTTTATGTCAATACATGATCTTTGAAGTACAGGCCAGATCTTAGAGGCAAAGTTTGGTACACAAATCCCACTGATCAAGAGAAAATGTTGCAGCATGCTTGAGAGTATTGTACAGGCCTATAACACTTACACACATCTCTTGCTTCACATAGAAGAAACTTTGCAAAACATAGAGAACTCTCACTTCCTGCAAGCATAAGCCAAAACAAACTTTGTGAACATCTTCCACACATCAAAACTGACCTAAGGCACGACCCTTCCATCCCTCATACCTCCTCATACACCAAATCACAGTTTTGCTGCAAAACAGGGTACCCCCTGCAGATTGAAGTCCACAGCTCAATCCACTCGTGCACTTTGGCTAAAACCAGTTCAAATACATTCCATTCCATCCACACAAACTATCCCAAGCCCTAAACACAAGTTGTAACACCCCTAACCACGTTTTCCATTTTTACTTTCAAGTTGTGCAGGTGGACTTCCATAGCACGATACAGGCAGTTTCAAAGCAAGCTAGGTACTTGGGAAGCATCCTTGGACTTCAGGCAAGCTCAACCAAAGCTCAAACTCCATTGAAGATACCTACATTGCTCTGTTCGAGTCAAGCTGAAACAGGTAATCTATGAACTTCTATCTCTCAATCTAGGAAGAGTTAGGCTTAGGTTTGTGAATGAGACATGCTCTACTCATAGCCCTGAAGTCATACATGTGTTCACTTTTCATTTATATTAAGCATGCTGTGAGAATTTTAGCCATGAACATTGAAGAAAAATTAGGTCAGCAATTGGGGATGAAGAAATTCTCCCTGGTTTCTTAGAGTTAGGTCAAGTTTTTTACATATTTGGAATCGTGATTTGATGCTATACATTGTTTGTGTTATGAGTTTTTGCTAAAAATCAAAGAATCAGGAGTTTGTGTTTTGAACAAGGAAGCGCGCGTTTGACAGAAGCTGGAGGAAGAAGATGATGGCTTGGGATGGGCCTGAGCCATCCTTGCTTTTTGCACCCTTTTTTTCAATTTGCACCCCCCTGGCCCATTATGTGAAATACTTGTCATTTTTGCATTTTTCTTTTTTGATTCTGACTTAATATTTTTTATCCAAACATAAAAAACTCCAAAAATATTTTTTCACTTTTTTTGCATTTATTTGGCATTTATTTGTTTTATTTAACATATGTATGTAAATAAATATATATACCTTTTGCTAAAACCCTAAAAAATAATATAAAAATTATATTTATTTTCAGTTATTATTTTTATTTACACCTTGAAAATATTTTCTTAAATATACATTTTTTTTTCATATACATAAATAATTAATTTTATCTTTTTATATTTAATAGGTTTAGTAAATATATATATAAATACTTGTATATTATATTTATTAGAATACTTAGGATAAAAATATGAAAATAATACATTTTTATTTTTATTAATATATGACACTAAAAATACTTTTTTTACAATATACTTTTTATTTTTTTATTTTTTATTTTTAATATACATTGTACATAATTAATAAATATTACTATTTATTTAAAAAACTAGAGTTTTGCCCTAAATGACAAAAATATTCAAAATTTGACCTTTTTATTTTTGTTTATATTTCACATTGAAAAATACTTTCACATACATAAAAAATCATTTTGTGCATAATACATTCTTATTTATTTATTGTATTTATTTAAATATTGTACAATTAAATATTTGTATCCTATACATTCGATATGGTTGTAATAACTTAGATTTTATTTCCTTGTCAAATATCCCCCAAGTTCAAACTTGTACCCCCATCCCCATAATCATTGTTGTAATAAGCTTAGCATTTAAATTTCCGCATTTAAAAGCTTTCAATTATGCCATGTTTAGACTTAGGGTTTGTATGCAAGTCAAAATCAACAAATAGCTTGACCTAATTCAAGATAAATGCATGAAAAACAAACAATGCACACTTGCACCCTTAGGGTTACTCCACTTGTTGCCTTCAAAAATGGGCCATGGTTGCATGTTAAGTGTCTTTGGCAAAACAAAACAAAACAAAAACAAACAAAATGATCATAGTCCCTCGATGACGCTATCAAGTTGCCTAAACAAAAATGATCAAGTCCCTTAAGAAAAATGCCAAAGATACTTGACACTATTGCCTCTATGGTCTAAACGATGACCCGCGCCCGTCCCGTTAACATCCTAACACAAGGTTGTTCACCAAATACAATGGTGAAACAACACTGCTAAAAGGGTTAAAACATGAGAAAGATCTTTGAGAAATTTAGGGTAGATAGCTCTTGGTTACTTGACCAAACTTGCAAAACAATCATTGCCATTTTTCAAAACACACATCACAACACAACTTCAAAACAAACTTTCAAAAACATTGAAACATCTTTTCAAAAAGACAAACACCTTTGTAAAACATTCAAACAAGAATTGTTACAAGGGTTGCCTAAACAAGGCATCTTTTTCAAAACATTTTCAAAACCACACACACAAAGCACCATTTCAAACAATTGAAAAGCAAAGGCAAGTGATCTAAGTAAGTAACTAAGAGCCCATGGATAACCATAGATAGAAGGGTGCTAATACCTCCCCTTTCTATAATCTACTCCCCGAACCCAAGAAAACATCTCAAAAGTTTTTCCTGTGCTTTTTAACCTTTCCTTAGGATAAAATAAAAAGTCGGTGGCGACTCTTGCTAAACCGAAACATTTGTGAAAACAAACGCAAAACCTCAAGTCAGTTCTCCCATCGTATCACAGAATGTATTTGTTATAGCTTGTTTGCGTATTTATAATTTGTTTATCATTCAATATTCATATGTTTGTATTCTATTAGCTTTTGAGTTGTATTGTATTCACTTCTGTTATTTTAGTTTTGTACCATTAAGACCCTTCATTACTCACTAAATTAAAGTGTTTGATCCATATTGGTGTTTCTTATTGAGCCTAACAAATTTCTATTTTATCGTTCCAACAGGTGTGACTTGAATCACAAGTTAGTCCTCTTAGATCAAGATGTTGAGTTACTTGATTCAAATTATGTGTTAAGCGTGATTCTAATCAAGAACCTTGTGAAAATTGAGATTTTCTTATGGATGAATGGATTCAATCATCAAATGAACATGATTCAAATCACAACCTCATGTGACTCGAATCAAGTGTTAATCATAATTCTAATCATATGTCTCCTTAAAGCCAAACGTGTGTTATGCTCAAATTGACTTGAATCAAGCATATAACTTGATTTGAATCATAAAATCTAGCGATTTGAATCATAATTTCTTCTTGACTCGAATCATAGCTTCACAAATTCAATTTTCTATCTTCGATTTAAATAGTTATTTCTTTGATCCAAAACAACAAGTGCGGAACTATATGGGAGAAACCTATATAGACAAAAATGTCAATTTGTCTTCTCTTATTTAGTGTGTCTATTCCTAGCACTATGAATCTTTCTATTATTCTCTAAAACAACTTCTAAAGTGTTAATTCATGTCATATTCACTTCTTTTCGTTGCATCCTGTTCTTGTTCAACTTGTTGTTATTTTGAATGAATTAGAGAAAGTGAGTGGATTAATCTTGTAGTACTGTTCATGATTAATCAAGCTTATGATATCAATCAAGAACAAACACCTATTTATCCACAAATTAGAGACAATCTTAAGTGCGTGTTCTTCTTTCACGTACATCTAATCTCTTGACTAACAACTTGTGTATTAGAGTGTTTTATGAGATAACCTGACATTGTTTATCATCTTCATCCTTAGTCATTTTTCATTGTTGTGGATCTTAATCTTTAAAGATAGAGTATTGAGGGAGACTAGTGGTACATTAGAGCATCTAATATTTTTGTGTGAAGTTTGTTGTTTGTAACAGGTGTCGACATCATTTCTTTAATGTTGTTTGGTCTCTATTATTGTCTATCAATGAGAAAGTTTTAATATACTCCATGAAAGACTTTGGCGAGATCAAGTATCAATTGTCTGTAAGGCAGAGTTGGAAGTTATCCATCTCGCAGACAAATTTGAGAGTTGTTCAATCAACGCTTAGCTAATGGCAATCGCTCAGACAAGAAATCAGTGGGATCAAGTGGATTTCCACATGCATATACTTGGAGCAGTTTATTATGGATAGCAAAGTTATTAGATCAGGATCTCTAGAGGTCTTATTTTTGTTAGAAGTTTGAGTGTCTGCATCAACAAAGGGAATTATCGTGTGATAGTTTATTGTAATTAAAATGCTAGTATCAAACTTTTTAAAATAGTGGAAAATCGTGATTATTTTTCAGTGGTTTTTAACACCATTAAAGTGTGGAGTAGGCAAAGCGAGGACGAACGTCGAACCACTATATATCTTTATGTATCTTTTCTTCTTCCCTTATATCCTTTTAATTTTCTAGAATTCATTAATATTGATATTGCATTAGTACATTATTGTATCGTTTGTATGTCATATAAGTTAGAACTTGCTTATAGAGATTTAATGTATAAACTTAGGTTTCTGGTCTATCAATCTTATTGAATTATCATGAAGCCAATTATGCCTTGAAAGAACATCTACTTAAAGAGTTTTTAAATCGTTTTGTTTAAAACGAATTTGGTTATTTTGTGATTGACTTGCATTTGAGGAAATCAAGTCCTTAGTAATATTGTGTATTATTTAAGTTGGTTTAATTAATTGAGATGCTTCCAAGCTCTCCTAGTATTGTGTTTTGCTTCCTCACTTCTTAAAATCTCTGATTTCGTTTATGGAACCTGAAATGTTTTTGAAATTGTCTTTTAAGGGATATGTATATCAATCCTCCCATTCTAGACCTATTTGTGTCAATATTCTCACCCAACTCTTAGTGTGTAATTTTGAAATTGTAAAATGATAGTGATTTGTGTAGCTAAGTTATAAAAGTATTATGTACATTCAAACATTTTAAATGTTTTCAAACAAATAAAATCAATACATAAAATATTTAAATAGATAACAAACATCTAAGATTTTATTATAAATTTCTAATGAACACCCAATGATAGCTTCCACGTTACTTTAGATTTCATTTTGCATACATTCATCTTGTCGAACAAAGCCATTTTTCGTTCAACAATGCTTCATCAACAAAATTTTCTATTTTTTTTGTAAAGATCTTGAAAATAAAAAATAGTTGACTAATGGTTATTAAAAATACAAAATAAAAAATTCAAAAGCATAAACTACATACCTATAGACCTCAATAATTTTCCTCAACCAACTTACACAAATTTTGCAACCAAGTTACACAAATTCTACTAATCATGTGCAAATCTTATCCACCATATATAACCAACTTACATAATCCAAGTAGGTTCACCGCCTTTTTTCTCAACCAACTTACACAAATTTTACAAATCATATTCTGTCACTATCCTTTTTCACTTTTTGAAGATTAACCAGAAATGCACATGATATGCACGACTCAAAAAAACACTTTAACTAAAAATTGTTACAAATTAAAACGAAATGAGAAACGAAAAACTAACATGTTGAAAAAAATAATTTAATTTTAAAGCTCTAAATCATTACTCCACGGGACCTAAAACTTGAAAAAATTAATCCAATTATAGTTATTCGATTAAATGACCAATTTAATTTGCAAGTCCAACCAATAACAACATCAAAGATAACTATAATTCATAACTCTACTATAAACGCAAAAATGAAAAAAATAATATAAAGAAAAAAACAAAATAGAGGATTTAAGAAATAAGAAAGAGGGGGAAAAAAGAAATAAGATTATGAATAAATTAATATCGTGGAAGAAAAGAAGACATAAAAAAAAAGAGGAAGGAAGAAAAAGAAGAGAGAGAGAGAGAAAGAGAGAGAGAGAGAGAAATCAATTAAGGAAAAAGAAAAAGAAGAGAGAGAATGAGAGAAATCAATTAAGAAAAAAGAAAAAGAAGAAGAAAATAATAGGGACGAGTCTCTCTCTCTAAATGATATGTGCGTGAGAAAAAGATAGAAAGGGACAACTTTTTTTAGCATAACGAGTGAGTATAACATGTGAGTCAAAGAGGTAGAAGTGAGTTTGAATTTGTGAAGAATTTGTTAATTACCATTATACACATTTTGGTTTGTAAATGTTTTAAACATTCAATGAAATTTTAGGGAAAAGAGAGAGATCAAATTATCTTAGATAGATGATAAAAATAAGTTTGTATTTTTGAATCATTTGTTAATTAAGGACATTTTGAAGTGTAAATATTTAAAACATAAAACAAATTATAGAGAAAAGAGAGGCACCCAATTGTATTAGGTAAATAATTTAAGTGAGTTTGAATTTTTGAAACATTTATTAAATAAATACCATTATGGACATTTTGAAATATAAATACTTTAAACATTGAATAATATTTATAAAAAAAAAGAAGAAAGGCATCTAGGTAGATAATTGAAGAGTTTTTTCTTCTTCTTAATTTAAGAAATATGAGATGATTTTATGAATTGAAATATTTTTAAGGTTCGATATCTTAATTTCAAATTTAATAAATTAATGAAAATATATATTTTAATTTAATTAATAAAAATTAATTAAATTTACATTAAAATAGAATATTTGTAGTTCTTTTTAAAAACAATTATTAAATAAGTATACATAATATAACACTCTCTCTCTTTATAACACTATATAAACAAAAAAAATCATATTTATTATGGTGTCATGTTTATAGAAGGAGTAATAGATTTCATCGAATGATATGTTAAAACCTTTTACACTGTGAAAAAAATATTAATTAAACTTTAACTAATATTCAGTATTTTTTTATAAGCAAAAAATTTATATTAGAGAGTACAATGGGTACTTGACCCAACCAATTATAAGAGATGTTTCCTTATAATATAAGTCATATGATTGGAACTCCAATCCTTCAAAGTTCACGACTCATTACCTCTAAGACTCAATGCAAACCACTCTCTTGACAACAATTTGACACTCCCAAAGGCAATATCAACTCCATTAGTCTCACCCTTAAACAAAATATAATTTCTTTTATGCCATATGGACCAAAATGCTTCTAACCACAACATACCACTTGACTTCCCTTTGAGTTTTCCTCTTAATTTCTTTCTAAACAAACTGCAATGCTCTAAAATTGATGCATCTATCCCTCATCTTCAACTCCAATCCAGACATACACATTCCTCTACCATTTTTTCAGCAAACGATCACGTCAAGAAGAGATGATCCATTATGTCATATTTTTTAAAATAGAGAGAATATACTGTATTGTGCATACCACTAATTACTTCTAGCTTTTGCATCTTTATTCTAGTGGATACTACATATAGGAATACCCTCCACCCAAATAAATGGATCTTGCTTGGAGCTTTAAATTTCCACAGCAAATTCAGTTCCTGTTACACTTCCATTGCCAACTGAAACATGCATTGAAAATCACAGACAACATATGTTAACTCTACCTGACTAAAAAAATCTCGGCATTATGCCACCTGACAAAATTGTCTTCAATATTCTACTTCAAGCTCACTCGGTGGAACAAACTCATCACTTCCTCCTGTCAAACTGCTACTTCAGTTGAGTCACTACAACTATCTTTGTAAATGTTCCAGTCCAACCATTCTCAAACCACGTCCCCATGTTAGTAATCAAAACATCACGGTGGATTGAAAAGGAGAATGCATCAGGCCCAACCAATTAAAGTTCCAAAATGATATGCTCATGTCATTTCTAATCATGCAACTTATATTGTTATGAAACCAGTTCTATTATGCCACAAATGAAGAACCAATAGACTTTAAATTCATCCACTAATAGAAATCCCCCATTCCATTACCCAACTTTACCCATCAATGACCTTTGACTTGATATCACCATATCTAAATGATAGAAAATCCTTCTGAATGGTCTCAGCCTCATTAAGAACACACCATTTCCACTTACTAAATAAAGCTAGATTGAAATAGCCATTAAGCTTCAATCCAAGCCCAACATCTCCTTAGCCTTGCACACACACACACACTGTCAACTCATCGAATTAATTATTAGTTTATCTTAGTACCAACCAAAGAAACACTTTTTGAATCTTACAAATCTCATTTAAGTAGAAGCAACTCGCATGAAGGATCCCTCTAAGTTGATACCGTATAACTTGCTCTTGTGGAAATTTACTCCTAGACTGGACACAAACTCAAATTCATACATGATGGCTTTAATACTCCATAAATTAGATCAATTACCCTAACATGTGGGTATTATGTAATTAACAAATTGTATTATCTAAAATTGGATATCATCATTGATTCTAAAGGACTTGTACTCACCCAAATGAATGACATTGTAAACCATTCCATTCAGTCTTTCAGCATCCAAGAGGAATAAAAATAGAGCCATTAGATTTCCTCTGCGCATGCCTCTAAAAGTTTGGAAGTCCACAATGAAACTTTCATTTACAAGGATTGACATGGAACTTGTGAAAATGCATGTTTTCATCCACCTCATCCATCTTGACCCAAAGTCAATCATTCTCATGATGTCTTTAAGATAAACCTAACTCACATTATAAATGTTATTCATCTCAAAAGATTTTTTTTTTGTGTTATTCAATAGAGTCAAAGCCCAAAAGAAAACTACACAACCATCATGTTAACAATTATTCCTCTAAGATCATTTAATAACAAATAACTCAAACAACTTGGACACTCCTCCTAATAAAGAATCCCTCTAGTAAGTTTAATACAATCTCTACAAGAGTGTCTGCACACTTATTTGCCTATCGAAACACATTCACAAAATCGAATATTTGATAATTGTTTCATTACCTTTTTTTTATTTTTATTTTGCGAATGATACTCAACCATGCCCTTATCATGTAATTCAAATAAGTAATCGCATTAACCACATCTTTGTTATCTACTTAAATCTCCAACCTATCATAACCTTTAACTTGTGCGAGATTTAATCCTTCAAACACTATCCACAATTCTGCAATGAAATTTGTACAATTACATGCATTCTTTGAGTAACCTCCTAACCAAATGCCATACCATCCTTAACAACTCCACCACAACCAAGTGTTCGTTTAAATTGTACAACTTCATTTAAATTCAGGCATATCCAATTCTCATCCGGAGATCTCTAGCAATCTCAAAGGAATTTATTTATAAAAGAAAAACGAATATGCAACTAAAAAATTAAAAATTGGATAAACATGGGGCTAAAGCTACTAAATAGGCAAGGGTGCTAAATTGTTAAATTGAGAAAGTAAGGTGCTAAAAGTATAATTAAGCACGAAACAAATAGAAGCCCTATTTGTCTCTCCTTCACTATCGATTAACCATTCCGCAGACACTCAAACCCTAGCTTCCTACCGTTCAAATTCCAGTCACACCGTCGTCGACGCTAACCCGCCGTCCAACCACCGCTACTGTCATCTCCACTTCACTTCCTCAGCCTCTTCTTCTCAGAGGTATGGTTTCCGAATTCCAATCTATCAGTTTCTGCGTTTTCATATTTTTAACAACCGCTTAGGGTTTGAGTATTTTTTGAACTAAATTGAATCAATTCTCGCAAATTTTCTCAGCATTCAAATTATCTACTCAACATATTATTAGTTATACCAAGGATTAATTCATTGATGTTGTAAATTTTGATCTTTTCGTTTAACCTAGCATATACGAAATTTGAAAATCAGATATATATATATGTACCATGTATCATTCTGTTTATGTAGATTTTAGTTTTTAGAAAAATGATTTACTATATGCTGTTACAGGGAGATTTTGGAGTGATGAGGATCAGGAAGAAGCAAAAGGATGTTGTTGCAGAGGTTGTTGATGCTGGTCAAGATTTGGAGTCTGTGATTCACGGGCACGCAAATTTCTTCGACAAAATGATTGAGCTTATTCCAGCTAAGTTTTATCTACCAACTGATGGTGATGAGAAGCCTTGGTTTCAGGGTCTTAATAAGAAGAAGAAAGCTCAGGCGAAGAAAAAAACGAAAGAGAATATTAAGAAGTCTCGGAGGCAACGATTAGATCCTGATAAACCTTCTGCAAGCACGCTTGAACTTCTCAAGCAAAGTTTGGGAAAAGAAAAGGTGAAGGATGGTAGTGATGATAAGGATGTGGTTAAGCCTTTTGTGTCTGGGTTGGAAGGAGATACTCGGTCTGTTACGTATGAGGAGCTTCGCCAGAGGCTTCATCGCAAGCTTGAAGGGTTTCAGTCAAGCCGTAACTGTGCAGATCCGGAGAAGGCTGCTAAGAAGAGGGAAGAGAGAGATGCTAGGAGAGGGTATCATTATGATGGGAAGAAACGTAAGAGGGATGATGAGATTGAGGAAAGTAAGCCTGCGGTTGATGAGACAGAGGAGAAGGTGAAGAAGGATGCTGCAGAGGCTTCAAAGGAGCTTGTGTTTGGCAAGGTTAAACTTCAAAGTGATGAAGTGCTGGAGACGAAGAAGAGAAGAGTTTCAAAGCACAAGGAACTTGAAAGGGCTAAGAAGTTAGAGGAAGTGAAGAAGAATGATCCAGAGAAGGGTGAAGCGATTGCTAAAAAGGAAGCATGGAAAGCAGCAATGAATAGAGCTTCAGGAATTAAGGTCCACGATGATCCCAAGCTGATAAAAAAGAGCATACAAAAGGGGAAGAAGAGGCACGAGAAAAATGCAGGGAAATGGGAAGAGAGAGTTCAGTCACAGGATCAGTTGAAGGCAGAGAAACAACAGAAAAGGTCGGCTAATATAGCTGAGAGGATTAATGATAAGAAAAAGAGGAAGATTGCTAAGAGAGAGAAAAAGCTATTACGGCCTGGCTTTGAAGGTCGCAGGGAAGGGTTTATCAATGATGCTTCCGGCTAACACTGCTGCGAAAATTATTGATTTGTGCCTCTTTGCAATGTTATCATAGGCAACCAAACATCTATCAAGTTCAATGCGGATTGATATGTTGCAACTCATCTTTGCATTGTTATCCTAGGCAACCAAACATCCATGAGGGGTTTAGAAGATTTCTTTGCATTGAAAAATTGTTGTTTAGTGTTATTAAACCCCATGGTATATTTTGGCAATTATGCATCCTTTTTTTACTATTTCAGTTATCATTGGAATACAAGAATTTTGTTGTTGAATGATAGATAATCACATGTTTGTTTACACAGATTTATCTGTTCATTGGATTAGGTTATTTGGATTGTTTTTTTTATGAGATTTGGTTTATTTTTCTCCCTAGGAAAGGTTACATTTATTTCGGTGAGAGTTATTATTGTATTTTTTCACAGCTGATTTTGAATTTGCCGGAGTGGTTAACTGTTAGTAGTACTTCACTAAATAATGTCCCTGTTTTTTAATTCCACTTCGAAACCCTTAGTTTTAGGTCAATTTTTTGGTTTTAAGCCTGGAGCTAATTTGATTTTAACATGTTTATCTGCTCTTAACTAGAATTGATTTTGTCTCTAATTGATTTTAATTTGAAGTGAATTGATTTTAATTATAAGTTACGGTTTGAAGTTTTATGGTAAAGCTACTATGTATAATGCACAGTTTCTATGCATGTGGGAGCCAGTGATTACTAATGATGAGTAATGACTTTTTTAGTTTGTGGTTGTGTTTTAGAATGTAACATTATTTCAGATCAAAACAAAGAAAACTTCATTCATACCTTAATAATTTACAAATTTATTACAAGCAGTGGATAGAGAAAAAACATTACAAATTTCAATTTTGAAAGAAAAAAAATAAGCCAAGAGGTTCAAGACATCATGCAAACAGTGAACAAAGTTTAAGCTTGAGTACCAACAACACTTGCTCATTTTAAGGGTATGCTTCAGTTGCTGGTGCTGGAGCATATGAACCAATAAAGATGTCACCGTAAATCAACCCAGCCAAGCCTCCTCCAATCAATGGTCCAACCCAGTAGATCCAGTTATCAGCAAAGTTTCCACTAACCACAGCTGGACCGAATGAGCGAGCCGGGTTCATTGAACCGCCACTGAATGGACCGGCCACTAAGATGTTGGCACCCACAATGAACCCAATTGCAATAGGTGCAATGGTGCCCAATGAACCCTTTTTGGGGTCAGCTGCTGTGGCATAGACAGTGTAAACCAACCCAAATGTAATAATAACCTCAAACACTAATCCTGCAAGAGGGTTTAATCCAGCAGCAACTCCATGAGTTGGAACACTCTGCAAATATATATCCAACATAATATTAGTATACAAATTAGCGTACATGTACGAGTATGACTATAATAAGCGACAAAACTCTAATTTTTAATATACCTTTCCGGTGACGAAGCTGAGGAGGAGAGATGCAAGGATGGCGCCAAGTAATTGGGCAATCCAATAGAAGAGTCCAGTTAGGATGGTGATGTTGCCTCCAATAGCTAATCCAAAAGTGACAGCAGGGTTCAAATGTCCGCCTGAGATGTTGGCTGCTATGGACACACCAACAAATAGCGCAAATGCATGAGCCACAGCAACTGCCACTAGACCAGCTGGATCAAGAGCTGCATCTGATGTTAGATCATCTGCATAATACAAAACAAAATCTTATTACGCTCACACCATTATCATTTTTCAAATATTTTGCGATAAAAACACACATGTCTCGCATGTTATTGACGTGGCATGAACGAAGTTGATCACTTATCATACGTGTATTGCGCCAAATCATTTAACTAGTCACACTTAATCATTACTTACTGTAAGCAATGGCTGATCCAACTCCAGCAAACACAAAAATCAAAGTGGCATGAAATTCTGATAGATAGGCCTTAAGTGAGGCAACGCTAAAAGAGTCATCAAAGGAACCAAGAGTTATCTTCACCATTTTGGCAATTCACGAGAAAACAAAGAGCTAACTAATTAACCAAAGACTAAGATGTTTTTTTTTGAACCTATCTAATCAATCAAATATTAATTGATGATGCATTGCATAAGAAATATTTGCAATGGTATATATATGAAGAGTTTACATTATTAAAATGAGTATGATTGTGAAAAGGAGGTATATTATTCTATTTTGTCCTGACACCGTCCATGAACCACATGAGTTGTTAGATAATGCTTGATTAATATGTTAGGACTTAGCTAACCACCATAACCCTTTTCTTTATTTCAATAATTTATAAGATTCTTATACATATTTTATTCATTATGAGCTTAATGACAACTAATTTACCTAGTAATCAATGGAAAAAGAAACCTGGATTGTCTGAAAAATAGTGTGTGGATAAGCATGCAATAGGCGAATATTCTCGTTAATCAGCACTTTAATCTTTTAAATTTGCAAATAACAATTTATTTTTCTAAATCAAAATAGATTAATCAATATAGTCGTCCACCCGTTTTTTAAAAAACTCTTATTAAAATTAGTAAAAGATGTACATATTGTCTTGAAGAGTCTATTATTGCATCAAGACAAACGTAAATTCTTTAAAATTATGGATGTATTAAGTTTGATAAATTGATTTTTCTCAATTTTTTATTTATAAATTGATTGCCATTATTTGATTTGAGATCTAAATTATCATTTCACAATTTGAAAAACTAAATTGTTACAATTTCAGTAAACTAAATGCACAACTCGAACTCGCGTTAGACATGATTTAGAAAAAAAACACTAAAATAATAAAATGATATTTAATCTATTGAACATACTGACCGGTCATAATTAACATGTCCGTTCGTCAAACTTCTTTAAAATTATCGGTCAAATAAATTTGAAATTCGGTAAATTAAATATCTCCTTGAAGAATTCCTTCATAATGAAATCATGATGTAGTGAATCTCACCACTAAATTCAAAATCGCCTTACCATAATTAACAAGAGTATTTGCACACTTGTTTCCTTCTCGGCAAATATGAATGTAAAATCTATTGATTTGAAGATTCTTGCAATTAAACCATATGTTGTGGAGATCCTATAGTATCAAATTGTCCTTCAAGATATAATTGAGAGCAATTTAAGAGTCGCTTTTTATCCAAACATTTGACTAACCTTTAAGATTTGCTTCTTCTAAAGCATCATAATAGAAACAAGTTTTGCTTGCAAGATATTCACTTCACCAAAATTTATAGAGAAGGCTCCTAAAAGACCCTGACGATCCCTTGCAAATGCACCCCCTGCAACTAAGTTATCTCTAATTAAACTGTCTATGCTAATCTTTGTCCACAAAACATGAGGTTTTTTTTCCACTAAAAACCGTAATAGTTCTAAGAGTGTTTTAATACCTTTTCTCAATGTGTAGGTTATCCAAAATGTCTGACTGTTAGCCAAAATTTCGACAAAGGTCAAATCCGACTAAGAGGTACAAGTGTGGCCAAAAGCGACAGGGAAAATGCCAAAAAGAGAAAAAGGTCAAGCCGACAGAAACATGGTGACGACATGAAGACTCTGTTTGCGATGGACAGTTATGAAAAGAGAGACGTGGGAAAAGACTATTCCTTAGTAGGTTTTGAAACATGAGAACGTGTGAAAGACAAATAGATGAGTTAGAGGACATGTGGCACTCAAAGAAGATGAACCCGCCAAAGGAGCAATTACCTTCTTGTATTATAAATAAATCATTATAAATAGATTTGAGGGATTCAAACTTACTCTCATCTCACACAAACACTCAGAGTACCCAAGCGAAGAGCGAAATAAGTTAAGAAAGAGCAATGTATCTTTGAATCACCAGTTTTATTTCATGTCAAGCGGATCTACTTTAAACTTTACTTAAGTTTTGCAAATCTATTTTCTTAACTTTAGAGTCTTTTTAGCTTTATTTATCATTATGCAAAAAAGTCGATTTCACACTATTGCACCCTAAAATCCCCCCTCTCATTTTAACCCTAATTGACTTATACTTCATCATCATATGCATACATACATGTCATTAGGTACATACTCAAGGAATAAAATCATTTCTCTTTGGAAAGAACCGCGAAAGATGTATGTTCTG
The DNA here is from genome assembly GCA_948472305.1 of Vicia faba. Taxonomy (NCBI): domain Eukaryota; kingdom Viridiplantae; phylum Streptophyta; class Magnoliopsida; order Fabales; family Fabaceae; genus Vicia; species Vicia faba. Next base: position 214,400 of record CATIWC010000870.1, on the reverse strand, counting down.
TTAAGAAGCACAATGAAGCAAAGTTTGGGGTTTTCAGATTTTAAATGCACGCTGCACGTGTTCCAAGCTATCCAGTCAGGGATTAATAAAGTCATCATCGTATCAAGCTCTCATGTGTTTCGACACGCTTTGAATTGCACCAAAAGTCAAGTGTTTCGGTTGATTTGAGACAGTGCAGACAGAAATTCAGTATCTTGCGGTGCGAGGTCAAAAATTCATAACTTGAGACCAGAAATTGGTTTGGGAATGGTTATTGAATATTTAGAACCGTCTTGAGATCTTTTCCAATTCATTTGTTCAGGTCGAAGGATAATTTTGTGAGGGAGATATGCAAAAGTGCAGAACACCTGGAATCACGTCATATAGTGGATTTGCTGGTTCACTGGTTTTCGGATGCTTAAAAATTCGTAACTTCTGACTGAAAGATCATATTTGATTGGCTCTTGGAGCATTTGAACCTTCTTATTATTTTTTTCATTTCATATGTTTGGTTCAGAAGCTGATTTGGTGAGGAAGATCCCCGAATTTGCGAATTCTCTGAGACCAGTACCATGAAATAGTGTGCCGAACCGCTGTTTATCGGATGTTTAGAAATTCATAACTTTTGTCCGGTTCGACATTCTTGGATGCTTCTTTGGGCGTAAAATTTGTCTTGATACTGTCTTCAATTTGTATGTTTGGGCCAAAAGTTATTTCTTTGAAGAAGGTATCTGAAAGTGCGAATTACCTGAGAAAATTGCATCCCGAAATGGTTTTGTACCAGACTGTTTCCTGATATTGAAAAATTCATAACTTTCTCAATTTTTATCGGTTCAGGAAGATTCTCGAAGCGTGAGATCACAAATTGTGTTAGCTACAACTTTGCTTCAGGGCCAAAGTTAGGATTATGCTCAGAAGACTTTGGTTTATGGCCTGTTTCCAAAGTTGTACACCGAAATAAGCTGAAAAACCTGCACAGTGGATTTTCTGTCTCAAGTCTCTCGTCGTTGCGAAATTCATAACTTTCTCGATTTTTATCGTATCAGGGAGATTCTTTTGGCACAACTTTACAAATTTCATTATCAACGTTTTTGTTTCAGGTTGAGCGTCAGAATTATGCACCGAAAGTGATGACTTTGTGGGTTTTTTCGGACTGCACACAAAAATAAGTTGAAAAATCTGCACAGAGAGTTTTCTGTCAATTGTTTCTCGTCATTTGAAGCATCGTAACTCTCTCAATTTTTATCGTATAGGATTGATTCTTTTGGCATTGCGTCAGAAATTTCGTCATCGACAATTTTGTTTCAAGTTTCACGTCAGGATTATGCTCCGAATGTCGTGAATTTTAGTTTGTTCTCGAGCCGTGCACCAGAATGATTCAAAAATTCTGCATTTATCAAAAATACACAAGCCAAACAAGAATTGGAGCCCTTTCTATATATTTTAAAAATTCAAATTGAACATAACTTTTCCCTCATTCTTGAAAAACCTCACACAAAACTCTCTATTCTTTCTCAATGTCTCTCAAGGTTTAAGAACACAAAAAAGCAAAAGTATCAAATTCACTCTTCTTCTCTCCTCTTCCGCCAGAATTCTCATCGGACCTCCCTCTCTCTCACTGGAGAAATGCATGGCCTTCCCTCTTCCGTGTGCACACGACCAAACCAGCGCACCTCTGGCCTCCGCGCGATTCGCCGCCACTCTCTCTGGGCCGCCACTACCTCCGACCGCCACACGATTCGCTACTACTCCCCCTATCCGCGCGATTCTCCGATGCTCCCTCCTCTCTCCGATCGTGAACTCCTTGCTTCGGTCAAATTTTCTAGCATCAATTCAATAATCCTTTCTTGAACCTTGCTTTGATTTGATTTTGTGAATTCAATTTATTCTTGAGAATATGTGATTGTTCTTGTGATAATTAATTTCGTGAATTGAGTTGATTTGGATATAATTGAATTGTAAAATTTATTAATCCTTGAGATAAATAAGTATAAATATATGTGGAATCAGATGAGCAATGCATTAATTTATATGGATCTTGCAGATTCAGTTGATATATGTGGATGACTTTTCATGTGAGATTTGATTTTGCTAATTATTGAGTTTACACGTCATAATTTGGTTTTGATTCAACACTTGTGCATAATTGTTTGAATTAATTTATTGGAATGAAAATTCGAGTTAATTGTTTGCTTTCGACGTGTAAATAACGTTTGATTCGATGCTTGGAAATGGGGATACCGATACCGGTTGGATGAATGATATTTGTTTGTGAATTTCGGTAGAGTTTTCACGTGTCGATACATGGACTTTGTGCATTAAAACGATGATTTCAAACCGATTTTTGTCAAGTATCGACACTTGATATAATGCTGTCCGGAATTCACAATTGTGCCATAAACTTGAATTTAATTGCTGCACTTTGCAGAGTTGGTTTGCACTTGGTAAATGCATAACATTTGTGGTGGTTTCGATCAATTTTAGACCAACTTTTTCTGTATCTCATGAAGCAGTATAGTTCTGTCCGGATTTGATTGATACATGTATATTATAATTCCATATTAATCTAATACATGTTTGTGTCATTTGGTTGATTATTGAATAATAATTGTTGATTTTACTCGATTTTAATGCGATTATTTGGGTGATTTGGAGCTTGTTTTTATTGTTGGTTAGCACATGATTGAACTTCCTTTGGTCTATGTTTGACATGTACGTGAAGTTTGATTGGTTTTTAAACTAACTTTTTGCGCGATTTATGTGTTATAACAATGCTGTCCGGATATGTTATGTGTATGTACATTGTGATTCAATTATCATGTGATGCATTCCTGATTGTATTTGAGCATTCATTGAGAATCTATAATGATTTTATTTGGTTTCGACTTGAGTTTTTGAGGTATTTCATATATGGATGCGGTGCTGCCCGGTTTTCTATTTCCATGCTCCGATACTTGTTCGGATGTTATTTGTTTGCAATTCAATCTTATTTTGAGTTACGATGTGATTTATTGAATTTGTTTATGCTTTCTTGTTATCCCTAAATTTTCTTGTGGACTTGTGCAAGCTTCGGAAAGGCGATTTCTCACACCATGCGATGTGAAGATTATTTGTGCTTGTATAGTTTTGAATGTTGTGTAGGATGCACATAATATTGGATACGCGTGTGATTACTTTCATGCGATGCTTTGATGCTTATTATCATTGTGTTTAATTTCTGACTATGTGCTTTATTGGTGAATCTTGAGCGAAAATTTCCGGGTTTCTTTGTATTGATATCACTTGCTACGAACTCTTGTTTGTTTGGTATTATTCCGATTCTAGTTTTTAATTCTGCATTGTATTTTCTTTTTATTTCCATGAGAAGTAGGAATAGAGATGCATGATTGGGAGTCCCTACTTTAGGTGAGAAAATCTGTTTTAAAGACCTTTAGAAGGAATTTTTGTGTGTGCATTTGTTTGTGTTTGTTTGTGTGTAAAAGACCTCAATGAAGGAAAATCCCATTTCCCTCCCATTTCTCGTTTATTTTGTGCTTGCTATAAAGTCAATAAGTAGAACAAAGGGCCCACAATTGACCCCCACGCTTTCTAGTCTGTGTCGTTATTATCCCGCGTCATACATTGATGCTTTGAACCATGCTTATTCTTGTCCATTGAGTCAAATAAAGTGAAAGAAAGGGTTCATAACCAACCCTCACAATATGTCATTCGTTTCGATGATGTTAGCTCACGTTTATTTAAACATTGACGCTCCGAGTTGTTACTTGATGTAGGTAATTGAGCAAATCAAGTGGAAAGAGTTCCTTACTCCCACTATGAAATCCAATGGATTCATTTTTTATTGCTAGCTCACACTCGATTTTTGTTTTGGTTTTGTTTCAACTTTGTTTGATCGCACTTGTGCTTGTGCTTTTCTTTAGACCATCATATGCTCTCTTAGGATCGTTCGACTCATCTTTAAGTCGAGGTAGACATTAAGACTTCAAACCATGCATGCTAACCTAGATATTTTCCCCCTTTCAAACTCAACTATAGGATCAATCATTGTATGATAATATTATGGATAGAGATAAATAGTTTCCCTTAGATGTTTTTTCTTTCCCTTTTTGCATGATTAAGACTAAAACTCTTTTTTCTTAGAAAATTCTAAAACATCTAATAATTGAATATGTGAGTCGTATGCAGTTGAGTCTTATGGGGATAGAGAGAATCAGTTTAGACTGAGCCTTATTATATTTTCACATTCAGACTTTATTATGATTCAAATTGCAAACCATTTTGCAATTAAGCGGAGAAGTAGCGCGCATCCTTCCAGTGGGATCCATTTGCTATTATCCTACAAAAATACTCAACCAATTCAAACTCTTCCGCCTTCGGGCCTTTTTTTGAAACTCTCAAAAGGATATGTTAATTCTACTATGCGCAATACGACGTGCAAATCTCCAAAGGTCGGGTGTCACTATGTCTACTTGCTAGAGCATAAATTTAGCATTATCCACCTTCGGCCATTTTCCTTTTGAAAACACCTCTTCAGGTAGAACATGTTAATTCCTTCCTATGCCAACGCATGTGTTGTACCCCAAAATTTGCCCTCGCATTTTTCCCCAAGAAATCTCAGCTTCAAGCATTTCCTGACTTCTCAAACTGGCTCAAGAATCGGACAAACGGACTTTTCTTGACAGTCAAGCAAAATTAGGGTTTTTACTGATTTTCAGAGCTCTGATTTGTTTCATACAGTGGGCTTAGGGTTTGGTTGATTTTTGGTTCAATTTTGATCGAGCGAGCATGATTTGGCATTTAATCAGGAATTAGGGTTTTATGGGCATATTCTCGGAGAAATTTGAATTCCACAGCACTTTGCGGTTTATTTCAAGATTCGGATTAAAATTCGCGTTGTCTTGGTTTAATCAGTAAAAGAGACAGTGGTTTGAATTCAGTACGTTTTGATTGGGCCAGTCATATACAGTATGCAGTGTTGGATTCACAGTGCTTATGCGTTTGATCAGTCTATTTGGATCGACTGCCGCTTTGTTTTGGATATTGAATAAGACAGACTTTAATTGATCAATGTTGTTTTATTTTAGTTATTTATTATTCTGAAATTAAATGATTGAATTTATTATTCAATTGTTTTAATTCTAAGAATTTTAAATAAATAAATAAACAATAAAGAAATTGGAATTAATTGGATAATTTAAACTTTTATTGATGTTTGAATTATTTGTACAAATTGTTGTTTATTACAGACAATAATTTACATTTAATTTAAATATTACATAGAATGAAAAATTATCCTATTTTCTAATATTCTTTGTTCTCCATTCCACTCCGGTATTCCATTTTTCATCTGCAAAAAGAAACAAGAAAAGTCAGAAAGCAGTTAATTGGAAAAGACAGTTAAATTGCTCATCATTAGGGGTCACTGACTGGGATCAGTTGACCCTCTCTGCAAATCACGGGATTTCTCCCGGTTCACAGAGAGGGGAGATCATTTTATTTCATAAATGCAAATGTCAAAAATGCATAAGTTATAAAATTCAAGCTGCATAGAAATTCAAGATTCAAAATCCAATCCCAACTGAAAAAAGTTCAATCCAAACTTTCTGTCCAAAAACAAAAGTTACTGTCAGAATGCCAAAAGATATCAAAGAAGTCAAAATGGTACAAGTTGCTATCAAAGCCTACAAGCTGTCAAAGGGACCTTTGCCAAGATATCAAGGAAAAGAGCAAGGCGCAAAAGCTGAAGAAGAAATGCAGAAAACATATATGCAAGCTAGTCATCATTTCCCAGTATAAATATAGCCCCTTCAGAAAAGTACAATTTAAATTATATAAAAATTCTCTATTGTACTGTAAAGAGAGAGGTAAAGAGAGATAAAGCAAACTCAGTTCAGGTTAGGCATAGACATCAGCACAGCAGGCAAAAGGAAGAGAGAGGAATGTGTACCAATTTCATCAACTCTGCATAATAACAGTTCACAGCAGACAGTAGCAGGAAGAAAAAGATACACAAAATCAGAAAAGAGCCAACTCAGTTCAGTAACATAGGCAGCAGGCATAGACAGTAGAGGCAGAAAAGATATACAACAAAGAGGATAATTCAGCATTGTTCAAAAATTACACAGCATAGCCAATTACTGAAATGGGAAAAATGCCATGAAACCTTGTGAAAATGTCCAGCAGACTTGGGTCAAAGAGAAGACCAAAACTTTGAAAAACGATTGGGCGCCAAGAGAAAAGATAGAGAAGATATATACAACTCAGTAGTTGCACAAAGCTGAAGCAAAAAAAACTAATACCAAAAACTCATAAACCTGCATTCTCCTCACCAACACCTCAAATATCTGTCTAACCCCTAAACCATAAAACATATACAAACACCAGTTCAAACCCAACCCTGAACCAATATGCAAACCTGCTGAAGCCAAAAGAAAACTAGCAAGTCAAAACCAAAACTGCATACAGTCCAAACACCTAAAAAACCTGTATTAGCCCATACTGCATAAACCTGATAAGCATCAAAACTCAAGCCAAGAACCAGCCTACTGTCATCAAACACCAATACCCTGCCTTACCATTAGAACCAAAAACACCATACTGTCAAACCATACCCTCAACAGAAATTCAAGGCAACCCAATCTCAAACCTATTCAAACACACAACCTAACATACAAAAACCTGATACCACAGTTCAATTCAAAAACAATGCCAATATCCTGTCATACCAGTACCAAAACTGTCAAGGCAACCCAATCTCAAGCATAATCAAAGCACACAAAAATCCCTAAGCCCTCAGTACAAGCATCATTGGGCATTAAGTCTCAAAAATACATAGCATCCACCGTTTCAAGGCAATAACTGTTCACAGCATTCAACCATTCAAAGGGACGAGCGAAGAAGAGAAAGATACTCAAGCAACAGTTCCAATAATATACAGAACGCAAAGGCATCACAGTGGCAGAAGAAGATAAAGAAGTGAATTAGGGTTTTCAGGCAAGTCCAGCATACATCATCAAACTCTAGAAATATAAGCAAAGAACGAAAGTACCAGAAAAACGTCAAACGCGAAGCAAGCTCCATCACCGCCGTTCCGGCCTTCTGAAGCATCACCCTTTTCTTCTCTCCTCCATCACCAAAAGCAGGTAACGAGCCTTCTATCCCTTCTCTTTCACCTCATAAAAAACAAAAAAATAAAGAGCTCAGAACAAATTCTACGCGAATCAGAAAAGAAGAGGAAAATGTAAAACGATTAGAACCAACCTTGTTTCAAGAGACGTGGAATTCTTGCCTTGGAGGGAAGAGAGTGTGAGGATGATGTTGGTGGCCGGAGACAATCAAATGCTCAGAAATTGCTAATCGGAGAAGACGAATGCCACGAACGCGCCGCTGCTGATGAACCCTAACTCTCGTTCTGAAAACAACACGCTTAACCCTAATTTCGTTCAAGGCAAGATTGGGCCTGACCCGTTTCCTAATTCCTCTAAGCCCACTAACTTCTTCTAACAAATACTAACCCTTCCTTTTCTTTGTTTTTTACTTCTTAACACTAACCTTCTTTTATTATTTATTTTCATAAACAGCATTTATTTCTTGTACTAACTTGATTCTCTAAACAATGTTTTTTTATTATTATTGTTTTTTTTGTAAAAAACTAATTAAATTGCATTTTTATCATATAAATTAGAACATCCTTTTTAAGTATATTTATACATAAAAATAATAAACTTTTATCAGGTATTTAAATTGAAAATACTTTTTCTTAATCAAAATACTTTTTATACACAAATTAAACTTAAAAAACTTTTTTTGAAATACATTTGTATATATTATCTTTTCTTTTTTATATATACATGATTAAATTGAAGATACCTTTTTAATTAAAATGCATTTTTATACGTAATTAAAATTGAAACTTTTTTTAATTAATATTCTTTTTCACACATAACCATTTAAATACATTTTTCTAATATTGAAATTCACAAACATTTTGACTAAAATACTCTTGTAATTAAAAACTTAGCATTCTAATCAAAACACTTCATTTTTCTTTTGTACATAATTAAACATACAAGAATCAAAAATACAGATTAAAACATGTATCTAGGTCAAAACCCTAATACGGCTCAATTTCACATTCCGCACTTGTACATATTTACACTTACACAATACATATACACTTGTACACTTACACAACACATTGCCCTACACACATTTTATCTTATATTCGTACATTCGATATTTACATTTTGATTGCGACATTCGATTTGGTTGTAAATTATTGGGTACTATAAGTCTCATCCCCTTGTACATTTATACCCCCACTCCCGGACATTATTTTGTAATAGCGTAGATTTACATTCCGCAATTTACAGTTTTCCAATTATACCATGGTTAGACCTAGGGTTTGTATGTACATAAAATCAAACGCTAGATAACCTAATACAAGACAAATACATGTAATCAATACACAATCACACTTGCACCCCCTAGGGTAATCCCACATGTTGCCTTCCAAAATGGGCCATGCTTGCACGTCGAGTTTCTTTGGCAAAACAAAAGCAAATGATCATAAGTCCCTCGATGACGCTTTCGAAAGTCGCCTATCAAAATGATCAAGTCCCTTCAAGCAAATTGCCAAAGACACTTGGCACCATTGCATTCATGGTCCATACGATGACCCGCGCCCGTCCCGAATAAACTTCCTAAACGCAAGATTGTCCATCAATTTCAATGGTGGAACAAAATTGTTAAAAGGGGTTAAAACATGACAAAAACCTTTGAGTACAATAGGGTAGACAAAACTCTTAGTTACTTGAGATCGAACTTGCAAAAACACTTGCCTTCTTTTCAAAAACCACAATCCACAACACTTTCAAAAATCAACTTTTCAAACTTTTGAAACATCTTTTCGAAAAGATATGCACCTTTGTAAAACATTCGAGTAAAGAATTATTACAAGGTTGGCCTAAGACAAGGCATCTTTTTCCAAAACATTTTCAAAAAGCACCCACACAAAGCACCATTTCACACAATTGAAAACCAAGGCAAGATTGATCTAAGCAAGTACCTAAGAGCCCATGGATAACCATGGATGAAAAGGGTGCTAATACCTTCCCTTTTCATAATCTACCCCCCGAACCCACGAAATATCTCAAAAAGGTTTTTGCTGTGCTTTTTTAACCTTTCCTTTAGGATAAAATAAAAAGTCGGTGGCGACTCTTGCTCAACCGCACAAGTGCGAATGCGAACGCAAAACACTAGTCAGTTCTCCCACCGTATCACAGCATGAGTCTCCGAAGGTCGAGCTGCGGTAAAAAGTGAAATTAATACTGTACATAAAAAACACAACAAATGGAAACTTTTGAGCTAAACTGCGACGCTCTGATTCCTTAAAAGGGATACATAGGCATTCGCTCGCGGGGCCTAAGGGAGAAAAACTTTATAAATCTTCTTTCTTTTCCCCGTATTTTCTTTTGCATGCATTCCCTTTTGCATTTTTCCTTTAGCTCGTAAGCTTTAGATTAGAACACACTCTTTTGATTAGAACAACAAGAATGGACCCCGTGGAGTACCATAGACGTGAGGGGTGATAATATCTTTCCCTTGTGTAATCGACTCTCTTACCCGTATCTCTCGGTCGTAAGACCTTGATTTCACCATTCTCAAGTTTGGTCAATGTTTACCTTTCCCTTCCGGTGGGATAAAAAACGTTCGATGACGACTTCATTTATTTTCTCTCGATGATTTTCATCCGGTTGTTTCATGCACCGTGTCAAAATCACTTGCATTTAAGTCACTCATCATATTTCTATCTTAAAACACTTAAAAGTTAAAGCATTGTTATGAGATTCACTAGTTGATCTCGCAAATCAACCTTTAACAAGAGACTAGCATTATTTACCAATTTCCAAGGTAAAAAAATTGGCACACCCAGTGGGACAATTGTTGTACCCCAAAATTTTCCCTCTCATTTATCAAGACTTTTCTCACAAGATCTCTTTGACTCAAGACTGGATTAGGGTTTGACCAGCTTAGGGCATCTCATCATGCACTGATAATCCAAAATTAGGGTTTGGGATTGCACAAGGATTTTTGGAATATCAATGCTTCACGTGACTTTCAAGTATCATCGTGGACCCCTAAGATTACTCATGTCAAGTTTCAAGCCTTGAATCACATTTTTGATCAGTCAATTGGACAATTGACCTAAAAATCAGTTATATTGGGGGAAAAGTCAACCATGGCCAATTTACAGTAAAACTTCATAATTTTTGATCCACATCAACATTTTAGACTCATATGTATCATTTGATCAAGTTTGGACCATAATTCCTCAAGAAATTTGATCAAATATCAAAAGGGCAAAATGGTCAAAATTTGGGTTTTGACTTAGAAAGGGCAATTTCTGATTTTTGACCTAGCAAATGACCAATTGATTTGAAGCATGATTTCAAGGGTTCAATTGTATCATCTTGACCTAATAACATGGTTCAAAACATTGCAATTTCATTGGATTGACAGATGAAATTTGCAGTCAACTGATCAAAAGTCAACTGTATACTGAAAAGTCAAACTTTGACCTTTTGGTCAAAATCAAGTGCCAAGGATCACAATTCATCAAAACATGTAAAAATGTGAAACTTGTTCATCAAGAAATCAAAGATTGAAGATTTGGTTTTGAAATTTGAAATTTTCTTAACTTAGAAATTTTTCTATGTATAGAAAATTTCTTATTTTTTCTCAACTTTAAGCCAATTTTCCACCCTGATACAAGATGATTCAAAGAAAGTTCCCAACATGAAAGTTGTAGATCTCCATGAAATATACAATATTTTTCACACATTTTTCCCTAAAAATGCTTGGATCTCAAGATATAATTTTGTGAATACATGCTCATGAACTAAAATAACTTAGTGAAATTTTGCCCTAATTTAGGAAGGTTTTTGACCTAACTTCATGGAAATTTTTCACCTAGTTCCAAGAGGAATATTGAAATTAATTTCAAAGATGAGTCATAGAGAACATTTAAAGCTTTCCAAAATGTCCAAGAACTCCTTGAGATCATTCTTGAGTAGGGAGAATCGAAGAGAGGAAGTTGGCAATTTCTCACTTTGATTTCAAGATATTTCATGAAGAACAAAATTCAAATCTGAACCTATGCTGCCTAATCCTTTCTTTATAGGTCTCAAACTTGTTTATCACTTCATAATTTAATGCTTACATAGACGATAAAACCTTAATCCAAGCACAAGAGTCTTTGTCCAAGCTTTAATTCCATAAATGGCACAAAGTTGCCATTGCCATTTTAGAAAAGCATAACTTTTGCAACTTTTCACTCCTTGAGCCTTGCATCTGTTTTTCTGCACACATAAGTCCTATAAACCAAAACAAATTGTCTAGGACTTATACCAAATCTAAGCAGGCCTGTACAAGCATGTAGAGATTTGTCTCCTCACTTTTCTTAAAAGGCAAGCAATAGAGCAAAAAGCCTATAACTCAAAAATCTGTTGTGGAGCTGACTTGAAACCTTCTCTATACTTATACACAAACACATTGCAACCTAATACACGATTGCTAAAGGCCATAAATTCTCTAAAACTACCTATCACCAAAAATCTGTTATAACTTGCAGTTTGAGACCAAGCATAGCAATCCAAAAATCTACTCGTGCGTTTCAAGTTCTAATCACTCAAACACTTAACCTACCTCATATCTAAGTGTTCCAGACCATCACCCCTTCACTGTAACTCCTCCTTCTCCATATGCCATTTTTGTTTTTCAAGCTTGTAGGTTGACTTGGATAGAGAGATTCAGGCACTTTTAAAGCAAGGCAAGGATTGGAACACACCCAAGGAGGTTCAGGCAAGCTAAAGGGATCTTCAGGCCTTCATAAAACTCACTTAAACTCCATTCATGATCTCAATTGAAGAAGGTAAGAACTTTAACTTCTATCTCTTCATACAAAGATCCATTGGTCTCAATTTGTGAAGGAAAAATGTAAATATTATTGTGCTAAAGCCAACCATGTGCATAGATTTCATTTCTGTTCATTATGTATAGAGAATTTTAGAATTCAAATTTCTGTAAAAATTAGGGTTGAAATTAGGGCCATTAAAATTCCCTTTGATCTTTGATTGTTAGTTTACATGAGTTACATGGTTGAAATTGTGGGAAAGAGTACTACCATTTTCATGTTTGAAGTTTCCATTTTCATGGAGAAATGAGAAAGATACAGAGGTTCTGGCCAGCTTGAGGAAGAAGATGAAGTACAGGGCAAGGAGGCATTATGTGTTATGTTTTTTTTATTTCATATGAACTAACAGATGTACAGCCACCCTAGTGGCAAGGTAGCGCGCTGGAAATGCATAAGTCATGGGTTTGAACCTTGGCGCTACCTTTTGCATTTTTTCTCATTTTTCAGCTTCATTTTTGACATTTTTGGCAGCATGGGCTCAGCTTATGGGCCTCTCATTTTTTTTCTAACACTTACCTTCCTTTTCTCTTACAGTACCCCTGGCCCAATTTATTTCCATTCACTTATTTTATTTTTGTTTATTTCATTAAATATATTTCTTTTGCATAAAAAAATCATAAAAAATATAAAACATGATAAATATTGCATTTTTATTTATTTTATTTTATTTTCACATAAAAAATATTTTTATTAATTTATATACTAACTATTTTTCTTAATAAACTTATAAAATAAAAATAGAGTTAGTTTAAATATTTATTATTTTTCTTACACTTGTAAATATTTATTTAAACATGTAATAGTACCAAAATATTTCATAATTTTTATTTATTATTTTAAGACAAAATACACAAAAAATAATACTTAAAGAACTTTATTTTCCTTTAATAAACTAAAATTAGGGTTAATCAATGTATAAAAATAATTTCCTTTTTTAATTTATCAGGTTTAATTCAAAACTCTTCTTTATATGAAGAACAAAACAAAAATCTTTTTCTTGCATACATACCATTGTATATTTATATTGTATATTATTTATTCAAATATTTGTACAAATTCAATTTGGTTGTAATAGCTTAATTAGATTTACATTATTGCAAATTCCCATTCATAATTAGTATACTCCCCTCCCATAAAATGTTGTAATAGAGTAGTAATATTTAAGTTACATAATTTACCGCTTTTATATACCATGCTAGTAATTAGGGTTTGAATGGCAAGATCGAAACAAATCAAATAGAAAACCCTAATCTAAGACAAAATCAAGCATGAAAATAACACACTTGCACACAAGCATCCTTAGTATTACTCCACTTGGTTGCCTTATACAAAAATGGCCATCTTATGCATGTAAAGTATCTTAGCAAAACAAACAAATATAAGATCATAAGTCCCTCGATGACGCTATTCAAAGTTGCCTTACAAAATGATCTTGGTCCCTCAAAAATGCTAAGATACTTTGCAACATTGCTAATCATGGTTATACGATGACCCACGTCCGTCCTGTTTACATCCAAAGATAGGGTTTCTTACCAAATCAATGGTAATACAACAATATCAAAGGAAAAGAAAATGAACAAGAAAGACATTTGAGTAGGTAGATTACTTTTAGTTACTTGCTCCATTTCAAACAACTATCCTTGATATTTTCAAAACAAACACACACATTTCAAAACATCTTACAAACATTATTTGCCTAAACAATGACCTCTTTTACAAAATACTTTCAAAGCCACACAAAGCACAATTTCAAAACAAAATCAAGTGATCTATCAAGTAACTAAGAGCCCATGGAAAAACATGGATGAAAAGGGTGCTAATACCTTCCCTTTTCATAATCTACCCCCCGAACTCAAGAAACAATCTCAAAGGTCTTTCCTGTGCTTTTTCACCTTTCCTTTTTTTGGATAAAAGAAAAGTTGGTGGCGACTCTTGCTAACCATAACATTTGCGATAAAACGCAAAACCTCAAGTCAGTTCTCCCACCGTATCACAGAACTGGCGACTCTGCTGGGGAATATTATAAAAGTGGGGTTACCTTAGGGCTAGATCACATTTATTTGCTTACATTGTTTGACTTGTATGCTTTATATTATAGTTCTTTGTTTGGGTTTGAAATCCTCTACCCGGATTTGGGATACATTATAGGTAAATAGCAATACGTTGTGGAAACTGTGCAGGGTATACTTTCATGGTCTAAGCAATAGCTATGTTAGTGTGACATATTTGTGGGTACCAGTAGCCTTTGAGTCAATCAAAGAGAATACGGGGCCGCTGAGTGATGTCATGAAGCACTAATGAACTTCTAGAACCCTTTACTTGACCAACTTGGCCTTTAGGATGTAGTGAGATGACCGACTTTGGTGCAGTCCGAAGTTGGTAGATACTCGATACTACACTCATTGAGGTTTGGTTTCTTGGGATATTTAGGTCGCCATTAAAGAGGCTTGAGCTAAAACAATGACCAAGGAAACAATATGGTGATATTGAGCTCCTTTGAACCCGATTACTATTATTAGGACATGTTTAAGCCAACTAAACTTCAAGAGGGTACTTACCTATAAAACCCCATGCAAGCCTAAACTAATAACTTGTTTGTTTTGCTTGTATATGCATACGTGTACATAACATCATGGACATCATGAACATCACATACATCTACTAACCATTTCAAGGATTTTTGGAGGTTCATCTTTGTTCTTGTTTTGTAGGATATGGATTCACTTCGCAGGAAAACTATCCAAGTCAACCTTGTGAGAATTCCTCCACAACTTAAAGAGTTAGCTTCAAGGATCCCTGAGAACTCTCCATTCACCGAGAGACATGGTCGTCTACTCAACTTGGTCACCTCTAACACATATGAGGATATGATGAATATGCTCTTTCAGTTCTTTGATCATTTGCACCATTGCTTCACATTTCCCGACTATCAGCTTGTGCCTACTTTGGAAGAATTCTCCCAACTCTTGAGGATTCCCATTCTTAATCAACTACCTTTCAACGGTACAAAAAGAGACCCAAAGACAGAAGAGATTGCTCAAGCTTTGCACTTGCACTCATCTGATGTCACAACTCATTGGAAAACTAGGAGTGGTGTCAAAGGCTTCTTAGTAAAGTTCCTGTTTGAGAGAGCCCAAAGTTGGAATTCCTTAGACTTACAAGCCTTTGAGGAAATTGTGGCTCTTCTTATCTATGGGATGGTCTTATTTCCCAATCCTGACCAACTCATAGACGTGAGCACCATCAAAATCTTCATGTCATGCAATCCGGTGCCTACATTGCTAGGGGATATCCTACACTCTTTTCACACTTGCACAATGAGGAAAAGAGGTGTCCTTATGTGTTGCACTCCTCTCCTGGCAAGATGGTTTATTTCTCATCTTCCCCAATCAGTCTTAAAGAATGATTAAGGTTCAAGATGGTCACAAAGGTTAATGACGCTCAAACATTCAGATATTCATTGGTGCTCCTGATCCAAAGAGAATGTTATCATTGTTGACCGTTGTGGGGAATTCCCTAATGTTCCTCTACTTGGCATTAGGGGAGGCATCACCTACAACCCGTGCTTAGCTTTAAGACAGTTTGGTTATGCCCGAAGGGATGGCCCACATGAGATGTTGATTCAAGGTTTGGTATTCGACTACGATAACGACGATCAAGGTCTTCGCCAGAGATTCATCCGAGCTTGGAGGATGCTAAACAAGGTGGATAGCCAGACTTTGGGACACAAGAATTCCATCCCCCTTGAGCCTTACCTCAAGTGGGTACGAACCCACGCTCAAAGTCTTATGATTCCTTATCCTTCCATTCTTCAGGTAATTATTGAGCTTGTTAAGGAGGGAGATGTTCCATACACTATCCTACATCCTGACATGCCCACATCTCTTGAAGACCTACAAAGGGATTGGATACAACTCAAAGGAGAACGAGATATTTTCGAAGCCCAATTCTACGCAACTGAGAAGAAGGTTTTGGAACTCACTAGGCTACTTCATGAGGAGCAGACTCTAAATACCTACATAGAACCGAAAAGGATGCGCACTACTTTTTTATCTTAGAGTTTCGTATTATTTTGTCCAAGGGGCATGGATGTACTCAAACTTTATCTTATTAATATAACATGTGTTTCCTTTTTTGTCTAAAATGAACTTGAATCTTTGAAATCCTTAAAAACATTGCATATGCACATATCATTCATCATAACATAAATAGGTATTTTGCAACGAGTTTCCTCATCTCTCTACTGTTTATTTTAGTAAGATGGATCTCGAACAGACAGTCAAAGATCTCCAAGCTCAGAACACGCAGTTTCAACAATTGCTCATGACCCTAGCCAAAGGGCAAGAAGAGTTGAAGACTCTGCTGGCTGAGGAAAGGAAAAAGAAAACAAAGAAAGTCACTGGGGTTTTAAACATGGGGAGAATATTTCAGGGACAAACTAGAAGAACCTTGAATTTATCAACAACATCCGGTGAAGGAGAGGGGAAAGGAAAGGAAACAGCGGTTCCGTTAGAATCTGAAGAGGAGGAAGAAAAGGAAGACTACTTTGAGGAACATTATCGTCCAGCTGATGATAAGTACAAACATCTTGAAGAGCGTTTGAGCGCCATGGAAATACAAAAGGTTCCAGGCCTAAACTTTGAAGAATTGGGATTAGTCTCAGGAATTGTGATTCCTCCAAAATTCAAAGTGCCTTTGTTCGCAAAATATGATGGAGTGTCATGCCCTAAGATGCACCTTCGTTCATATGTGAGAAAGAGTCAACCACACTCCGCTGATAAAGACTTGTGGGTTAATTTTTTCCAAGATAGTCTATCTGGAACACAACTCGACTGGTTTTACCAACTAGAAAGGGCCAACGTCCATAATTGGGAAGATCTTGCCGCAACTTTCTACAAGCAATATCAATATAATGCTGATTTGGCACCTACCCGTACTCAAGTTCAGAGTATGGCTATGGCTTCCAATATGGGTTTCAAGGATTACGCACAGAAATGGAGAGATCTAGCTGGAAGAGTTTAACCCCCTCTGTCTGAAAGGGAATTGGTGGACATATTCTTAGGCACTCTATCGGGCCCTTTCTTCAACCATTTAATTGGAAGCTCATCTGCAGGATTTACTGAGTTAATACTGACCGGAGAAAGGGTGGAAGCTGGCATAAAAATGGAAAGATTCAGAAGGATTCATCTTCTTCTACAGCTGTGAGGAAGCCTTTTATTAGGAAGAAAGAAGTAGCTGCTGTATATCCACAAAGGAACCAAGGGAGAGCCGAACGCCGACCAATGGTAGGGGCTGTTATGATCCCAAAGCCTACATCTGATCAACCAAGAAGTAATCAACCGAGGGTGGAAAGGCCAGTCCGGAAATTCACCAGAATCAATATGACTCTGTCCCAAGTATTACCGCATCTTCTGAAATCCAATTTGGTAACTTTAAAAGAAGCTCCAAAAAACCCAACACAACGTCCCCTCATTATCACCCAAATGCCCGTTGTGCATATCACTCCGAAAGTCCGGGTCACGACACTAACAATTGTTGAGCCTTGAAAAACAAAATTCAAGACCTTATAGAGGCGAAAGAAATTGAGTTTGATGCGTCCGAGAAGCCAAACGTCATTTCTGCTCCTATGCCCAGACATGGTCACAACACCAATTCTATTGAATAAGATTTGTTTGTTACCACAGTTGATGAACTCATGACTCCACTCCCAATCTTTAAGATGAACTTGTTGAAAGCCGGTGTATTCCCGGGTTGTAATGAAGACTGCCACCTCTGCTTATCCTCACCAACTGTTTACCCTTTGTTGAAAACAGGTATTCAACGCTTGATAGACAACAAAGAGATCCTGTTTGAAAGTACTTCTGTTTCACCTGTTCCTGTTGAAGATATTTCAATCATTACCATCTCCGCCAATTCTTCTAGGGTCTCCAAAAGACCCGTTAGAATTACATCTGTTCCAAAAGCTACTCCTCTTATAATCACAATGCCTGGGCCAGTCCCATATGAATCAGACAAAACTGTGCCATGGAATTACGGTGGGGACATCTACTACCATGGCATCAAACAAGATGGGCTGGCCGCCGAAGATATAAGTTCCGAAGAAGAGGATTTTGACATTAGCAATATTTCCAGAACTAGTAAAATTACCCGAAGCGGTAGGATCTTTTCTCCAGAGATTGCCCCCCCAAAGGCAGTTTTTGGACCCGTGGCTGCTCCAAAGGTTACTCTCGTACCAATAATCATCTCTGTAAGTGCTCCTATTGATGAAGACGATACAACCCCTTGCTGTCATTCCTACCAACACTCCTGCTGCTGAAACTCGAGGAAAAAGTACTCAAGTGGAGCCTGTCAGGACGAAGGCTCAATCACTGACTATCCCCGAGACCTCCAAGAAAGAAATGGAGGAGATTCTGAGAATCATAAAAAGGAGTGACTACGATGTAGTCGAACAGTTGGGGAAAACTCCCTCCAAAATCTCCATGCTGGAATTGCTACTGTGTTCCGAGGCACACGCGAAAGCCTTGGTGAAGTTCCTAAAGATAACCCATGTGCCTCAAGAGACGTCTGCTGATCAATTTCAAGATTGTGTTGCAAGCTTGACAGTGGATAACGACCTAGGCTTATCAGATGTTGATTTGACACCAAGGGGGGAGAAAGCACAACGAGGCATTACATGTCTCTGTGGAATGTAGAGGCACAACTCTGGCCCATGTCTTGGTGGACACTGGCTCATCTTTGAATGTTTTACCGAAGAAAGCTCTCGACAGACTGGACTACAAAGGACTAACGTTAAAGCCAAGTAACATAATCGTAAGGGCATTTGATGGCTCAAAGAGGATGGTACACATGGAGGTGGATATCCCCATAAAGGTTGGGACTCAAACTTTTAATTCAACCTTTTATGTAATGGACATACGCCCCTCTTAATCCTGTATGCTAGGACGGTCGTGGATCCATAATGCTGGTGCTGTCACCTCTACACTGCACCAGATGCTGAAATATCTGGTCCAAGGAAATATTATCACTGTTCACGGAGAGGAAAAGTATATGATTAGCCACCTCAATTCCTTCAGGTATGTGGAATTGGACGGCGAGTTCATTGAAACTCCTTTTCAACATTTCGAAGAGGTCCCCCAAGAGGTAGCAGTGACCAAGACTGTGTCCCGGATTCCCAAGATTATAAGACCTCCACTCCGGATGTCATCTCTGAAGGACGCTAAAGCAGTAATAGAGGAGGATGGATGCACCATCTGGGGGGAAACTTCCGAATATTCTGTATAAATCTGACAAGTTTGGCTTAGGTTTCACTTCAAGTGCTCAGAAGGTTGTACGCCATGCTGGAGGGCCACCCTTGAAGATTAGCAACCGAGAGGTCAATGCGGTAAAAGATGGTGAAGAGGATTGCAACTTGGAGGATTGGATATTTCCGACTATCAATGGAGGACTCTACAATTGGGAGGCCAGAGACTTTGTCCCAATAACTTTCATCCCTCAGTAATTTATCTTTACATTTTGATTGGACCTGTAATATTCAAAAACAATTTTCACTCTTAAAACCTTGTGTCTTGCCCGAGGCACAATGGTCCATTTATAAGGGTTATTATTTCATCTTCATATGACATTCAATGAATCATGGACGTTTTTCGCATACAAACTTTTGTGCTCATTGTTTTTCCTTTACATTTTATTTTTAAGGATGGCTATACCCTTACACACACCCACACTCACAAATGCAGGTACCCCTCCATTCTGGATCCCATGGGTAACGATACTGCTATAGCCTTTTGTGACTCTGAGGATCTAATCTACCAAGCCGAAGACGAAGGTGAGGAAGATTGTGAAGTACCAGGGGAACTGGCCAGACTACTACAACAAGAGGAAAGAACCATTCAGCCCCACGAGGAACCTGTGGATACAATCAACCTGGGTACCGAGGAGGATAAAAAAGAGGTTAAGGTGGGTGCCAATCTGGAGCCCAGTGTCAAGGAGCATCTGATTCAACTGTTGCATGATTATGTTGAGATCTTTGTTTGGTCATATGAAGACATGCCAGGACTTGATACAGACATCGTGGTACATCGTCTGCCTACAAGAGAAGATTGTCCACTAGTAAAACAAAAAGTCCACCGCATGAGACCTGATATGTCAGAAAAGATCAAAGCAGAGGTCATGAAGCAATTTAATGCTGGATTCTTAGCTGTCACTTCCTATCCTCAATGGGTTTCCAACATTGTTCCTGTACCTAAAAAAGATGGCAAAGTACGAATGTGTGTGGACTATAGAGATTTGAATAGGGCAAGCCCTAAAGATGATTTTCCACTCCCTCACATTGATATCCTGGTTGAAACTACGGCACAACACAAAGTGTTTTCCTTTATGGACGGATTCTCAGGTTACAACCAAATCAAAATGGCACCTGAAGACATGGAGAAAACAACATTTGTCACACAGTGGGGCACATTCTTCTACAAGGTGATGCCATTCAGATTGAAGAATGCTGGGGCAATCTACCAGCGCGCCATGGTATCCTTATTTCACGATGTGATCGGTGGATCTGGAACTGACTGTTTAACGCTGGTTCGCGAAATGTCGCGGAAGCAAGAGTCGCCACCGTCTTTTATTTTCTCCAAATGGAAAGGACAAAAGCACAGAAAAATTCCTCATAGAGATTGCTCTCGGTTCGGGAGGTAGGTTATAGAAAGGGAAGGTGTTAACACCCTTTCTATCCATGGTTATCCATGGGCTCTTAGATACTTGCTCATTGTGTTTTAAAAAATGTTTGCTTGCTTTTCAATTGTGGGTTTAAAAAGTTCCTTTGAAAAATTTCAGTTCGACTCATACGTCAGAGTGTTTGAAAAATTTGCTTTGAAAGCTTTTGAAAAGTGTCGGTGTGAAAAGTATTTTTGTTTGAAATTAGAGCAAGTATCCTTGAGAACCTACCTACCCTAAGGAATTCGTCTGTGTAAATGTCCTTTAAAGTAGTGCCATCCCACCATTGAGAGGTAGGTAGCACCACCGTTGGAGGTGTTCGGGTCAATTCGAGTTTGTAGGGACATGGTGATCACCAGAGCAATGGGAAGACACCTTAGAAGCTACCCTCATGCCAGGTTCCCGGATCATGAGGACTTACTAAGACATCCTCTACTCGACGATCACCTTTCGAGGCAAGGCAACAATGAGGCGTACCCTAGGGGTGGTGTGTGCGATGCGTGTGTCATGTTTCAGTTATTTTGTCTTGTCATGTTTATTGGTGTTCTACGCTTGATTTTAATTAGGGCCATTCATTCTTGCATGCTTATTTAACAGTTAATATTTGCGGGAAAAGTAAATCTAAAGCTATTACAAATGGCGCGGGTCCACATCGCCAAAATTAAACCGGACCCGATTTGACGGAAAATAAAGAAGTTAAAAGTGCGAGAAGTTAAATTGTCCGAGTTACATGGCTTTGGGAGAGATACATAATTATTCAAGCGAAATAAAATAAATATGCGAAATTAAATAGTTAAGAATACGGGCGTTGGACCCTTTTGCAAAATATTAAAGTTAACGAGGAATTAAAATTAAAAATTAAAAAAAATGTTTTTTTGGTATTTTTGTATTTTTTAAGATTTAATAGAAAATTAAAATTAAACTAAAAGGCAAACCCTAATTCTAATAGCTTTTAAATTTATTGTGAAAATATTAAATTAAAATCTAAATGAAACCCTAATTGATTATGTACAATTAATTATGAAAATAAATAAATAAATAATATGGTAAAAAGGGAAAACAAATTAAAGGGATAAAAATTAAACCTATTTCTACATATTTTTTGTATTTTTGTTATTAAAAGAAATTAAAATTGTAACCTAATTAAAACTAATAATTACATATTAATTTATTTATGAAAATATTAGAATAAAACATTTATTAGGTTTTTCTTGTCTTTTCTGATTTTTTAGGCCTTTTTTATATTTTGTAAAAAATAATTAATTAAAACAAATAAGGAAATAAAATAGCAATTAAAAAATAAAATAAGAAAAAAATGTGGAGAAGGCAAACCAGGGGGGTCAGGCCCCAATAGTGAGGTATGGACCCAGTAATTTGGCCCAACAAGCTTTTAGATCCATTTGACTTTTTTGCTAGCATGCTGATGCGTTGACTGGCGCGTAGGATGTCCCTTCAATCTCAGCCTTTAGATTGATCTTTAAGTGGACGTGGCACGTTGGATTGGAGAGACGTATGGTAGTTGCTAGCGCTGAATCTGCATGGGATACTATATGGAAAAATAACATAGAAAGTAATGAAGACCTGGGATTCGAACCCAGGTCTTGAGCTTTGCCAATCCTTATGCCTGCCGTCTGAGCCAATTAACGCGTTGTTAATATATAATAAGAATCAAATGATATAAAAGAAAACGGATCAACGCATGGAAACACGCGCGAAATTTTAAACACTCCAATCACTTGATGCCACGACTCCATCTTCTCCATGCGTTCCTGAAAACAAAAACATATGGCAACGGTTTCTATGGCGTGGTTTTAGGGACGTTTCTGGAAAATAGCGATTAGGTCCTCCTTGAATATAAATTAGGCGCGACAACTGATTCTTCTTCGTCTCTATACGCTGAATCCAACCATGGTACTGAGGATGTCCAATTTTTCCTCTTTTAAGAAGCCCTAAATTCAAGCTCTGAAAACCCTAGAAAAGTATCAATGGCAAACATCCATATATGGCACGAAAACAAAATTGGATGACATGGTTAGCTTCAGAACACGTTTATTAGTATGAATGCATAAAAAAAAACAATGAAGATGCCTGAAACATGAAATACGATTATGCATTTTTTGCTGTACAGTTTAAGTTCTATCTACCAACTCTTGAGGTTTTGATGGCTATGCTTGATTGGAACGTGATCAGTGACCTCCAAGGAAGCTATTGAGACAATAATGGAGGCTTGAATCGACCTCTAGAATGCTTTTCAGTTTTGAGCTTTTAGAGACTTTTTCCAAGTTTGTCAATGGTCTCAAGCGCAGCCTTTTTGTCCTCTTGCATTAGGTTTTGATTCAAGCATATGTAGTGAACATTTTAGGTCAACAAAACTCAACCAAATCCATGGCATTGATGGTTTTAGGAAATTTGATTTTAAGGATCTTTTTCCATATCTTTTTCATGTGCTCTTTGTGTCAATTAGCTCAAATCACACCAAATCTTTCCATGTTGGGATGTGCACGAGATATTGAGGGTAAAATGTGTATAAAAAGATTTGTTAAGGCATATTAGATATTTTTCATATATTTTAATGATTTAAATGAATTAATATAAATAATAATTCAAATAAATAAATAAAAAATGAGAAAATACTTCCCTTTGGGCCAAGTGGTCGTGCATATGCTTAGAATGATGAATCATGGAAGAAAAATGGGCCCATTTGCAATTTTAGGTCATTTGGATCAAAGTTGACTTTTCAAAACATCCAAAAATTTCCCAACTTCCTTGAGGCATAACTTGCTCAATTTTTAAGCTTTTCTCATGTTCTTGGACATTTTGGAAAGGTCTTTGAGTCCTCTAACCAATGTCTTTAGTCCCATGTCATTTTGATTTACCAATCTCAAGTTATGGCCTTTGACTTAAAGTCCCTTTTTGTTGACTTTTGAAAATGACCTATAATGTTGAAATTGATAACTTTTTCTGAGAGCATTTCTTGGACTTGAAGTATGAAGATGAGTTGTAGGAAATGTCTTTCTCTTAAAAATGAGCTTTGGATGGAATTTTTCTGATAATCCATGTGAAAGTTATGCCCTGGTCAATTTCAGTTGACTTTTTCAACTGTCCAAATAAGGAAACTTTTGCATCTTTGATGATTTCTGAGCCAAATTTTGAGAATCATGATCAAGCATTTATCAAATGATGTTTGTGGCTTCAAAATGATATGTTGACCAAAATTTTGAACTTTTGACTGTCAAATGACCATTTTGCCCCTACAGTTGACTGTAGTGCAATTTAGGGTTTTGACTGTGCAATTTTGAGCTGAATGCCTTGAAACTTGATATGAGGATGCTTGACCATCTTTGTAAGCATATGAGACTTGATTGGGCCTTTGAAACCTTCAATTTCTTGATCAGAACACAAACCCTAGTTTTGACTGTATAGGAGACAGTTGCACTGCACAACCCTTGGGGAATTTTGTGACTTGGCTTGGCAATTTCTTGAAGAATATGGGAGGGCAAATTTTGGGGTACAACACACGACATGATACATCATGAAATAGAGGTCTACGTAGACGATATGATAGCCAGATCATAAACAAAAGAAGAGCATTTGGATCACTTACAAAAGTTGTTTGAGAGATTAAAGAAGTACAAGCTGAGGTTGAATCCAAACAAGTGCATATTCAGAGTACGGTTCGGTAAACTCTTAGGTTTTGTTGTCAGTAACAAGGGTATTGAAGTCGATCCTGCAAAAGTTAAAGCAATACAAGAGATGCATGTTACTCGTACTGAGAAGGAAGTCAGAGAATATTCTTGGGACGCTTGAACTATATTTCCAGATTTATTTCTCACCTAACAGCTACTTGTGAGCCAGTCTTCAAACTATTGAAGAAGGATCAAGTAGTCAAATGGAATGATGAATTCCAGGTTGCTTTTGACAAAATCAAAGAGTACTTATAAGAGCCTCCTGTGTTGATGCCACCAGTCGAGGGAAGACCGTTGATCATGTATCTGACTGTTTTAGAAAACTCAATGGGGTGTGTATCGGGGCAGCATGATGAGTCTGGCCGAAAAGAGCACGCCATTTATTACCTGAGCAAAAAGTTTACCGACTGTGAAACCAGATATTCACTGCTCGTGAAAACTTGCTGCGCTCTGGCATGGGCTACTCGCCGGCTAAGACAGTATATGTTGACTCATACTACCTTGTTGATATCTAAGATGGATCCGATAAAATACATCTTCGAGAAGCCTGCTCTTTCAGGGAGAATAGCTAGATTGCAGATGATCCTAACAGAGTACGACATACAATATACTACCCAAAAATCTATAAAGGGCAGTGTATTGGATGATCACCTTGCTCACCAAGCTATAGAAGACTATCAGTCCATGAAGTTTGAATTCCCGGATGAAGACATCATGATATTAGACAACTGTGAAGAAATCAGACCATATGACGGACCTGAACAAGGATCCCGATGGACCCTTTTCTTTGATGGAGCATATAATGCACTTGGTAATGGTATCGACGTTGTACTCATATCTCCAGAAAGGTGTCATACTCCCTTTATCGCCAGACTTTGTTTCAACTGTACAAATAACATGGCAGAATATGAAGCATGCATCTTTGGTCTCAGAGTCGCCATAGACTTGGGAATCGAATCCTTAGATGTATTTGGAGATTCAACTTTGGTCATCAGTCAGATCAAAGAGGAATGGGACACTAAGCACCCAATCCTTATCCCTTACAAAGAACATGTTTTGACATTGCTACCATATTTTGAGAAGATTACCTTCGAGCATTTCCCGCGAGAAGAAAATCAGCTAGCAGACGCTCTAGCCACAATGTCATCTATGTTTAAACTTAATTGGGATAATGTGGCTCCCCAGATCACCATTGAACGAATAGATGAACCAACACATTGTCACGAGATTAATACTGAAGAGGTAGTGGACCAGCCTTGGTTTCATGAGGTCAAGAGGTATCTCGAGGCTCAAGAATATCCAGAAGGAGCTTCAATCAATGATAAGAAATTCTTAAGGAGATTCTCTGCTAAATTCTTCCTTAGTAATGACAACCTGTACAAATGCAATCATGACTCCATTTTTCTTCGGTGTGTGGATAAAGTTGAAGCTAAAATGTTCATGGCTGAATTACATGAAGGAACTTTTGGCACCCACTCCAGTGGGCATACAATGGCGAAGAAAATCCTACGGGAAGGCTATTATTGGTCTACCATGGAAGCAGATTGCTATCAACATTCTCGAACCTGCCATAAGTGCCAAATTTATGCTGACAAGATGCACATACCTCCGGTTCCTTTGAATGTCTTGACGACTCCTTGGCCCTTTGCTATGTGGGGAATTGATATGATTGGAGAGATCAAGCCGACGACCTCCAATGGACACCGCTTCATCCTAGTGGCCATTGACTATTTTACCAAGTGGGTTGAAGCAACTTCCTTCGCTTCCGTTACCAAGAATGTTGTTGCCCGCTTCATCAAGTAAAACCTTATTTGCCGGTATGGTATCCCGGAAAGGATCATCACTGACAATGGTACAAATCTCAACAACACTATGATCACCGCTTTATGCGAGAAATTCAAGATCCAACATCACAATTCTTCTCCCTATCGGCCAAAGATGAATGGCGCTGTCGAAGCTGCAAATAAAAACATTAAGAAGATCATAAAGAAAATGACAGTCACATACAAAGACTGGCATGAGATGCTACCATTCTCTCTCCACGGTTATCATACCACGGCTAGCACATCAACCGGGGCAACACCCTATTCTTTGGTTTACGTCATGGAGGCTGTCTTGCCTATTGAGGTTCAAATCCCCTCTTTGAGAATTATGAAGGATGCAGGTTTGAACGGAGACGATTGGATCTAGACTCGACTTGATCAACTGAATTTAATTGATGAAAAGAGGATTACTACTGTCTGCCATGGCCAGATGTATCAAAAACGGATGATCAAGGCTTTCAATAAGAAATTCAGATGCCAAGTATATCAAGTTGGGGATCTAGTGATCAAACGTATCGTCTTGCCACAAAGTGATCCCAGGGGAAAATGGACTCCTACCTATGAAGGACCATTTGTAATCAAAAACATATTCTCCAGTGAGGAAATGATCTTGACCACCATGGATGGTGACGATCTGCCACACCCTGTTAACACGGACATATTCAAAAGATACTACGCATAAGAGACCCGCTAAGTTGACACATCTCGACAAAACAAGGGGCATTCCGACGAACCAAAAGGTTCGGGAAAAAATTAGGGATAAAATGAAAAAAATATGTACACCTGGCAAGTTGAAAACCCGAAAGGGCAACTTGGGCAAATAAAGGGTTTCCCGGTGGACTGAAAACCCGAAAGGGCGGTCTAGGAAAAAGTTAGGGAATTAAAGCGTATGACTATGTCCCGTCGGATCACTTAATGGTCAACCTTTGACTTCCACTGACAAACTCAGAGTTTCCGATCAATTCAATCATCTTCGGACGAAGCAACAAATAGACAAGATATTCGGAGATATGAAGGCTATAGCAGAATGGGAACCTCATGGGATTATTACACATAGCTATCTTTCTTTGTATAAATTTTTCTTGTTGTACGACAACATTCTCTTACTAGAATATTTGTCCCCTTTGTACAAAATATTTATTCAAAGTCAATACAAAGATATCCCTTTAAAAGTGCAAAAACTATTTGTCTTTTTTCTTTACGCTTGTGTTTTGTTTGCAAAAAACGTCCAATGATTCATTGATGAACATATGCATTTGAACATGATTACTGTTTACAAATAAACAAAATGAAGAAGACAATTACTGATAGGTTGAAAGAAAAGGAAAATGTCTCTAGGCTATTCCATAAGTGATCCTCTATAGTACGTCATTTTAATCCCCAGTATAAATCGTCAAATTTCTCAGGATTCCCCAAGCAGATCTTACAAGCAGTACATGGCATTGCCCTCACAACAGAATTTACTTCTCTCAACAAAAGTTCACCAGTACTTCAACTTCAAGACATGAAAATTCACATATCCCCAGTAGCATTTAGGGATTTATTTTCCTCAATCAAACAACAATATAGCAAATCAGGATACATGCGCATACATTACATCCATATATCATAAACATTGATAAAGCAAATACATTGCATCATACATTTCATGCAACATAACTTTGTGTTTTAGCAACATTTTACTCTTTTCAGGATAAGATTAGCAGTTACCATTGACAATCTGCAATCATGATACAGTTCAGATACGCTTCAGACACGGACACCATTCTGATACTCATTCAGATTCAACTTTCAGATACAGTACGGATACGCCCCAGACACGGATGTCATTCTGATACTCATTCAGATTCAACTTTCAAATACAGTATGGATACGCTCCAGACATGGATACCATTCTGATACTCATTCAGATTCAACTTTCAGATACAGTACAGATACGCTCCATACACGGATGCCATTCTGATACTCATTCAAATTCAACTTTCAGATACAGTACGGATACGCTCCAGACACAGATGCCATTTTGATACTCATTCAGATTCGACTTTCAGATACAGTACGGATACGCTCCAGACACGGACGCCATTCTGATACTTATTCTTTCAATTTAAAACTTACAATTCAACAAACATTCTTGGATGGCATCTACAAGCCCATTTCCAACAAGACTCTATCACCTCTCTAAATGGCATCTTTTAAGCCCATTCCCTCAACCACGCGTCGTCGAGTGCAAATTTATGGGCACTCTAGTGTCCAATCATTCTTTCACCTTTGAGTCACGAATGACAAAACTCGCCAATCTAACTCTTCAGGTTTAAGAAGATTGAACAGGGGCAGCTGTTGTACCCCAAAATTTCCCTCTCATTTATCAAGACTTTTCTCACAAGATCTCTTTGACTCAAGACTGGATTAGGGTTTGACCAGCTCAGGGCATCTCATCATGCACTAATAATCCAAAATTAGGGTTTGGGATTGCACAAGGATTTTTGGACTATCAATGCTTCATGTTACTTTCAAGTATCATCATGGACCCCTAATATTACTCATGTCAAGTTTCAAGCCTTGAATCACATTTTGGACTAGTCAATTGGACAGTTGACCTAAAAATCAACTGTATTGGCGAAAAAGTCAACCATGACCAATTTATAGTCAAACTTCATAATTTTTGATCCAAAACAACATTTTAGACTCATATGTATCATTTGATCCAGTTTGGACCATAATTCCTCAAGAAATTTGATCAAATCATCAAAAGGGCAAAATGGTCAAAATTAGGGTTTTGACTGAGAAAGGGCAATTTCTGATTTTTGACCTAGAAAATGACCAATTGATTTGAAGCATGATTTCAAGGGTTCAATTGTATCATCTTGACCTAATAACATGGTTCAAAACATTTCAATTTCATTGGATTGACAGATGAAATTTGCAGTCAACTGATCAAAGTCAAACTTTGACTTTTTGGTCAAAATCAAGTGCCAAGGATCACAATTCATCAAAACATGTAAAAATGTGAAACTTGTTCATCAAGAAATCAAATATTGAAGATTTGGTTTTGAAATTTGAAATTTTCTTAACTTAGAAATTTTTTTAAGTATAGAAAATTTCTTATTTTTTCTCAACTTTAAGCCAAATTTCCACCATGATACAAGATGATTCAAAGAAAGTTCCCAACATGAAAGTTGTAGATCTCCATGAAATATGTAACATTGCTTCACACATTTTCCCCTAAAGATGATTTGATATCAAGATATAATTTTGTGAATACATGCTCATGAACTAAAATAACTTAGTGAAAATTTGCCCTAATTTAGGCAGGTTTTTGACCTAACTTCATGGCAATTTTTCACCTAGTTACAAGAGGAATCTTGAAATTAATTTCAAATATAAGTCATAGAGCACATTTCAAGCTTTCCAAAATGTCCAAGAAATCGTTGAGATCATTCTTGAGTAGGGATAATCGAAGAGAGGAAGTTGGCATTTTCTCACTTTTATTTCAAGACATTTCATGAAGAACAAAATTCAAATCTGAACCTATGCTACCTAATCCTTGCTTTACAGGTCTCAAACTTGTTTCTCACTTCATAATTTAATTCTTACACAGATGATAAAGCCTTAATCCAAGCACAAGAGTCTTTGTCCAAGCTTTAATTCCATAAATGGCACAAAGTTGCCATTGCCATTTTAGAAAAACATAACTTTTGCAACTTTTCACTCTTTGAGCCTTGCATCTGTTTTTCTGCACACACAAGTCCTATAAACCAAAAGCAAATTGTCTAGGACTTATACCAACTCCAAGCAGGCTTGTACAAGCATGTAGAGAGTTGTCTCCTCACTTTTCTTAAAAGGCAAGCAATAGAGCAAAAAGCCTATAACTCAAAAATCTGTTGTGGAGCTGACTTGAAACCTTCTCTATACGTATACACAAACACATTGCAACCTAACACACGATTGCTAAAGGCCAGAAATTCTCTAAAACTCCCTATCACCAAAAATCTGTCATAACTTGCAGTTTGATACCAAGCATAGCAATCCAAAAATCTACTTGTGCGTTTCAAGTTCTAATCACTAAAACACTTAACCTACCTCATATCTAAGTGTTCCAGACCATCACCCCTTCACTGTAACTCCTCCTTCTCCATCTTCCGTTTTTGTTTTTCAAGCTTGCAGGTTGACTTAGATAGAGAGATTCAGGCACTTTCAAAGCAAGGCAAGGATTGGAACACACTCAGGGAGGTTCAGGCAAGCTAAAGGGATCTTCAGTCCTTCATAAACCTCACTCAAACTCCATTCACGATCTCAGCTGAAGAAGGTAATAACTCTAACT
The DNA here is from genome assembly GCA_948472305.1 of Vicia faba. NCBI lineage: Eukaryota > Viridiplantae > Streptophyta > Magnoliopsida > Fabales > Fabaceae > Vicia > Vicia faba. Next base: position 183,905 of record CATIWC010000870.1, on the reverse strand, counting down.
TCTATCTCTTCATACAGACATCTATTGGTCTCGATTTGTGAAGGAAAAATGTAAATATTATTGTGCTAAAGCCAACCATGTGCATAGATTTCATTTCTGTTCATTATGTATAGAGAATTTTAGAGTTTAAATTTCTGTAAAAATTAGGGTTGAAATTAGGGCCATTAAAATTTGCTTTGATCTTTGATTGTTAGTTTACATGAGTTACATGGTTGAAATCGTGGGAAAGAGTACTACCATTTTCATGGAGAAATGAGAAAAATATAGAGGTTCTGGCCAACTTGAGGAAGAAGACGAAGTACAGGGCAAGGAGGCATTATGTGTTATGTGTTTTTTATTTCATATGAACTAACAGATGTACAGCCACCCCAGTGGCAAGGTAGCGCGCTGAAAATGCATAGATCGTGGGTTCGAACCTTGGCGCTACCTTTTGCATTTTTTCTCATTTTTCAACTTCATTTTTGACATTTTTGGCAGCGTGGGCTCAGCTTATGGGCCTCTCGTTTTTTTCTAACACTTACCTTCCTTTTCTCTTACAACACCCCTGGCCCAATTTATTTTCATTCACTTATTTTATTTTTGTTTATTTCATTAAATATTTTTCTTTTGCATAAAAAAATCATAAAAAATATAAAACATGATAAATATTGCATTTTTATTTATTTTATTTTATTCTCACATAAAAAATATTTTTATTAATTTATATACTAACTATTTTTCTTAATAAAGTTATAAAATAAAAATAGAGTTAGTTTAAATATTTATTATTTTTCTCACACTTGTAAATATTTATTTAAACAAGTAATAGTACCAAAATATCTCATAATTATTATTTATTATTTTAAGACAAAATACACAAAAAATAATTCTTAAAGAACTTTATTTTCCTTTAATAAGCTAAAATTAGGGTTAATCAATGTATAAAAATAATTTCCTTTTTTAATTTATTAGGTTTAATTCAAAACTCTTCTTTATATGAAAAACAAAACAAAAATCTCTTTCTTGCATACATACAACTGTATATTTATATTGTATATTATTTATTCAAATATTTGTACAAATTCGATTGGGTTGTAATAACTTAATTAGATTTACATTATTGCAAATCCCCATTCATAATTTGTATACTCCCCTCCCATAAAATATTGTAATAGCGTAGTAATCTTTAAGTTACGCAATTTATTGTTGTTGCACCCCAAAATTTACCCTCTCATTTATCAAGACTTTTCTCACAAGATCTCTTTAACTCAAGGCTGGATTAGGGTTTGATCAGCTCAAGACATCTTATCTTGCACTGATGACCCAAAATTAGGGTTTGGGATTGCACAAGGATTTTGGGACTATCAATTCCTAATATGACTTTCAAGAATCATTATGAACCCCTAAGATTACTCATGACAAGTTTCAAGCCTGGAACCACATTTGTTATCAGTCAATTGGACAGTTGGCCTAAAAATCAGCTGTATTGGCGAAAAAGTCAACCATGGCCAATTTACAGTCAAACTTCATAATTTTTGATCCACATCAACATTCTAGACTCATATGTATCATTTGATAAAGTTTGGACCATAATTCCCCAAGAAATTTGATCAAATCATCAAAAGGGCAAAATGGTCAAAATTAGGGTTTTTGACTGAGAAAGGGCAATCTCTGATTTTTGACCTAGCAAATGACCAATTGATTTGAAGCATGATTTCAAGGGTTCAATTGTATCATATTGAACTAATAACATGGTTCAAAACATTGCAATTTCATTGGACTGACAGATGAAATTTGCAGTCAACTGATCAAAAATCAATTGTATACTGAAAAGTCAAACTTTGACTTTTTGGTCAAATTCAAGTGCCAAGGACCACAATTCATTAAAACATGTCAAAATATGAAACTTGTTCGTTAAGGAATCAAAGATTGAAGATTTGGTTTTGAAATTTGAATTTTCTTAACTTAGAAATTTTTCTAAGTATAGAAAATTTCTTATTTTTTCTCAACTTTAAGCCAATTTTCCACCATGATACAAGATAATTCAAAGAAAGTTCCCAACATGAAAGTTGTAGACCTCCATTAAATCTACAACTTTTCTTCATACATTTTTCCCTACAATATAATTTTGTGAATACATGCCCATGAACTAAAATAACTTAGTGAAATTTTGCCCTAATTTAGCAGGCTTTTGACCTAACTTCATGACAATTTTTCACCTAGTTCCAAGAGGAATCTTGAAATGAATTTCAAATATTAGTTATAGAGCACATTGCAAGATTTCCAAAATGTCTAAGAACTCATTGAGATCATTTTTTAGTAGGGAGAATCAAAGAGATGAAGTTGGCAATTTCTCACTTTGATTTCAAGCCATTTCACGAAGAACAAAATTCAAATCTGAACCTATGCTGTCTAATCCTTGTTTTACAGGTCTCAAACTTGTTTCTCACTTCATAATTTAATGCTTACACAGATGATAAAGCCTTAATCCAAGCACAAGAGTCTTTTTCTAAGCTTTAATTCCATAAATGGCACAAAGTTGCCATTGCCATTTTGGAAAAGCACAACTTTTGCAACTTTTCACTTCTTGAGCATTGGACCTGTTTTCTCTGCACACACAAGTTCTATAAACCAAATACAAGTTTTCTAGGACTTGTACCAACTCCAAGCAGGCCAGTACAAGCATGTGGAGACTTGTCTCTTCACCTTTCTTAAAAAGCAAGTAAGAGTTCAAAAAGGCTACAACTCAAAAATCTGTTGTGAAGTGGATTAGAAACCTTCTCTATACTTCTACACAAACACATTACAACTTAGAACACGATTGCTCAAGGCCATAAACACTCCAAAACTCCCTATCACTAAAAACTTGTCAAAACTTGCAGTTTATGGCCAAGCATAGCAATCCACAAATTTACTCGTGCGTTTCAAGTTTTAATTCACCTACCTCATATCTAAGTGTTCCAGACCATCATCCCTCCACTGTAACACCTCCTTCTTCATATGCCATTTTTGTTTTTCAAGCTTGCAGGTTGACTTGGACAGAGAGATTCAGGAACTTTTAAAGCAAGGTAAGGATTGGAACACACTCAGGGAGGTTCAAGAAAGCTAAAGGAATCTTCATGCCTTCATAAATCTCACTCAAACTCCATTCACGATCTCAGTTGAAAGAGGTAAGAACTCCAACTTTTATCTCTTCATACAGGCATCCATTGGCCACAATTTGTGAAAGGAAAATGTAGACATTATTGTGCTGAAGCTAACAATGTGCATAGAATTCATTTATATTCATTGTGTATAGAGAATTTTAGACTTCAAATTTCTGCAAAAATTAGGTTTAAAATTAGGGATTTTAAAATTTGTTTTGATCTTTGATTGTTAGTTTCCATAAGTTACATGTCTAAAATCGTGGGAAAGAGTACTATCATTTTCATGTTGGAAGTTTCCATTTTCATGGAGAAATGAGAAAGATACATAGGTTCTGGCCAGCTTGAGGAAGAAGACGAAGTACAGGGCAAGGAAGGGATTTATGTTATGTATTTTTGTTTTCATATGAACTAACGGATGTATAGCTACCTCAGTGGCAAGGCAGCGCGTTGAGAATGCCAAGGTCATGGGTTCGAGCCTTGGTGCCTGCCTTTTTGCATTTTTTCACACTTTTATTCATTTTTTTAATTTCTGGCAGCGTTGGGCCTCTCATTCTTGGGCCTTTTTGTTTTTTCTAACATATTACCCCCCTGTTTGCTTGCAGCACCCCTGGTCCATGTATTTTATTATTCATTTTTATTTTCATTTTTATTTTATTAAATATATTTTCCTTAATATTAAAAATCATAAAAAATATAAAAATGCTAAATTTATATTTTTGGTCCATTTTATTTTATTTTTCTCATAGAAAATATTTTATTTTAGTTACATATCATATATATACTTTCTTTAATAAACTTGTAATAAAAAAATAGAATTAGGTTAATTATTTATTCTTTTTCTCACACTTGTAAATATTTATTTTGACATATAAAAAGACTAAATATTTTCATAAAATATTATTTATTATTTTAAGACAAAAAATACACAAAAAAATAATACTTCAGGAACTTTATTTTCTTTTAATTTAGAAATTAGGGTTAACCATTTTTCAAGAAATAATTTCTTTTTCTTAAAGATATTAGGGTTAGGTCAAAATTCTTTTGGCATATGAAAAACAAAGCAAAAATCTTTTTCTTACATACATACCATTGCATATTTATATTGTATATTATTTATTCAAATATTTGTACAAATTCGATTTGGTTGTAACAGTTTAATGAGGTTTACATTATTGCAAATCCCCATTCACAATTTTTATTCCCCCTCCCATAAAATGTTGTAATAGCGTAGTAATCTTTATATTACGTAATTTACCGCTTTTATATACCATGCTAGTAATTAGGGTTTGTATGGCAAGATAAAAAACAAATCAAATAGAAAACCCTAATCTAATACAAAATCAAGCATGAAAATAACACACTTACACACAAGCACCCTTAGGGTTACTCCACTTGGTTGCCTTATACAAAAATGGCCATATTACGCATGCGAAGTATGTTGGCAAAACAAAACAAATATAAAGATAATAGCCCCTCGATGACGCTATTCAAAATTGCCTTACAAAATGATCTTGGTCCCTCAAAAAATGCTAAGATACTTTGCAACATTGATAATCATGGTTATACGATGACCCACGCCCGTCCCGTTTACATCCAAAGATAGGGTTGCTTACCAAAACAATGATAAGACAACAATATCAAAGGAAAAGAAAATGAATAAGAAAGACATTTGAGTAGGTAGATTACTTCTAGTTACTTACTCCATTTCAAACAACTATCCTTGCTATTTTCAAAACAAACACACACATTTCAAAACATCTTACAAACATTGAAAACATTTTCAAAAGACAAACATCCTTGTATACATTCTTACGAACAAGAATCATTACAAAGATTTCCTAAACAATGGTCTCTTTACAAAATACTTTCAAAAACTACACAAAGCATAATTTCGAACAAAAGCAAGTGATTTAGCAAGTAACTAAGAGCCCATGGAAAACCATGGATGAAAAGGGTGCGAATACCTTCCTTTTTCATAATCTACCCCCCCCCCCCCCCCCCGAACTCAAGAAACAATCTCAAAGGTCTTTCCTGTGCTTTTTCACCTTTCCTTTTGGATAAAAGAAAAGTCGATGGAGACTCTTGCTAACCGCAACATTTGCGATAAAATGAAATACCCTCAAGTCAGTTCTCCCACCGTATCACAGAACTGGCGACTCTACTGGGGAAATTTTATAAAAGTGGGGTTACCTTAGGGCTAGATCACATTTATTTTCTTACATTGTTTGACTTGTATGCTTTACATTTTGGTTCTTTGTTTGGGTTTGAAATCCTCTACCCGGATTTGGGATACATTATAGGTAAATAGCAATACATTGTGGAAACTGTGCGGGGTATACCGATATGGTATAATCAATAACTATGTTAGTGTGACATATTTGTGGGTACCGGTAGCCTTTGAGTTAATCAAAGAGAATACAGGGCCGCTGAGTGATGTCATGAAGCACTGATGAACTTCTAGAACCCTTTACTTGACCAACTTGGCCTTTAGGATGTAGTGAGATGATTGGCTTTGGTGCAGTCCGAAGTTGGTAGATACTCGATACTACACTCATTGAGGGTTGGTTTCTTGGGATATTTCGGTCGCTATTAAAGAGGCTTGAGCTGAAACAATGACCAAGGAAACAATCCGGTGATATTAAGCTCCTTAGAACCCGGTTACTATTATTAGGACATGTTTAAGCCAACTAAATTTCAAGAGGGTACTTACCTATAAAACCCCATGCAAGCCTAAACTAAGAATTTGTTTGCTTTGCTTGTATATGCATACTTTTACATAACATCATGGACATCATGAACATCATATGAATTCATTAACCATTTCAAGGGTTTTTGGATATTCATCTTTGTTCTTGTTTTGTAGGATATGGATTCACTTCGCAGGAAAACCATCCAAGTCAACCTTGTAAGAATTACTCCACAACTTAAGGAGCTAGCCTCAAGGATCCCTGAGAACTCTCCATTCACCAAGAGGCATGGTCGTCTACTCAACTTGGTCACCTCCAACACAAATGAGGATATGATGAAGGTGCTCTTCCAGTTCTTTGATCCTTTGCACCATTGCTTCACATTTCCCGACTATCAGCTTGTGCCTATTTTGGAAGAATTATCCCAACTCTTGAGGATTCCCATTCTTAATCAACTACCTTTCAACAATACGGAAAGATACCCAAAGCCAGAAGAGATTGCTCAAGCTCTGCACGTGCACTCATCTGATGTCACAACTCATTGGGAAACTAGAAGTGGTGTCAAAGGCTTTTTAGTAAAGTTCCTGTTTGAGAAAGCCCAAAGCTGTTGGAATTCCTTAGACTTGCAAGCCTTTGAGAAAATTGTGGCTCTTCTTATCTATGGGATGGTCTTATTTCCCAATCCTGACCACCTCATAGATATGAGCGCCGTCAAAATCTTCATGTCACACAATCCGGTGCCTACATTGCTAGGGGATATCCTACACTCTTTTCACACTCGCACAATGGGGAAAATATGTGTCCTTATGTGTTGCAATCCTCTCCTAGAAAGATGGTTTATTTCTCATCTTCCCCAATCAGTCTTAAAGAATGAGCAAGGTTCAAGGTGGTCACAAAGGTTAATGACGCTCAAACGTTCAGATATTCATTAGTGCTCCCGATCCAAAGAGAATGTTATCGTTGTTGACCGTTGTGGGGAATTCCCTAATGTCCCTCTACTTGGAATTAGGGGAGGCATCACCTACAACCCATGCTTAGCTTTAAGACAGTTTGGTTACGCCCGAAGGGATGGCCCGTACGAGATGCTGATTCAAGGCTTGGTATTCGACTACGACAACGACAGTCAAGATCTTCGCCAGAGATTCATCCGAGCTTGGAGGATGCTAAACAAGGTGGACAGTAAGACTTTGGGACACAAGAATTCCATCCCTCTTGAGCCTTACCTCAAAGGGTACGAACCTGCACTCAAAGTCTTATGATGCCTTATCCTTCCATCCTTCCGGTGATCATTGAGGCTGTTAAGGAGGGAGAAGTTTCATACACTATCCTACATCCTGACATGCCCATATCTCTTGAAGACCTACAAAGGGATTGGATACATCTCAAAGGAGAGCGAGATACTTTCGAAGCCCAATTCTACGCAAACGAGAAGAAGGTTTTAGAACTCACTGGGCTACTTCAAAAGGAGCAGACTCTAAATGCCTACATTGCACCAAAGAGCATGTGCACTACTTTTTTATCTTAGAGTTTTGTATTATTTTGCCCAAGGGGAATTGATGTACTAAAACTTTATCTTATTAATATAATGTGTGTTTCCTTTTTGTCTAAAACGAACTTGAATCTTTAAAGATACTTGAAAAAATTTCATATGCACATATCATTCATCATAACATAAACAGGTCTTTTGCAACGGGTTTCCTCATCTCTCTACTGTTTATTTTAGTAAGATGGATCTTGAACAGACAGTCAAAGATCTCCAAGCTTAGAACACGGAATTTCAACAGTTACCCATGACCCTAGCCAAGGGGAAAGAGGAGTTGAAGACTCTGCTGGATGAGGAAAGAAAAAAGAAAACAAAGAAGGTCACTGGGGTTTTAAACATGGGGAGAAGGTTTCAAGGACAAACTAGAAGAACCTTGAATTTCTGTGTGGGGAGCCGGCATCTTCTGTATGGCCTTTACCTTGGCAGGGTCCACCTGAATACCCTTATCACTGACGACGAAAACCAGCAGCTTACCAGACCTTACCCCAAAGGTGCACTTGTTCGGTTTCAACCTCAGCTTGTACGTCTTCAACCTGTCGAAGAGTTTCTGGAGATGGTCAAGGTTCTCTTCCTCAGTCTGGGACCTAGCTATCATGTCATCAACATAAACCTTAATCTCATGGTGAATCATGTCATGGAACAAAGCGACCATGACGCGCTGATAAGTTGCCCCATCATTCTTCAACCCAAAAGGCATTACCTTGTAACAGAAGGTGCCCCACTGTGTAACGAAGGTTATATTCTCCATGTCCTCAGGAGCCATCTTGATCTGGTTGTAGCCAGAAAAACCATCCATGAAGGAGAAGATCTTATGTTGTGCGGTGTTGTCGACCAGAACATCGATGTGTGGAAGTGGGAAGTCATCCTTGGGGCTTGCCCTGTTCAGATCTCTATAGTCCACACACATTCGTACCTTACCATCCTTCTTAGGCACCGGAACAACGTTGACAACCCATTGTGGATAAGAAGTGACAGCTAAAAATCCCGCGTTGAACTGTTTTGTGACCCCAACTTTGATTTTCTCAGACATCTCAGGGCGTATACGACGGACCTTCTGTTTTATCGAAGGGAAGTCTTCTTTAGTTGGCAAGCGATGAACCACAATATCAGTGTCCAAACCAGGCATATATTCGTAGGACCAGGCGAAGATCTCAACATAGTCGCGTAGCATCTGTATCAACCGTTGTTTGACACTGGGCTCCAGATTCGCACCTATCTTAACCTCTTTCCTGTCTTCCTCTGTACCCAAATTCACTGATTCAACTGACTCTTCGTGAGGCTGTATGGCCCTTTCTTCCTGCAGTAACAGTCTAGCAAGTTCTCCAGGCACCTCACAATCATCCTCACCTTCATCCTCAGCTTGGTTGATCAGATTTTCAAAGTCACAACTGGCAGTAGCAGAGTTGTTATCAACGAGATCTAGAGTGGATATGGATCTGCATTATGATACATGAGTGTGTGTAAGAGAATAGCTGTTTTAATAAAGTGAGAGACCAAAAATAAAAACAAGGAGCGCAAAATTTGTAATGTAAGAAACGTCCAATGCTTTATTAATGATATATGAAATGCCAAATAATAAGCCCTCACAAGCAAAGCCAAGGTGCCTCGGGCAAGGCATCGGGCCATAAAGTTTCAAACTGTCTATTACAACTTTCGAAATAAAAGTCAATTACTGTGGAATAAAAGAAACGGGTATGAAGTCCTTCGCCATCCAGTTGTTCAGTCCTCCGTTGGTTGTAGGGTAGATCCAGCTATCAATATCTGAATCTTCTTCACTGTCCTCAGTTGCATTAACTCCCTGATTGCTGATGTGTAGAGGAGGTCTTCCAATCCGCGCGCGCCTAACAGCCCTTTGAGCCTCTGTAGTAAAGCCCAAACCAAATTTGTCAGTTTTGTGGGTGAAATCAGGGAGCTGACCCCAATTTGTACACCCACCTTCTTCAATTACAGCCCTGGCATCCTTGAGACAAGCCATCTTCATCGGAGGTTTGTCGGTAGCAACTTCAGTTGACGCCAAAGTTTGAGGGACCTCTTCAATGTTCTGACAAGGGGTTTCGATGAATTCCCTATCCATCTCCACATAGCGGAAGGAATTGAGATGACTCACCATATACTCCTCCTCACCTTGCACCGCGATGATCCTCCCCTTCACTGGATATTTCAACATTTGATGGAGCATGGAAGTCACTGCCTCAGCCTTATGAATCCAAGGGCGACCCAGAAAGCAAGAATATGATGGTCTGATATCCATCACATAAAAGGTGGATGCAAAAGTCTGAGAGCCAACTTTAACAGGGATGTCCACCTCCCCGTGCACCATCCTTTTTGACCCGTCGAAAGCCCTGACCACAATATTGCTCAACTTTAGAATCAAACCTTCACAGACCATACAGTCTAATGACTTCTTTGGCAGAACATTTAATGAGGACCCGATATCCACCAGTTCATGGGCCATAGTAGTGCCCCTGTACTCGATCGAGACGTGCAGAGCGTCATTATGATTTCTCCCCTTAGCAGTCAGATCCGCATCTGAAAATCCTAACCCATTGTCAGCAGTTAGGCTAGCCACACAATTTTTGAACTGATCGGCTGAAGTTTCCTGCGGCACATGCGCAGTCTTGAGGAATGAAATTAGAACCTTTGCATGGGCTTCAGAACACAACAACAAGGACAACATGGAGATTTTTGACGGGGTCTGCCCCAGCTGCTCGACTATGTTGTCGTCGCTTTTCTTGATTATTTTCAAAATTTCCTCTATCTCTTGTTTCAAGGTTTCTACAATGATCTTCTTAGGTGCCTCCGTTTGGGCAGGCTCACCTATGATTTCTTTGCCCCGAGTCCCAGATGGCTCGGCAACAGGGGTGATAACTGGAGTAGAAACCAAGACAGTAGTTAGTGTAATAGCAGACGGAATAACAATAGGTTTGTGAATAGTCAGAGGGGAAATATCGAGAGAAAAGAGTCTTCCACTTCTGGTGACCTTGCTTGTCCCAACTATATTGTTGACATCAACATCATCTTCCTCACTCTTTAAGTCTAGTTTAACTCCATGGTAATACACATCAGCACCATAGTGCCAAGGGACAACCTTATCCGAAGTGTATGGGATAGGACCAGGGACAGTAATTATTAACGGAGCAATTCTTGGAACAGGTGTAATCCTAACAGGTTTTCTCGAGGAAACCTTGTAAGGATTGGCGGAAATGGTTATTATGGAAACATCTTCAACAGGAATCATAGTCTTTTCGAACATGATCTCTTTGTTATCCATCAGGTGCTGAATACCTGATTTTAATAAGCGGCAACCAGCAGGTAGAAACGAGCACATGTGGAAACCTTCACCACAACCCGGAAATAAACTGGCCAACAAAAAAGTCTTCTTAACTATCATCAAAGGAGTAGAAATTTCTTCCACAGAAGTCATAAATAAATCATCGTCTATAGCATTTACTCCATGACCATGTTTGGGCATGGGAGCGGTTATGACGTTGGGCTTCTCCGGAGCGTCAAACTCAATCTCTTTGGCTTCGATCAAGTCTTGCACCTTGTTTTTCAAGGCCCAACAATTGTTTTTATCATGACCTGAACTTTCGGAGTGATAGGCGCAGCGGGCATTCGAGTTATAGTGGGGAGATGTGGTGTTGGGGTTCTTCGGGGCTTCCCTCAGAGTTACCAGATTGGTTTTCAATAATTATGGTAGAATTTGAGACAAGGTCATATTGAGCCGAGTGAACTGTCTCTGTAGTCTTTCCACCCTTTGTTGATTGTTGCATTGTGGAGCAACTGTGGGTCTTGATATCACTACCGCATTTACTACTTGACGGTGTTCAGGTTTGCTTTGGCCCCTCGGGCCGTAGACTGCGCTAGCTTCTTTCTTACTAGTGAAAGGCTTCTTTGCTGCACTTGATGAAGTATCCTTCTATATCTTACCACTTCGGATACCAGCTTCTTCTCTCTCTCCAGTCAAGATCAACTCAGTAAACCCAGATGACGAACTGCCGATCAGATGATTGAAAAATGGACCAGATAGCGTCCCTAGAAACATGTCAACCAACTCCCTATCAGACAAAGGGGTTGGACTCTTCCAGCCAAGTCTCTCCACTTTTGAGCATAGTCCTTAAAACCTTCACTAGCACCCATAGACATACCCTGGAGCTGAGTACGAGTGGGAGCAAGGTCAGCGTTATACTGATACTGCCTGTAAAAAGTAGCAACAAGATCTTCCCTGTTTCGGACACTGGCTCCTTCCAACTGATAAAACCATTCAAGTTGAATCCCTGACAGACTATCTTGAAAGAAATGCACCCACAAATTTTTATCAGCAGTGTGAGGTTAGATTTTTCTGACGTACGAGCGGAGGTGGAGTTTTGGACAGGATACTCCATCCTACTTGGCAAAAACCGGAGCTTTGAACTTATGAGGGATCACCACTCCCGATACTAATCTTGGTTCTCCGAAATCCAAACCAGGGATCTTCTGAATCTCCATAGCACTCAGACGGTCTTCTAACTACTTGTACCTATCCTCAGCAGGAGGATATTGCTCATCATCATAATCCGTATAGTTATCAGAAACTGTTAGACTAGGGTCCTTTGTCCTTTCTTGGTTCTCCCCGTCTTTGGATGAGGAGGTCAGATCAGCTGATTGTCTTATCCTTTCTCCAAATCTTCTACCCATGTTCAGAATACCAACCTTCTTCTTCTTCTTCTTCTTCTCTTTCAGAATCAGGGTATTCAAATCCTCTTGCCCTTTAGCCAAGCTTAAGAACCTCTATTGGAATTGGGCGTTCTGTGCCTGAAGATCTTTGATGGATTGATTAGAAGACATTTCTGCTAAAATAAACAGCGGGGAAGATGAGAAACCTGTAATGGTACCTGTAATGGTGTGCATGATAATGGGATGGGCATGTAATGATTTCAAAGACTTTGGGAGATTTAAATTTGCAAACCAAAAGTAGACAAACTTTATTAGATTAACTTGTGAAAAGTTCAACAATGCCTTTAAGGCGTTACAAAGAAATGAATGGAAAACAAATCTAAAACTAAAAAGCAAAATCAAAAGTCCCATGGACGCTTCCTATTTGTGCTGACATAGTCATTGATCACTCTTTCTTCCTCGAGCTTCCTGGTGAGCTTCAAAATCTTTATTTCTTGCTCATGGTACTTTTCCCGGTAAGTATCCCTTTTCTCTTTCAGCTGAATCCAAGACCTCTGCAACTCCCCAGGATCAGTGGGCATGTAAGGATAAATAACTGTGTAAGGAACGCCCTCTTCGTTGGTGAGCTCCACAATTACTGGCAATACGGCCTCATAGGGCATCCCAAGCTTCTGGGCACGGGATCAGACCCATTGGAGGTAAGGATGCATAGGAAGGGAAGTCCTTGGTCCTAACTCTTGGGGGTCAAATCTGTTCACCATGCCCCAAGCTCGTATAAACCTCTGGCGATGCTCCTCAACGTCTTCCTTGTAGTCAAATGCAATATCCTCAAGAAGTAGCTCATGGGGACTGTTGTACCCCAAAATTTGTCCTCCCATATTTCTCAAAACATTTCAAGAAAAATTCACAAGTCCAACCCGGCGCGTCATATTCAGGTATTCTTTCGCCAAGATATCTCTGATAACGTATTCTCAAATTCAGGTTCGGCTCAAGAGTCAATTCTTTAAAGAAGGTATCAGAATGTGTAAGTTTTCTCGAAGAAATATGGTGAAAAAGTATGCTGAAAGTGCAGTTTTTACGCGCTAAAAAATTCATAACTTGAAGATCATGGCTCGTTTTGAACCCGTTCCGGTGGCCAAAATTCCGTCTTAACATTATCTATGTTTTCATCTCTCACGGCTGGAAGCCAATTTCGATCAGAAGGTCTTCAAAAATGTGGATTTATCAAGTATTTTTGCACAGAAAATTTGTGACAGAAGTTTATTTGCGTCATGTTCAAAAAATCATAACTTGGTCGATTTTCATCGTATCGAGCTGGTTCCGGCGCCAAAATTTCACAAATTGAGTTGGCTACATTTTCACAGAAGGTATTGAGTTCAAAAAGTATTCAAAAGGCCTTCGTTTTTTGCTCAGAGTGCGTGACACGCTGAAAATCCTGAATGCTGAATATTATTTCATCTGAGCCGAAACTTCGAAAATTCATAACTCGGTCAATTTTTATCGGATTGGACTCATATTTTTACACAAGGTCACTGACTCATAGATCTACAACTTTTCTTCAAAAGTCGAGACCAAATTATGCACCGATCAATACCAGTTTTTTATTGAAGAACGTGTCAGAGTCGACACCGGAGCCCAAAATAAGTTCGTCTGAGCTGAAACTTCAAAAATTCATAACTAATTCACCGTTTATCCGATTGAGTCAATTTTCGGACAGGAGTTAGTTATCGATATCGGCTACATTTTGTCTTCACATTTCAACTTCAAAAAATGCACTTAAGTCCCTGCGATTTAGCCTAGAAAGTGACGAATTCAAGTGAATATTAGAGGCCCAATTGCACATTCAAAGCCCATTTGCTTTACCCTAATTTCCATTATATAATCACCTTCTTTTCACACAAACCAGAAAAAAGAAAAAAAGAGAGAAAAAACCTTGCCACAACACTGTTGGAATATCAAACTCTTTCAAGAACCCTAAAACCTTGAAATCCTTATTACAAATCCCTCTCTCACTACAAACAAGCCATCACAGTTATAAACCAATACCTCACTACTTCTTCAGTAAGGATAAGGCTGACTTGATCTCCATGATCCTAATTTTCCAGTAAGGCATAAAAGCATTCAGGTCTCTAATCTTCCAGTAAGGGTAAGATTGATTTGATCTCCATGATCAAAAGGGTATAATCATTCATACATGTCATATTGTGCCTAAACATTAAATTTCTTCATATGTTGGTTTTATTTGAATTTTTATGATTTTATTTAATGTGTTCATGAGGTTCAACACTGCAGATTTAAACAAGATCCCAAGTTCATTAAGGAACGTTGAGGCCAAAAGGCCAAAAGCCAAATGACCAAAGTAGAACATTTTATGCATGACACCAATACATGGCGAGGCAGACATTAAGGGAACGTTGAAGCCAGAACACAAATGGCCAAAAGCCAAAAGCCAAAAGCCAAAAGCCAAAAGCCAAATGGCCAAAGTAGAACAACTTATGCATGAAACTCAATCCAATGGCCAAAGAATGCAGACCACGGTACTCAGGAGTCAATACTTCAAAAAACCTCCCCTTGGGCCAGACACCCCCTATGGTTTGCTCAATTTTTAATTTTTATTTGTTTTTCCTTTTTATTCTTTTAATTGTTTTTTAATTGTTTTCTTTTAATTCCATAAAATAATTTTCATAATAAATATAAAATACAGAAAAATCAAAAAAATGTTTATTTTATTAATATTAATTTTACTATTATTATTTTTGTAAATAAACTTTAAACAATTAATTAGATTAATTTAGGTTTCAAAACTTTAATATTTTTCTTAATAAATTAAATATGTAGAAATTAGGTTTTTTAAACTTTTTCATCATTTTTTTTATAAATAATTTTCTCATCATTATTATTATTATTATTAATTACTAATTTATTTTGTAAATAAACATGTACATAAATTCTTTAGTAAATTAAGTTAAACTTTAACATTTTTCTCAAATAATTAAAAATAACTTAGAATTAGGGTTTCTTTTAATTTTAATTTTAATTTTCTTATTTCATAAATACAAAAAAACCTAAAAAACACTTCTTTTATTTCAATAAATAATTAATTAATTTTTAATTTCAATTTAACTTCAAAAGGGTCCAACGCCCTCGTTTCCAATCTTATTTCAATTCGCGCGTTTTATTTCGTTTCTTTTAAATATTTATGTAATTCTCCCAAAGCCATGTAACTCGGACATTTTATATTTCTCGCACTTTAGTTCTTTATTTATTTTCTGTCAAATCGGGTTCTGGAAATTTTGGCGATGTGGACCCGCGCCTTTGTAATAGTTTAGAACTTTTAATTTTCCGCATCTTTTTAACTGCTAATAAAATGCATGCAAGAATGAATGACAAAAAAATAAAAACAAACGCATAGATCACTAATAACATGACAAGATAAAATATTTGAATCTGACACACGAATCACACACCACCCCTAGGGTACGCATCACTGTTGCCTTGCCTCGAAAGGTGATCGTCGAGTAGAGGATGTCTTAGTAAGTCCTCATGATCCGGGAACCTGGCATGAGGGTAGCTTCTAAGGTGTCTTCCCATTGCTCTGGTGATCACCATATCCCGAACCTCGAATTGACCCGAACACCTCCAACGGTGGTGCTACCTACCTCTCAATGGTGGGATGGCACTACTTTAAGGACATTTACACAGACGAATTCCTTAGGGTAGGTAGATGACTCTAGATACTTGCTCTAATTTCAAAACAAATCAAAAATACTTTTCACACCGACACCTTTTCAAAAAGCTTTCGAAAGCAACTTTTCAAACACTCTTGAGGACTGATACAAGAGTCGAACTGGAATTTTCAAAGAAACTTTTTAAAACCCACAGTTGAAAAGCAAACAAACCATTTTTGAAAACACAAGTGAGCAAGTATCTAAGAGCCCATGGATAACCATGGATAGAAAGGGTGCTAACACCTTCCCTTTCTATAATCTACCTCCCGAACCGAGAGCAATCTCTATAAGGAATTTTTCTGTGCTTTTGTCCTTTCCATTTGGAGAAAATAAAAGACGGTGGCGACTCTTGCTTCCGCGACATTTCGCGAACCAGCGTTAAACAGTCAGTTCCAGATCCACCGATCACAGAACTGGCGACTCTGCTGGGGATATCCTTTATAAAGTGAGGTGTACCTTAGGGTTAGTTCATAACTGTGTTTTCAATTGTATTGCTTTGCTTGCTTTAAATTGTGGGACTGTCTTGGGAGTTCTATAGATCCTAACCCGGATCTGGAGGATACCTTCTTAGAAAGTAGCAACAAGGCTGTGAGGGAACTGTGCGGGGTATACCGACATGGTTGAAACAGTCTGCTACGTTGATGTGGCACTTTGGTGTGTACCGGTAACCCTTGAGTTCAGTCAAGGAGAGTACGGGGCCTCCGCGTGGTGTCATGAAGCATCAACAGACCTTAGGAACCTTAATTGAACTATCTTGGCCTCTTTAGGGTAGTGAGATAACTGACTTTGGTGCAGTCCGAGGTTGGTTGATACTCGATACTACACTCAATTGAGGGTTGCTTTCCTGGAATATTTCGGTCGCCAGTTCAGTGGCTAAATCGAAACGATGAACAATGAAAGCAATCCCGTGATATTGGGACCCTTAGAACCCGGTTACTTCTCATAGGACAGGTTGAGCTCACCAACTTCAAGAGGGTAATACCCCGACCCCATGCTGGCCTAAACTCTAAGGGTTTCTCTTGTATGACTTGTGTGCCTTCGTACTTGACTACTTGCATGTTTGTTATCTGACATATAAGTTACTTGCAGGTTTTGTTTATAGTCCTTAATTGGGACTCATAACAGGGTTACTAAATTCTTGTAGGTTTTGTTTGTGGTCCTTAATTGGGACTTATAACAGGGTTACTAAATTCTTGCAGGTTTTGTTTGTGGTCCTTAATTGGGACTTATAACAGGGTGTACTGAGTTTCTTGCAGGTTTTGCCTATAGTCCTTAGTGGGGACTCAAAACAGGGTTACTTACATCACCCCATGCATACCATAACATCATACCATTGCATACATCCTAACCCATTTCAAGGATCTCAAGGGCTTGTGATGCAGGTCATGATGAATTAAACGTCTAGCAAGGGGCAAAGAGGATTTATTTTCCTCTAGCCAAGGTTGTCAGGGGCTATGACCCACTTGATATGGTGAGCTCTGACTCTTGAAGAAGGTTCCCCTAACCAAGGTTGTTTGGAAATCAAAACCAGACATGATGACTAAAGTCAGGGGCTATGACCCACTGGATATGGTGAGCCTTTGACCCTTGAAGAAGGACTCTCAATAATATGCAGTTCCTTCAATCAAGCTACCAGATCCCAGCTCTAACAAATTTCTTGTTTACCCCGCGAGATCCTTGAAAACATTGCATGCATATCATACATATCATTGCATAACAGGTACCCTTGTTGCAGGTCACTTACCCTCCCTGCTGTTTATTTCAGCCATGGCTTCCCAACAAGATAACCAGGACCTTCACACTCAAGAGACTCAGTTCAAGGAGATCTTCCTAAGCCTATCCAAGGGGCAGGAAGAGTTGAGGACACTCCTCATGGGGAATCTGATCAGAAAGAGTCCTGAAGATGACACGGACGAACAGCTGAAACGTTTACAAGCTGAGGTAGACACACTGAAAACCCAGATGCTGGGGCAAAGGGCACTCATTCAAGGTTTAGCTCAGGAGCAAGGAGAGCTGAGGGCCATGATCAGTCAGCTTCATCAAGACATGAAGCAACCAGCCCAAGTCAGGGACCCAGTCATTAATCAACATCCAAGAAGTCAAAGGTTTGGGCCTCTCCAAGCTATTACTTCACAGGTCCAACAACGACCTCGCCCAGAACAACGGGCTGATCAGAGCAGACCAGACAAGCCTAAAAGGCAGTTCACCAAGATCAACATGTCACTGGATCAAGCACTACAACAAATGTTGAAGGCAGGGCTGATCACCTTAAGGGCTCCTCTCCGGAACCCAAACACTTCTGCTCCTAACTATCATCTCAATGAGAGGTGTGCCTACCACTCTGATAGCCCGGGGCATACTACGGACAACTGCTGGCCTCTCAAAAACAAGATTCAAGACATGATCGACGCTGGAGAGATTCAGTTTGAAGTACCTGAGACTCCGAACATAATCACTGCTCCCTTGCCAAATCATGGCTAGGATTGAGAAATTTTTGTTCATTCGAATGTTCAAGTTGCAATTTTCTTTTGTTCAAACATTTACTCATGTTAAACATTGTTATTTCATTAATGCATCGCATATGTCTGTTCTGAAACAATATATTCGTATTCACTAAATGCAAATTATTTTCATATTTTTTCTGATGTCAGCTCTTAATCTAAAATTCTAAGCCTCTTGAGGGAGGATGACGAAAACGATACCGCGATCATTACAGTATGCTTTTGAACAGACCCCGATGATGAGGTACATGCATTGTTTCAATCCCTAAACACTGGAGTTATAAGGATGATAATCCCTCGTCAACCCCTCTGAGCCAAAGAAGTAGGAGTTTTTCTTTTCGAAATTTAAAACCCTTAATCATAACCTGGGGCAGGGTAGTCTCTCCGTTGATCCAAGTGCATAACGAATGGCACCAAAGAGGTCCTTACAAAACGAAAGACTGTGATGGCTCCGAACAATCAATAAAGAAAGGCAGTCATTATCTCAAAAATAAAAAACCCATTAAGTCAAAACCTATGAAGGAGACTTACAAAACTGGGGCATCCCGCTGACTGTAACCACAAAAGAAATAGTTCAGGCAAAAATAGGGATCATGAAATCAAAAAGAAAGAGGTCCTATAAACCCTCAACAAAAAAAGGAATGACTGCCTATTCAAAATAAGTTATCAACATCCGAATCATCACCGGAAAATCAGAGCAAAGACTCAAACAAGGTCTAACGTATGATCAACTGAGTTTAGGTTTGGAGAACATCACGAAGAGCGGGTGGGTACAAATAAAATTTGAGCCTTTATCCTTTGTTTCTTAAACCGTGAACCAGGCCACGCTACAACCCTTAAAAGTCCTAGCTGAAGCATGGGTTGGTTCGAAAAGCATACTGTTACCAAAGGTATCCTGACTCCTTAAGGCTTGCTATAAAATATTGAGTTGACATCACATTTTACAAAATTTGCTGGTTTTACTGAAAAATGCATTTTTCAAAAACTTCAAGACAGACATAAGCTTTGCATTTTTAACATAACTTTGTTTGCATATGACTTGTTGTTTGAACAGTATAGAAATTCGCACGACGAATGCCTAATGAACAAAAGCACCTCCAATCAAGGGGCATGGCCTGATCATTGTCCATCATCTGGGGCAGTCCAGTCAAGATTCGGAGAATCTCTCAAAAGGCCAAATAGCCTGGGGCAAATCTCCGCCTAAGTCACTTGGGGCACTCCAACAACGAATCTTGCTTGATCAAACATCTTCTGGTGGCATGGCAAAACATTTCTAACAGGGGCAACTCCCTACATTCTAAGAGCGTGGACATAGTCGAAAAAATACTACGCAGAATCAAAGACCCGCTAGGTTGACGTACCTAGGCAAAAATAAGGGCTTCCCGGCGAACCAAAAGGGTTCGGGCAAAATGAAGGGATAAAATGAAAAAATCTGTACACCCGGGAAGTCGAAAACCTGAAAGGGCGGCTTGGGCAAAAATGGGTATCCCGGTGGACCGAAAACCTGAAAGGGCGGTCCAGGCAAAAGTTAGGGATCAAAAGCGTACGACTATGTCCCGGCATCTTGTCACTTGCCTACCAGAAGAAGGTTTGTCCATCAACCACTATCAGCACCTCACAGGTCTTCCTCTCCCACCTCAGAAACAGGGGCAATAAAGAGTTGTCTAAGCAATCTGATTGTTCTGTCCTCCAAGGTATCAAGGTAGGTTCCGTGGAAGAACATAACCAATACAGTTCAATGCTTCCCCAAGAGAGTCCAATCTAGTTCCCCAGGAAAGTTGGAATCATCTCCCCAAGCAGTAAGCTTATCCCCAGTAGATTCTGGAAGCTTATCCCTCGCAGAGCACGAGCGCGTCCCCGGCTTTATTCAAAGAGTTATTTCCTTACCAGGATATAACTGGGTTATCCTCAACCAAAAGCCACGGAAAGATCGTCGTCGACACAGTCTTCTTATCCCCAGCGAAGTCTATCAACGCTTACAACACAGCAAAGATATCCCCAGCAAACTATTATCAACAACTCAGCAAAGCATCTCTATCCCCACAGAGTATCGCTCCCCAGCATGGTCGCTAGAGTACTTTTCTCCCCGCAGAGTTATTCCATTCGCCAAGTCTATTCCCCCATGGAGTTATCTTCTCCTATCGGTGTTCTTGCAACTATCATCCCCAGCGGAAGCAAAATCTATCCGTCAACATCAGCCCAGGAGTGACTTCCCGGCATCCGTCAAGGATCTATTTTCCTAGACGCAGATACATTCATAAACATCATATTTTCATACATCACGATACCTGCATATACACATCATGTCATACAATCTCATTTATGTCGTTGCTTGATCCATATCGTGTACTGCATCTGATTGACCTTTACCTTTCAGGAATGATACGGTTAAATGATCAGCTATGTCAGAGTAGACAAATTCAGTCAAAGTAGACAAATTCAGTCAAAGTAGACAAATTCAGTCAAAGTAGACAAATTCAGTCAAAATAGACAAATCCAGTCAAAAGAAGACAAGCCCAGTTAAAATTACTTCCACTCGTCGTTATAGACACTCGTCGTTATAGACACTCGTCGTTATAGACACTCGTCGTGATAGACACTCGTCGTGATAGAAACTCGTCGTTATAGACACTCGTCGTGATAGACACTCGTCGTGATAGACACTCGTCGTTATAGACACTCGTCGTGATAGACACTCGTCGTGATAGACACTCGTCGTTATAGACACTCGTCGTGATAGACACTCGTCGTGATAGACACTCGTCGTGATAGACACTCGTCATTATAGACACTCGTCGTTATAGACACTCGTCGTTATAGACACTCGTCGTTATAGACACTCGTCGTTATAGACACTCGTCGTGATAGACACTCGTCGTGATAGACACTCGTCGTGATAGACACTCGTTGTTATAGACACTCGTCGTCATAGACACTCGTCGTCATAGACACTCGTCGTTATAGACACTCGTCGTCATAGACACTCGTCGTCATAGACACTCGTCGTCATAGACACTCGTCGTCATAGACACTCGTCGTTATAGACACTCGTCGTCATAGACACTCGTCGTTATAGACACTCGTCGTTATAGACACTCGTCGTTATAGACACTCGTCGTCATAGACACTCGTCGTTATAGACACTCGTCGTTATAGACACTCGTCGTCATAGACACTCGTCGTCATAGACACTCGTCGTTATAGACACTCGTCGTTATAGACACTCGTCGTTATAGACACTCGTCGTCATAGACACTCGTCGTTATAGACACTCGTCGTTATAGACACTCGTCGTTATAGACACTCGTCGTTATAGACACTCGTCGTTATAGACACTCGTCGTCATAGACACTCGTCGTCATAGACACTCGTCGTTATAGACACTCGTCGTCATAGACACTCGTCGTCATAGACACTCGTCGTCATAGACACTCGTCGTTATAGACACTCGTCGTTATAGACACTCGTCGTTATAGACACTCGTCGTCATAGACACTCGTCGTTATAGACACTCATCGTTATAGACACTCGTCGTCATAGACACTCGTCGTCATAGACACTCGTCGTTATAGACACTCGTCGTTATAGACACTCGTCGTTATAGACACTCGTTGTTATAGACACTCGTCGTCATAGACACTCGTGGTTATAGACACTCGTCGTTATAGACACTTGTCGTGATAGACACGTCGTTATAGACACTCGTCGTTATAGACATTCGTCGTTATAGACACTCGTCGTTATAGACCACCCGTCCATGGAAATAACCTATCAGTAGAGACAACTCACCAACCTTTCTGAATACCAGACTCGATTCCTGTATCTCGCCAGGGCACGTCTGAAGAATTCGAAGATCCGATTCCTGTAACCAGTCAGGACATATCTATACCAAGCATCTGAAGACCAACTCCTGCAACATGTCAGGTACTCATTTTTTCTCTTGCAGGTACGCAAGTTCTCGCTAAGGAATCTCTTATGCGATTGACATCCAGATGGCATCTATAAGCCCATCACCCTATCCATCAATCTCCAAATGGCATCTATAAGCCCATTCCCCCATCACCGCTACTATGTGAGCGCAAATTTCTGGGCACTCTAGTGTTCAATCATCTTCCACCTTCGGATTACGAAAGGCACGTCAGCCAATCTGCATCCTCAGGTCTAAGAAGATTGAACAGGGGCAACTGTTGTACCCCAAAATTTGCCCTCCCATATTTCTCAAAACATTTCAAGAAAAATTCACAAGTCCAACCCGGCGCGTCATATTCAGGTATTCTTTCGCCAAGATATCTCTGATAACGTATTCTCAAATTCAGGTTCGGCTCAAGAGTCAATTCTTTAAAGAAGGTATCAGAATGTGTAAGTTTTCTCGAAGAAATATGGTGAAAAAGTGTGCTGAAAGTGCAGTTTTTACGCGCTAAAAAATTCATAACTTGAAGATCGTGGCTCGTTTTGAACCCGTTCCGGTGGCCAAAATTCCGTCTTGACATTATCTACGTTTTCATCTCTCACGGCTGGAAGCCAATTTCGATCAGAAGGTCTTCAAAAATGTGGATTTATCAAGTATTTTTGCACAGAAAATTTGTGACAGAAGTTTATTTGCGTCATGTTCAAAAAATCATAACTTGGTCGATTTTCATCGTATCGAGCTGGTTCCGGCGCCAAAATTTCACAAATTGAGTTGGCTACATTTTCACAGAAGGTATTGAGTTCAAACGGTATTCAAAAGGCCTTCGTTTTTTGCTCAGAGTGCGTGACACGCTGAAAATCCTGAATGCTGAATATTATTTCATCTGAGCCGAAACTTCGAAAATTCATAACTCGGTCAATTTTTATCGGATTGGACTCATATTTTTACACAAGGTCACTGACTCATAGATCTACAACTTTGCTTCAAAAGTCGAGACCAAATTATGCACCGATCAATACCAGTTTTTTATTGAAGAACGTGTCAGAGTCGACACCGGAGCCCAAAATAAGTTCGTCTGAGCTGAAACTTCAAAAATTCATAACTAATTCACCGTTTATCCGATTGAGTCAATTTTCGGACAGAAGTTAGTTATCGATATCGGCTACATTTTGTCTTCACATTTCAACTTCAAAAAATGCACTTAAGTCCCTGTGATTTAGCCTAGAAAGTGACGAATTCAAGTGAATATTAGAGGCCCAATTGCACATTCAAAGCCCATTTGCTTTACCCTAATTTCCATTATATAATCACCTTCTTTTCACACAAACCAGAAAAAAGAAAAAAAGAGAGAAAAAACCTTGCCACAACACTGTTGGAATATCAAACTCTTTCAAGAACCCTAAAACCTTGAAATCCTTATTACAAATCCCTCTCTCACTACAAACAAGCCATCACAGTTATAAACCAATACCTCACTACTTCTTCAGTAAGGATAAGGCTGACTTGATCTCCATGATCCTAATTTTCCAGTAAGGCATAAAAGCATTCAGGTCTCTAATCTTCCAGTAAGGGTAAGATTGATTTGATCTCCATGATCAAAAGGGTATAATCATTCATACATGTCATATTGTGCCTAAACATTAAATTTCTTCATATGTTGGTTTTATTTGAATTTTTATGATTTTATTTAATGTGTTCATGAGGTTCAACACTGCAGATTTAGACAGGATCCCAAGTTCATTAAGGAACGTTGAGGCCAAAAGGCCAAAAGCCAAATGGCCAAAGTAGAACATTTTATGCATGACATCAATACATGGCGAGGCAGACATTAAGCCAGACATTAAGGGAACGTTGAAGCCAGAACACAAATGGCCAAAAGCCAAAAGCCAAAAGCCAAAAGCCAAAAGCCAAAAGCCAAATGGCCAAAGTAGAACAACTTATGCATGAAACTCAATCCAATGGCCAAAGAATGCAGACCACGGTACTCAGGAGTCAATACTTCAAAAAACCTCCCCTTGGGCCATACACCCCCTATGGTTTGCTAAATTTTTAATTTTTATTTGTTTTTCCTTTTTATTCTTTTAATTGTTTTTTAATTGTTTTCTTTTAATTCCATAAAATAATTTTCATAATAAATATAAAATACAGAAAAATCAAAAAAATGTTTATTTTATTAATATTAATTTTACTATTATTATTTTTGTAAATAAACTTTAAACAATTAATTAGATTAATTTAGGTTTCAAAACTTTAATATTTTTCTTAATAAATTAAATATGTAGAAATTAGGTTTTTTAAACTTTTTCATCATTTTTTTTTATAAATAATTTTCTCATCATTATTATTATTATTATTAATTACTAATTTATTTTGTAAATAAACATGTACATAAATTCTTTAGTAAATTAAGTTAAACTTTAACATTTTTCTCAAATAATTAAAAATAACTTAGAATTAGGGTTTCTTTTAATTTTAATTTTAATTTTCTTATTTCATAAATACAAAAAAACCTAAAAAACACTTCTTTTATTTCAATAAATAATTAATTAATTTTTAATTTCAATTTAACTTCAAAAGGGTCCAACGCCCTCGTTTCCAATCTTATTTCAATTCGCGCGTTTTATTTCGTTTCTTTTAAATATTTATGTAATTCTCCCAAAGCCATGTAACTCGGACATTTTATATTTCTCGCACTTTAGTTCTTTATTTATTTTCTGTCAAATCGGGTTCTGGAAATTTTGGCGATGTGGACCCGCGCCTTTGTAATAGTTTAGAACTTTTAATTTTCCGCATCTTTTTAACTGCTAATAAAATGCATGCAAGAATGAATGACAAAAAAATAAAAACAAACGCATAGATCACTAATAACATGACAAGATAAAATATTTGAATCTGACACACGAATCACACACCACCCCTAGGGTACGCCTCACTGTTGCCTTGCCTCGAAAGGTGATCGTCGAGTAGAGGATGTCTTAGTAAGTCCTCATGATCCGGGAACCTGGCATGAGGGTAGCTTCTAAGGTGTCTTCCCATTGCTCTGGTGATCACCATGTCCCGAACCTCGAATTGACCCGAACACCTCCAACGGTGGTGCTACCTACCTCTCAATGGTGGGATGGCACTACTTTAAGGACATTTACACAGACGAATTCCTTAGGGTAGGTAGATGACTCTAGATACTTGCTCTAATTTCAAAACAAATCAAAAATACTTTTCACACCGACACCTTTTCAAAAAGCTTTCGAAAGCAACTTTTCAAACACTCTTGAGGACTGATACAAGAGTCGAACTGGAATTTTCAAAGAAACTTTTTAAAACCCACAGTTGAAAAGCAAACAAACCATTTTTGAAAACACAAGTGAGCAAGTATCTAAGAGCCCATGGATAACCATGGATAGAAAGGGTGCTAACACCTTCCCTTTCTATAATCTACCTCCCGAACCGAGAGCAATCTCTATAAGGAATTTTTCTGTGCTTTTGTCCTTTCCATTTGGAGAAAATAAAAGACGGTGGCGACTCTTGCTTCCGCGACATTTCGCGAACCAGCGTTAAACAGTCAGTTCCAGATCCACCAATCACAGGGACCATCTCTCTGAGCACGACCAAATTGTCGTAAAGCTAGACAAAGATTGTAGGTTATACCCCCTCTGATTCCAAGCAATGGGACATTAGGGTATCCCCCACAACGATCAATGACAGCAGTGTCTTCCATAGCCCGGGAACACCAAAGAATGTCTGTATGGGCAAGTGACATTATTCTGTAGGACCATCCCAAACCTTCTTCATTCTTCAGCATAGACTTAGGGAGGTGAGAAATAAACCACCTCGACAGCAACGACATGCAACACATGAGAGTCCCTCTTCTTCGCACGGTACGAGTATAGAGGGCATGCAAGATATCACCCAACAGGGTAGGCACTGGATTGCAAGAAAGGAAAATCTTGACATCATTCATATCTATAAAGGAGTCTGGATTCAGGAAGAGAACTAACCCATAGATAAGGAGAGCCAAGATATCTTCAAAAGCCTGAAAATCCAAATTATCCCAGAATAGCTGAGCCTGGTCTATCAGAAATTTGGCTAGAAAGCCTTCGACCCTGCTTCGTGTTTCCCAGTTGGATACTACATCAGCCAGTTTCAAATGAAAAGCTGAAGCAATGTCTTCTGGTCTAGGAACTTCTTCCATACCTGTTAAGGGTACCTGCTCAAGGATGGATATGCCCAATAAGTGAGAGAACTCTTCCAAAGTGGGAACTAGCTGGTAATCTAGAAAGGTGAATCAATGATGCACAGGATCGAAGAACTGGAAAAGTACACTCATCATCTGCTCATTAAGCTTTGAGGTGACCAGGCTAAGAAGATGACCATGTCTCTTAATGAACATAGAAGTCTCAGAAACTCTTGAGGCTAACTCTTTAAGTTGAGCAGGTATTTGCACAAAGTTAACTCAGATGGTATTTCTGCGCACGGAAGCCATAACCTGCAAAACAGAACAAAGATAAATTCCCTTGGTCTTTGAAATGGTTAGTGTAATGAAGTATGAATGCCGTGTTATTATGCATGATGTCATGATAAAACAAACAACAAGTATAACAGATGACGGGCATGGCAAAGACAAACAAGTCACACAAAGCCCTTAAGTTTAAGGCTTGCATGAGGTCAAAGGTAGTACCCTCTTGAAGTTCAGTTGGTTTCAACCTGTCCTAGCAAAAGTAACCAGGTTCTAGAGGATCTCAATGTCACTGACCATCCTCCATTGGTCATGGTTTCAGCTCACACAATCTTTTCTTGCATCCGGAACTATCTCGAGAGTATGGTCTCAATGAGTGTAGCATCGAGTATCAACCAGTTCTCAGCTTTACACCGAGGTCGACTATCTCACTACTTTCTAATGGCCAAGTTGGTTAATTAAGGATTCTAAGATCAGTTGATGCTTAACGACACCACGCAGCGGCCCCGTATTCTCCTCGTTTCTCCACAAGGGATACTGGTACCAACCAATGTGCCACATCAATGTAGCTACTGCTTCAACTGTATCGGTCTACGCCGTACAGTTCCCTCACAGTTTATTGCTACTTACCTAAAAGGTGTCCCCAGATTCGGGTTAGGATCTATAGTAACTCCCAAACAAAACCCTTAAAAGTAAAGCAACCAAAACAAACAAGAGAAGAAGATATGATGAACTAGATCCTAAGGTATACCCCACTTAAATTCCCCAGCAGAGTCGCCAGTTCTGTGATACGATGGCAGAACCGACTGTTTTGAAATGCTGGTTTGCGTTTTACGTTTTGTGTTCGCAAAATGTCGCGGTAAGCAAGAGTCGCCACCGACTTTTATTTCATCCAATCGAAAAGGAAAAAAGCATAAAAAAAATCCTTTTTCGAGATATTCTAAGTACGGGGGGTGGGGGGGGTAGATTATAGAAAGGGAAGGTGTTAGCACCCGTTCTATCCATGGTTTTCCATGGGCTCTTAGGTACTTGCTCATTTTTAAATTGCTTGTGTGTGCTTGCTTTGAAAAGTTTTGTTTTACTTTGTTTTAACCCTTGTTTCTGTCCTCAAGAGTGTTACGAAGTGTTTTGAAAATTGTTTTAAAAAGTGTAAGTGTGTAAAATTTGATTTGAGCAAGTACCTACTAGCATCTACCTACTCGAAAAAAGGATCATTTCTATTCTTGTTTCCTTTAGACAACGCTATCCTACTATTGAGAAATAGGTAGCACCGTCGTTGGAATTGTAAGGGTCAATTCGAAAGGGACGTACGATCACTAAAGCAATATTAGGATGTCTTAGTAATAACCCTAGAGTCTTAAGATCATATTCAAGGCAACATTTCCGAGGCAACATTTCTGAGGTGACGTTTCCGAACGGGACTTTTGATCTTTGTTAGACAGGATGGCAACCACTAAGACACCTTATACTTAATGATCGTTTACCGAAGGCAACCGAAGTGAGAGCATACCCTAGGAGTGCGCATGTGCGAGTGATTTAATTTCAGTTATTATCTTTGCACATTAGGGTTTTCTATCCGTTTTACATTATCATGCAATCTTGTCATACAATCCTATTAACATACATCTAAACAGTTAATATTTGCGAAACTTAAAATGCGAGAAAATAAACCTACACTATTACAAGGCTTCGGGGTCGGGATTAATTACATCGCCAAAAAACCCATAAAAGATGATAAATAAAGAAAAGTCCTAGATTAAACTATTACATACCGTAGACAGTTACATCAATATTGCAAAAATGATAATAAAAATGCGTGATGAATCGAATGCAAAATAATTAGGGTTTTGACCCTAACTATACTTAATTGTAGTTTAAAGGAAAAATCATTTTTTGTCGTTTTTGTGTTGTTTGAGAAAATAAAGCTCAATTGAATAATAATAACAAAATCTAGTTACTAATTAATTTTAATTTAAGAAAAATAATTAAATTAACCTATTTTTGTATTTTTCATTTTTTGAGAAAGAAATAAAAAATTAAATCACAAGTTTAACCCTAATTTTTTTCTAATTGGTTTTAGTTAAAAAAAGTTAGACTTTCCCTAAATTAAATCAAACTAAATTATATTAAATTTGATAAAATAAAAACCTAATTCTAATTTTTTGTGAAACTCTTGATTTTATGATTTTGTGAAAAAGAAATTAATTTTGATTAAAAATAATTAAGCAAATTAAATTAAATAAAAGAAATAAATTAGAGAAAAGAAAAAGAATGGGCCTGATAGCATTAACAAGAGGGGGGTGTAGCTTGGAATTTATTGGCCCAACAAGCTTCTGGCCCTGTTGACTTTGCCCAATCCTGTGTGCATGCTTGACTCAGGCACATGGTGGACCTTCATTGTGGGCATATTGGATCTGGCCAGGAGTACATCATATGGCTGATATTGAGAGTACACGGAACACGCTTGAGGATGGGAAGCACTGGATTGACCTGCATTTATTGAGAAAATAATAAAATGCACACGCCTGGGATCGAACCCAGGACGTGTGCATCAAAGGCCATCATCCTCACCATCTGCACTATCATGTTAGTTGTAATAATAATGAAACAAATAAACTATAATGCAAACAACATGCCATGCCTCCCAAAACGCGCGAAATTCAAACTGACCATTCACACACTGCCATGCCATTGTCTTCTTCGTTGATTCTATTGTTTTAGATAAAAGACTTTTACCTACGGACATCAAGCGCAGGTATAGCCCCTGTGCATTTCCAAAATCTTATATGCGCATGATAAATTAAAACCAATGGTACCAATCAACTCGTTTCAACCTCACAAGCATCATGGTACCATTATTAATGTCCAATTTTCCATGTACAAGAAATCCCTAAAAATGAAGATCAAACCCTAGCCATGGGAGTTTCATGTTCAGTCAATAAAAATGCAATTAAATATAGTCATTAGCTTTCAAACATCTCAAGGATTATAAATATGCCAATCAATCATGCTAAATATGCCAAAATCAATGTATTCTAATTCAAGAAAAGAGATAAACCATGTGACTGCTACGATGCGTTTCAGGGCGTGGGGAAGCTTGCTAACGATTGAAACACGATCCTGGGGTGTCCAACAATTGATTGGTATGGTTAGAATGGCTTGAGATGGTCTGTAACTTGGAATTTGGTTTGCACTTTTTCTTTGAAATTTTGCAATTCTTTCTCTTCCTTTGCATGCCTCTAGCCTCTTTCTTTTGATCTTCTTTTGTTCCTTATGTATAATAGAGTGCATTAGGGTTACAATTTGTATCAAATCTTTTCCAATTATGAATATTGATCCATGATTCAATCCTTGCACCAAATCTTTCTAAAACAAGAAAATTCAATCTTTTTGTGTCCATATGAAGCCTTGCACGATTTGATATTGTCTCCAGCTGTATAATGAACCTAATCATGCATAAAATCTCAAGGTTTTAATGATTTTTGATATTTTCACTATTTTATATTGATTTTATTTGATTTAAATGAAATAAAATCAAAATAAATAACAAAAATAAAAGAATGATAAGTGGAAGGGCTCATGGGTCGTGGGTCACATTACAAACTAAGTGCAAGCATAAAAGGTTGGGCCCATTTAGTAAAAAATGCAATTTTGGATACATTTGACTTTTGGCAATTTTGCAAAAAGGGTCAACTTGGCCAATGCATAACTCTCTCAATTATGACCCTATAGAGGTGTTCTTGGACTTTTTAGAAAGCTTAAGATGTCCTATAAGCAACCCTTTTGGTCTCATCTCAATTGAGTCTTCCATGTTCATGTATGAAGCTTTGACCCAAAAGGTGTTTTTGTTGACTTTTCAAAATGACCTATAATGTCCAAATTCATATCTTCTTGTGAGTGCATATTTTGAACTTGGGAGCTGAAGATGAATTATAGGGAATTACATCCTATTCAAAATGAGCTTTGGATGGGTCATTTTTGATAAAGTGTGAGAAAGTTATGCTTGGTCAAAGTTGAGTTGACTTTTCCTACAAAACCCTAATTTAGCAACTTTTGGATTTTGATGAATTGTGAGCAATCCTTGAGGAATCATGATCAACCCTTGATAAAATGATGAATAATACTTCAAAATGAGAATGTTGACCAAAAATCTTAAAGTTTGACTGTATGTGGGCCACAATTGACTTTTGCCCTATCACATTCGATTTTTAGGCCTTTGAGCAATTGACTGAGCAAATTTTCTCTACAAGGCTTGAAACTTGACATGGATGATCTTGAGAACATATTAGGACAATGGTGAGCATTTGGGATCCTTTGGACTCAAGCATCTTGATGCAAAATGAAACCCTAATTTGAGGTACACTGCCTTAGGAGAGAGTTTGTCTGGTCAACCCTTGGACTTCCTTGAGTAATTTGAGGACCTCACTTGAAATGTATTGACAAACATGGGAGGGAAAATTTTGGGGTACAAAAGTTACCATAGTTGATGAACTCTTGACTCCACTCCCAATCATTAAGATAAACTTGTTGAAAGCCGGTGTTTTCCCGGGTTGTAATGAAGACTGCCACCTCTGCTTATCCTCACCAACTATTTGCCCTTTGTTGAAAACAGGCATTCAACGCTTGATAGAAAACAAAGAGATTCTGTTTGAAAGTACTCCCGTTTCACTTATTCCCGTTGAAGACATTTCAATCATCACCATCTCCGCCAATTATTCTTGGGTCCCCAAAAGACCCGTTAGAATTACGTCGGTTTCAAAAACTACTCCTCTTATAATCACAATGCCTGGGCCAGTCCCGTATGAATCAGACAAAACTGTGCCGTGGAATTACGGTGGGGACATCTACTATCATGGCATCAAACAAGATGGGCTGGCCGCCGAAGAGATAAACTCCGAAGAAGAAGACTATGATATTAGCAATATTTCCAGAACCAGTAAGATTACCCGAAGCGGTAGAATCTTCTCTCCAGAAATTGCCCCCCCAAAGGAAGTTTTTGGACCCGTGGCTGCTCCAAAGGTTATTTCCGTACCAATAATCATCCCTGCAAGTGCTCATATTAACAAAGACGATACAACCCCTACTGTCATTCCTACCAACAATCCTGCTGCTGAAACTCGAGGAAAAAGTATTCAAATAGAGCCTTTCCGGTCGAAGGCTCAATCCCTGACTATCCCCGAAGCCTCCAAGAAGGAAATGGAGGAGATCCTGAAAATAATAAAGAGGAGCAACTACGACGTACTTGAACAGTTTGGGAAAACTCCCTCCAAAATCTCCATGGTGGAATTGTTACTGTGTTCCGAGGCACATGCGAAAGCCCTGGTGAAGTTCCTAAAGACAACCCATGTGCCTCAAGAGACGTCTGCTGACCAATTTCAAGATTGCATGGCCAGCTTGATGGTGGATAACGGCCTAGGCTTCTCGTATGCTGATCTGCTACCAAGAGGAAGAAAGCACAATGAGGCATTGCATGTCTCTGTGGAATGTAGAGGCACCACTCTGGCCCATGTCTTGGTGGACATTGGCTCATCTTTGAATGTTTTACCGAAGAAAACTCTCGACAGACTAGACTACAAAGGACTGACGTTGAAACCCAGTAACATAGTCGTAAGGGCATTTGATGGCTCAAAGAGGATGGTACACGGGGAGGTGGATATCCCCATAAAGGTTGGGACTCAAACTTTCAACTCAACCTTCTATGTAATGGACATCCTCCCCTCTTACTCCTGTCTGCTAGGACGACCGTGGATCCATAATGCTGGCGCTGTCACCTCTACATTGCACTAGATGCTGAAATATCTGGTCCAGGGAAAGATTATCACTGTCCACGGAGAGGAAGAGTATATGATTAGCCACCTCAATTCTTTCTGGTATGTGGAATTGGACGGCGAGTTCATTGAAACTCCTTTTCAACATTTCGAAGAAGTCCCCCAAGAGGTAGCAGTAACCAAGACGGTGTCTCAGATTCCCAAGATTACAAGACCTCCGCTCCGGATGTCATCTCTAAAGGACGCCAAAGCAGTAGTAGAGGAAGGAGGATGTACCATCTGGGGAAACTTCCGAATATTCCGTATAAATCTGACACGTTTGGTTTAGGGTTCACTTCAAGTGCTCAGAAGGCTGTACGCCGTGCCCGTGCTGGAGGGCCACCCTTGAAGATTAGCAACCGAGAGGTCAATGCGGTAGAATATGGTGAAGAGGATTACAGCTTGGAGGATTGGATCTTTCCTACTGTCAACGGAGGACTTCGCAATTGGGAAGCCAAAGACTTTGTCCCAATAACTTTCATCCCTCAGTAATTTATCTTTACATTTCTGTTGGACTTGTAATATTCACAAATAATTCGCAGATTTAAAAGCTTGTGTCTTACCCGAGACACAATGGTCCATTTGTAAGGGTTATTATTTCATCTTCATATGACATTCAATGAATCATGGACGTTTTTCACATACAAACTTTTGTGCTTATTGTTTTTCTTTTACATTTTATTTTTAAGGATGGCTATACCCTTACACACACCCACACTCTCAAATGCAGGTACCCCTCCATTCTGGATCCCATGGGTAACGATACTGCTATGGCATTTTGTGACTCTGAGGATCTAATCTACCAAGCCGAAGACGAAGGTGAGGAAGATTATGAAGTACCAGGGGAACTGGCCAGACTACTACAACAAGAGGAAAAAACCATTCAACCTCATGAGGAACCTGTGGATACAATCAACCTGGGTACCGATGAGGATAAAAAAGAAGTCAAGGTGGGTGCCAATCTAGAGCCTAGTGTCAAGGAGCGTCTGATTCAGCTGTTGCATGATTATGTTGAGATCTTTGCCTGGTCATATGAAGACATGCAAGGACTTGATACAGACATCGTGGTACATCGTCTCCCTACAAGAGAAGACTGTCCGCCAGTAAAACAAAAAGTCCGCCGCATGAGACCTGATATGTCAGAAAAGATCAAAGCGGAGGTCATGAATCAATTCAATTCTAGATTCTTGGCTGTCACTTCCTATCCTCAATGGGTTGCCAACATTGTTCCCATACCTAAAAAGGACGGCAAAGTACGAATATGCATGGACTATAGAGATTTGAATAGGGCAAGCCCTAAAGATGATTTTCCATTTCCCCACATTGATATCCTGGTTGACAATACGGACCAACATAAAGTGTTTTCCTTCATGGGCGGATTCTCAAGTTACAACCAAATCCAAATGGCACTTAAGGACATGGAGAAAACTACATTTGTCACACAGTGGGGAACATTCTGCTACAAGGTGATGCCATTCGGACTGAAGAATGCTGGGGAAACCTATCAACGCGCCATGGTAGCTTTATTTCACGACATGATACATCATGAAATAGAGGTCTACGTAGATGATATGATAGCCCAATCACAAACAGAAGAAGAGCACTTGGATCACTTGCAAAAGCTGTTTGAGAGACTAAAGAAATACAAGCTAAGGTTGAACCCAAACAAGTGCACATTCGGAGTACGGTCCGGTAAACTCCTAGGCTTTGTCGTCAGCAACAAAGGTATTGAGGTCAATCTTACCAAGGTTAAAGCAATACAAGAAATGCCTGCTCCTCGTACTGAGAGGGAAGTCAGAGGATTCTTGGGATGCTTGAACTATATTTCCAGATTCATTTCCCACCTAACAGCTACTTGTGAGCCAATCTTCAAACTATTGAAGAAAGATCAAGTAGTCAAATGGAACGATGAGTGCCAGGTTGCTTTTGACAAAATAAAAGAGTACTTACAAGAGCCTCCTGTGTTGATACCACCAGTCGAGGGAAGACCGTTGATTATGTATCTGATTGTTTTGGAAAACTCAATGGGATGTGTGTTGGGGCAGCATGACGAGTCTGGCCGAAAAGAGCACGCTATTTACTACCTGAGCAAAAAGTTTACCGACTGTGAAACCAGATATTCACTGCTCGAGAAAACTTGCTGCGCTCTGGCATGGGCTGCTCGCCGGCTAAGATAGTATATGCTGACTCATACTACCTTGTTGATATCTAAGATGGATCCGATAAAATACATCTTCGAGAAGCCTGCTCTGTCTGGGAGGATAGCTAGATGGCAGATGATCCTAACAGAATATGACATAAATTATACTACCCAGAAAGCTATAAAGGGCATTGTATTGGCTGATCGCGTTGCTCACCAAGCTGTAGAAGACTATCAGTCCATGAAGTTTGAATTCCCGGATGAAGACATCATGACATTAGATAACTGTGAAGAAATCAGGCCATATGACGGACTTGAACAAGGATCCCAATGGACTCTGTTCTTTGATGGGGAATCCAATGCACTTGGTAATGGTATCGGTGCTGTACTCATATCTCCAGAAGGGTGTCATACTCCCTTTACTACCAGACTTTGCTTCAACTGTACAAATAACATGGCGGAGTACGAAGCATGCATCTTTGGTCTCAGAGCTGCCATAGACTTGGGAATCAAATCTTTAGATGTGTTTGGAGATTTAGCTTTGGTCATCAGTCAAATCAAAGGGGAATGGGACACTAAGCACCCAAACCTTATCCCTTACAAAGAACATGTTTTGACATTGCTACCACATTTCGAGAAGATTACCTTCGAGCATTTCCCGCGAGAAGAAAATTAGCCAGCAGACGCTCTAGCCACAATGTCATCTATGTTTAAACTTAATTAGGATAACAAGGCTCCCCAGATCACCATCGAACGAATGGATGAACCAGCGCACTGTCACGAGATTAATACTGAAGAGGTAGTGGACCAGCCTTGGTTTCATGAAGCCAAGAGGTATCTCGAGGCTCAAGAATATCCAGAAGGAGCTTCAATCAATGACAAGAAGTTCTTAAGAAGATTTTATGCTAAATTCTTCCTTAGTAATGGCATTCTGTACAAACGTAATCATGACTCCATTCTGCTTCGGTGTGTGGATAAGACTGAGGCTGAAAAGATCATGACTGAATTACATGAAGGTACTTTTGGCACCTACTCCAGTGGGCATATGATGGCGAAGAAAATCCTATGGGCAAGCTATTATTGGTCTACCATGGAAGCATATTGCTATCAACACTCTCAAACTTGTCATAAGTGTCAAATTTATGCTGACAAAGTGCACGTACCTCCGGTTCCTCTGAATGTCTTGACGGCTCCTTGGCCCTTTGCTATGTGGGGGATTGATATGATTGGAGAGATCAAGCCTATAGCCTCCAATGGACACCGCTTCATCCTGGTGGCGATTGACTATTTTGCCAAGTGGGTTGAAGCAGCTTCCTTCACTTCCGTTACCAAGAATGTCGTTGCCCGCTTCATCAAGCAAAATCTCATTTGCCGGTACGGTATCCCGGAAAGGATCATCACTGACAATGGTACAAATCTTAACAACACTATGATCACCTCCTTGTGCGAGCAATTCAAGATTCAACATCACAATTCTTCTCCCTATCGGCCCAAGATGAATGGTGCTGTCAAAGCTGCGAATAAAAATATTAAGAAGATCATACAAAAGATGACAATCACGTACAATGACTGGCATGAGATGCTACCATTCGCTCTCCACGGGTACTGTACCACGGCTCGTACATCAACCGGGGCAACACCCTATTCTTTAGTTTACGGCATGGAGGTTGTCTTGCCTATTGAGGTTCAGATCCCCTCTTTGAGAATTATGAAGGATGCAGGATTGAATGAAAACGATTGGATCCAGACTCGACTTGATCAACTGAACTTAATTGATGAAAAGAGACTTACTGCTGTTTGCCATGGTCAGATGTATCAAAAAGGGATGATCAAGGCTTTCAACAAGAAAGTCAGACGCCAAGTATATCAAGTTGGGATCTAGTGATCAAACATATCATTTTGCCACAAAGTTATCCCAGGGGCAAATGGACTCCTACCTATGAAGGACCATTTGTAATCAAAAACATATTCTCCGGTGGGGGAATGATCTTGACCACCATGGACGGTGACGACCTACCACACCCTGCGAACGCATACATAGTCAAAAGATACTATGTATAAGAGACCCGCTAGGTTGACACACCTAGGCAAAACAAGGGCATCCCGGCGAACCAAAAGGTTTGGGCAAAAATTAGGGATAAAAATATAAAAAAATTTGTACACCCGGCAAGTTGAAAACCCGAAAGGGCGACTTGGGCAAAAAGGGGTCTCCCGGTGGATTGAAAACCCGAAAGGGCGGTCCAGGAAAAAGTTAGGGAATTAAAGCGTATGACTATGTCCCTTCGGATCATTTGACGGACAACCTCTGGCTCCTACTAACAAACTCGGAGTTTCTGATCAATTCAATCATCTTCGGACGAAACAACAAATAGACAAGATATTCTGAGATATGAAGGCTATAGCAGAATGGGAACCCCATGGGATTATTACACATAGTTATCTTTCTTTGTATAAATTTTTCTTGTTTTATGGCACCATTTTCTTACTAGAATGTTTGTCCCCTTTGTACAAAAAAATACTTATTCAAAATCAATACAAAGATACCCCTTTGAAAGTGCAAAAACTATTTGTCTTTTCTTTACGATTGTGTTTGGTTTGCAAAAACATCCAATGATTCATTGATGAACATATGCATTTGAACATAATTACTGTTTACAAATAAACAAAATGAGAAAGATAGTTACTGATAGGTGGAAATAATAGGAAAATGTCTCTAGGCTATTACCCAAGAAATCCCCACAGTACGTCATTAGAATCCCCAGCGGAACTAAACATCAAATTATTAATCCCCAGTAGAAATTGTCAAATTTATCAAGATTCCCCAAGCAGATCTTACAAGCAGTACATGGCGTTGCCCTCACAACGAAATTTACTTCTCTCAACAAGAGTTCACCAGTACTTCAAGACGTGAAAATTCACATATCCCCAGCAGTATTCAAGGATTTATTTTCCTTAATCAAATAGCAATACAACAAATCAGCTCACATGCGCATATATTGAATCCATATATCATAAACATTGATAAAGCAAATACATTGCATCATACATTTCATGCAACATAACTTTGTGTTTTAGCTAACATTTTACCCTTTTCAGGATAAGATTAGCAGTTACCATTGACAAATATAATTTCAGATACAGTACAGATACGCTCCAGACACGGATGCCATTCTGATATTCATTCAGATTTCAAATCCAGATACAGTTTAGATACGCTCCAGACACGAATGCCATTCTGATACTCATTCAGATTCAACTCTCAAGATACAGTACAAATACGCTCCAGACACGAATGCCATTATGATACTCATTCAGATTTCAAATCCAGATACAATTCAGATACGCTCTAGAAACGGATGCCATTCTGATACTCATTCAGATTCAACTCTCAAGATACAATACATATACGCTCCAGACACGGATTCCATTCTGATACTCATTCAGATTTCAAATCCAGATACAGTTCAGATATGCTCCTGACATGGATGCCACTCTGATACTCATTCAGTTTCAACTTTTAGATACAGTTCAGATATGCGCCAGACACGGATGCCATTCTGATACTCATTCATATCCAATTCTCAAATACAGTTCAGATACGCTCCAAACACGGATGCCATTCTGATACTCGTTCAGATACTCATTCTTTCAGCTTACAAATTAAAATTCAACAAACATTCTTAGATGGCATCTATAAGCCCATCTCTGACAAGATTCTATCACCTCTCCAAATGGCATCTGTAAGCCCATTCCTTCTATCATCACATCATCGAGTGCAAATTTCCGGGCACTCTAGTGTCCAATCATCTTTCACCTTCGAGTCACAAATGGAAAAACTCGCCAATCTAACTCTTCAGGTTTAAGAAGATTGAACATGGGCAGCTGTTGTACCCCAAAATTTTCCCTCTCATTTATCAAGACTTTTCTCACAAGATCTCTTTAACACAAGGCTGGATTAGGGTTTGATCAGCTCAAGACATCTCCTCTTGCACTGATGACCCAAAATTAGGGTTTGGGATTGCACAAGGATTTTGGGACTATCAATTCCTCATATGACTTTCAAGAATCATTATGAACCCCTAAGATTACTCATGACAAGTTTCAAGCCTGGAACCACATTTTTGATCAGTCAATTGGACAGTTGACCTAAAAATCAGTTGTATTGGGGAAAAAGTCAACCATGGCCAATTTATAGTCAAACTTCATAATTTTTGATCCACATCAACATTATAGACTCATATGTATTATTTGATCAAGTTTGGACCATAATTCCTCAAGAAATTTGATCAAATCATCAAAAGGGCAAAATGGTCAAAATTAGGGTTTTTGACTGAGAAAAGGCAATCTCTGATTTTCGACCTAGCAAATGATCAATTGATTTGAAGCATGATTTCAAGGGTTCAATTGTATCATCTTGACCTAATAACATGGTTCAAAACATTGCAATTTCATTGGATTGACAGATGAAATTTGCAGTCAACTATTCAAAAGTCAACTATATCCTGAAAAGTCAAACTTTGAC
The DNA here is from genome assembly GCA_948472305.1 of Vicia faba. Taxonomy (NCBI): domain Eukaryota; kingdom Viridiplantae; phylum Streptophyta; class Magnoliopsida; order Fabales; family Fabaceae; genus Vicia; species Vicia faba. The sequence continues at coordinate 144,833 of CATIWC010000870.1, read as the reverse complement.
TTTTTGGTCAAATTCAAGTGCCAAGGACCATAATTCATCAAAACATGTCAAAATATGAAACTTGTTCATCAAGGAATCAAAGATTGAAGATTTGGTTTTGAAATTTGGATTTTCTTAACTTAGAAATTTTTCTAAGTATAGAAAATTTCTTATTTTTTCTCAACTTTAAGCCAATTTTCCACCATGATACAAGATGATTCAAAGAAAGTTCCCTACATGAAAGTTGTAGACCTCCATGAAATCTACAACTTTTCTTAACACATATTTCCATAAAGATGCTTGGATCTCAAGATATAATTTTGTGAATACATGCCCATGAACTAAAATAACTTAGTGAAATTTTGCCCTAATTTAGGCAGGTTTTTAACCTAACTTCATGGAAAATTTTCACCTAGTTCCAAGAGGAATCTTGAAATGCATTTCAAATATGAGTTATATAGCACATTTCAAGATTTCCAAAATATCCAAGAACTCCTTGAGATCATTTTTGAGTAGGGAGAATCAAAGATATGAAGTTGGCAATTTCTCACTTTGATTTCAAGCCATTTCATGAACAAAATACAAATTTGAACCTATGCTGCCTAATCCTTGCTTTACAGGTCTCAAACTTGTTTCTAACTTCATAATTTAATGCTTACACAGATGATAAAGTCTTAATCCAAGAACAAGAGTCTTTGTCCAAGCTTTAATTTCATAAATGGCACAAAGTTGCCATTGCCATTTTGGAAAAGCACAACTTTTGAAACTTTTCACTTCTTGAGCATTGGACCTGTTTTCTATGCATACACAAGTCCTATAAACCAAATACAAGTTGTCTAGGACTTGTACCAACTCCAAGCAGGCCAGTACAAGCATGTGGAGACTTATCTCTTCACCTTTCTTAAAAAGCAAGTAAGAGTGCAAAAAGGCTACAACTCAAAAATCTGTTGTGAAGTGGTTTAGAAACCTTCTCTATACTTATACACAAAAACATTACAACTTAGAACACGATTTCTCAAGGCCAGAAACACTCCAAAACTCCCTATCACCAAAAACCTGTCAAAACTTACAATTTGTGGCCAAGCATAGCAATCCACAAATTTAATCGTGTGTTTCAAGTTTTAATCACTCAAACACTTCACCTACCTCATATCTAAGTGTTCCAGATCATCATCCCTCCACTGTAACACCTCCTTCTCCATCTGCCGTTTTTGTTTTTCAAGCTTGCAGGTTGACTTGGACAGAGAGATTCAGGCACTTTCAAAGCAAGGTAAGGATTGGAACACACTCAGGGAGGTTCAGGCAAGCTAAAGGAATCTTCAGGCCTTCATAAATCTCACTCAAACTCCATTCACGATCTCAGCTGAAAGAGGTAAGAACTCCAACTTTTATCTCTTCATACAGGCATCCATTGGTCACGATTGGTGAAAGGAAAATGTAGACATTATTGTGCTGAAGCTAACCATATGCATAGAATTCATTTATATTCATTGTGTATAGAGAATTTTAGAGTTCAAATTTCTGCAAAAATTAGAGCTTTTAAAATTTGTTTTGATCTTTGATTGTTAGTTTCCATAAGTTACATGTCTAAAATCGTGGGAAAGAGTACTATCATTTTCATGTTGGAAGTTTCCATTTTCATGGAGAAATGAGAAAGATACAGAGGTTCTGGCCAGCTTGAGGGAGAAGACGAAGTACAGGGCAAGGAAGGGATTCATGTTATGTATTTTTGTTTTCATATGAACTAACGGATGTATAGCCACCCCAGTGGCAAGGTAGCGCGCTGAGAATACCAAAGTCATAGGTTCGAGCCTTGGTGCCTCCCTTTTTGCATTTTTTTACACTTTTGTTCATTTTTTTGATTTCTGGCAGCGCAAGGCCTCTAATTCTTGGGCCTTTTTGTTTTTTCTAACATATTACCCCCCTGTTTGCTTGCAGCATCCCTGGTCCATGTATTTTATTATTCATTTTTATTTTCATTTCTATTTTATTAAATATATTTTCCTTAATATTAAAAATCATAAAAAATATAAAATGCTAAATATATATTTTTGGTCCATTTTATTTTATTTTTTCTCATAGAAAATATTTTATTTTAGTTACATATCATATATATACTTTCTTTAATAAACTTGTAAATAAAAAAAAAGAATTAGGTTAATTATTTATTCTTTTTCTCACACTTGTAAATATTTATTTTGACATATAAAAAGACTAAATATTTTCATAAAATATTATTTATTATTTTAAGACAAAAAATACACAAAAAAATAATACTTAAGGAACTTCATTTTCTTTTAATTTAGAAATTAGGGTTAACCATTTTTCAAGAAATAATTTCTTTTTCTTAAAGATATTAGGGTTAGGTCAAAATTCTTTTGGCATATGAAAAACAAAGCAAAAATCTTTTTCTTACATACATACCATTGCATATTTATATTGTATATTATTTGTTCAAATATTTGTACAAATTCGATTTGGTTGTAATAGTTTAATTAGGTTTACATTATTGCAAATCCCCATTCACAATTTGTATTCCCCCCTCCTATAAAATGTTGTAATAGCGTAGTAATCTTTAAATTATGCAATTTACCGCTTTTATATACCATGCTAGTAATTAGGGTTTGTATGGCAAGATAAAAAACAAATCAAATAGAAAACCCTAATCTAAGACAAAATCAAGCATGAAAATAACACACTTACACACAAGCACCCTTAGGGTTACTCCACTTGGTTGCCTTATACAAAAATGGCCACATTACGCATGCGAAGTATCTTGGCAAAACAAAACAAATATAAAGATCATAGCCCCTCGATGACGCTATTCAAAGTTTCCTTACAAAATGATCTTGGTCCCTCAAAAATGCTAAGATACTTTGCAATATTGCTAATCATGGTTATACGATGACCCACGCCCGTCCCTTTTACATACAAAGATAGGGTTGCTTACCAAAACAATGATAAGACAACAATATCAAAGGAAAAGAAAATGAACAAGAAAGACATTTGAGTAGGTAGATTACTTCTAGTTACTTGCTCCATTTCAAACAACTATCCTTGCTATTTTCAAAACAAACACACACATTTCAAAACATCTTACAAACATTGAAAACATTTTCAAAAGACAAACATCCTTGTATACATTCTTACGAACAAGAATCATTACAAAGATTGGCTAAACAATGGTCTCTTTACAAAATACTTTCAAAAACCACACAAAGCACAATTTCAAAAAAAAGCAAGTGATTTAGCAAGTAAGTAAGAGCCCATGGAAAACCATGGATGAAAAGGGTGCTAATACCTTCCCTTTTCATAATCTACCCCCCTGAACTCAAGAAACAATCTCAAAGGTCTTTCCTATTCTTTTTCACCTTTCCTTTTGGATAAAATAAAAGTCGGTGGTGACTCTTGCTAACCACAACATTTGCGATAAAATACAAAATCCTCAAGCCAGTTCTCCCACCGTATCACAACTGCTTTTATATACCATGCTAGTAATTAGGGTTTGTATGGCAAGATAAAAAACAAATCAAATAGAAAACCCTAATATAAGACAAAATCAAGCATGAAAATAACATACTTACACACAAGCACCCTTAGGGTTGCTCCACTTGGTTGCCTTATACAAAAATGGCCATATTACACATGCGAAGTATCTTGGCAAAATAAAAGAAATATAAAGATCATAACCCCTCAATGATGCTATTTAAAGTTGCCTTACAAAATGATCTTGGTCCCTAAAAAAATGCTAAGAAACTTTGCAACATTGCTAATCATGGTTATACGATGACCCACGCCCGTCCCGTTTACATCCAAAGATAGGGTTGCTTACCAAATAAATGGTAAGACAACAATATCAAAGGAAAAGAAAATGAACAAGAAAGACATTTGAGTAGGTAGATTACTTCTAGTTACTTGCTCCATTTCAAACAACTATCCTTGCTATTTTCAAAACAAACACACACATTTCAAAACATCTTACAAACATTGAAAACATTTTCAAAAAGACAAACATCTTTGTATACATTCTTATGAACGAGAATCATTACAAAGATTGCCTAAACAATGGCCTCTTTTACAAAATACTTTCAAAACCACACAAAGCACAATTTCAAAACAAAAGCAAGTGATCTAGCAAGTAACTAAGAGCCCGTGGAAAACCATGGATGAAAAAGGTGCTGTTGTACCCTAAAATTTGCCCTCCCTTTTTTCACAAGAAATCACAACCCTAGGGTTTTCTCAGATTTTCAAGATTGGCTCAGGAATCAATCAGACAGATTTTTCTTTGGCAGTAGATCAAGAATTAGGTTTTTCTCTCGCATTTCTCAAAAGAAACTGAATTCTCAGAAATTCAATTAATTGTCACATGTTTTCACGCTTTTTTTAAGCTTATTGAAAGGTTACTGGTTGTTCTCAAGGCTTGTTTATCCGGGACAAGAAATAGGAGCTGAGATGGTCATTTGGAATATTTAGGTTTTGTCTTATCCAGGTTAGCCATATAATGTGCGTCTGTTAAGACATTTGCTTGTTAATGGAATGAAACGTTTACTTGTTTATTGGAATACATAGTGCGTGTTTTGATTGGAGTACAATTGCAAGGTTATAAGATTACAAAGTTTTTGGTTTGCTTGGAGTTTAAGTTATCTGAATTGGAATTATTGGAATGAAGTTTCAGTTATTTTTAATCAGGAATCTTAAAGGATTAGTGAAGACTTGAGGAGAGAATTGCAAGATATTGATAGTAGAAGATTTTATTGGATATCAGATTGTCTCACAAATATCTTTCATTTATTTCAGATGTTGATACAAAAATAATTTAGTATTCGTATGCTTTAAGTTTTACAGCTTATAGTACTTGAAAAATAAATTATTACAATTAATGGAAAATCTCTCTAAGTTATAAAGAATTGAATCTAAGCCTAAGTTTCCATTTCTCCCATGCTCGCCACAAAGAATTTCTTGCTTCCTCTGCTTTGCCACCATCCAACTTGCGCTCACATGAAAGAAAGACAAAGAAAAAAGGGATTAGTACAGTTAGTTGAATATGAATAGAATTTTCAAAACAAAAAGAAAGAAAATTTTTCATCATTAAAGTTTGCCGTTTGGAATCAGAGGGCTATTTTTCATCACGTTTTTATTTTCCTCTTTGCAAATCACAAAAAAATTGCTCTTCTTAGTTCACAAAGAGAAAAATAAAAATGCAAGCTAGCAAAATTATTCAAATGCAAAGCACAAAGGCAAACTGAAACATGCTGTCCAAACAGCACAGACAAGGCCAAACTGTCAAGCTAGCATTACAAAGCAAACCAAACTGAATGCAAACCAAACATTGCAGCAAGGTACAAATAGCAGGCAGACAAGTACAACACAGCAGGCAGAAAAAGTGCAGTATGGTAAACCAAATCACAAGCAAAAGGCTTGTTTCATAGCCTATCATCATTTTCCAAGAAATAAGGCAAACTTTTCAGAAAGAAAACAGAGAAAAGCAATCTGCTTTATCATTGAGAGAGGAGAGAGAGAGAAAAGATATCACCTTTTTATTGGGATTGTACAGTTTAGCAAAATCTGTCACAAGTTACAAAACAAAAGCAAAAGGATATAATACCATCAAACAACAAGAAGGGAGGGAGGAGAACATTTTTTGTCAAAACTGCAACAAATATCAAAACCTGTTAGTAGTTCAAAACACACAGCCCAACCTGTTAACCAAAAGATATCAAACCAAGCTGCAAAATATCTAAGCTAAATCTGCTACAATAAAATTGTGACAAGCCTGCCAAACTATCCAGAACAACATAACCATTTTCAAACTTCTAAACCTGCAGAACCAAACTGCATAACCAAACAAACAGTCTAAAACTGCAAGTTTCAAACATTTTCAAACTACAAAACCTGTTATCAAACAGAAACTCCCAACCTGTTATCAAACTCAAACATTAAAGAGGCCTTCAAACTGCAACAAAACATACAAAAAACCAGCATAAACAAATCCCAAACACTGCCTAACAATCAGAACTGTCAAAGCCTGCATATTCCAACAAAACTGCAGAAGAACCACAAAAACCTGTTATTAAACCTAAACATTCAAAAGCCTTCAACAACAACAATACCAAAACCTTCCCAACATTCCAAACTCAGTTCAAACAACCTTCAACTGTGAAACCAAAGCTAGCATACAATCTAAACCAACAAACAAAGTTTCAGAATAACAAATCATCATCAAAGTTTCAGAAGTGAAATCATCATCAAAGTTTCAGAACAACAATCATGATCAACAAAAACAACAAATCATAACAGAGTTTTAGAATCACAAATCAGAAACATCACCATCATCATTCAAGGTTTAAAGGGACAAAAAGAGATACCAGAAGCATGCATCTTTCATCATTTCTTCCTCCTTGCCTAGCCTTCCGCCAAGGAGCACCGTCACCTCCCTCTCACTTTCTAACCATCCCAAACAGGTATGTTCTCGCCCTAGAATAATTTTTCTGCATCTCATAGGATAACAAGCGTGATTAATAATGAAACATGAACAAAACTGTAAAATCAAAACAAGCTTGAAAGCTGATTAAATCCAAAACAAAAAAGACGAACCATACCTTGCAAAGAATGTAGATAGCTCTTAGTTGTTAGGAGATGAGAGGAGAGGTGCTCCGGTGACAGACGGCGAGAGGAAGATCAGGAAAGCACGTCCCGAACCCTTGTTTTCCCATTTCAAAAATTAGGGATTCCCAGAGAAGAAAAAACATGAACCAGTAGCGATTAGGAGCGACTGAGTGAGGAAGATGAGTGAGTGAGGAAGATGAGTGAGTAAGGAAGATGAATGAGGAAGAGATGCACGAAAGAAGCGGCGCCACTGTGAGTACAAGGCGCAAACCCTGATTTTCCCAAACCCTAATCAAAATGTTACAAACTTTGGAATTGGGCCAATGCTGGCCACAAACCCAAGCCCATATGCGTTTCAAGTTCACACCCTCCCCCTCCTTTCTGACCTTTCCTTCTTCTATTTTGTTTAGGCCTAGCACTTTACCTTTTCCTCTCAAGCCCATCTTTTTTTAATTTGTTTTCTTTTCTCTTAGTTAATAATAACACTAATAATATATTAAAACTTTATTTTGGAAAATTACTTTGATTTTCTTAAATTAGTTTTATTTTCTTCTTTTATTAATTAATCTTGTTTCATTTGATAAAATACCAAAAAACATTTAAATTAATTTAATTAGTTTGCTTTCTTTAAAACTTTTTTTAATTGATTAATGAAAATACCCAAAAAAATAATAAAGATTTTGTCTAATTAAATTTTCTTTCTTTAAACTTTTTTTCCTTTTAAAATTAATAAAATACAAAAGAAACAATAATAATAATGTTTAATATTTTAGAATAGATTTTATTTATCTCTTTTTTAATAAATACATGCATTTCATAATATTATTGATTTTCTTTATTTCATAATTTGTTATAGCTTTGTATTGAAGCGCGACAATTCGATTTGGTTGTAATATTTGGACTTTACTATTCTTATGAGATTCATCCCCATTTGTAATAATTGTACCCCCATTCCCGGATACTTTTGTAATAGCTTATACTTTTAATTCCCACAATTTATTGATTTCAATATACTGTGTAGTAATTAGGCGTGTATGGCAAGATTCAAAAATCAATCGCTAGATGACCTAATCCAAGAATAAAAAACTTGAAATCAACACACTTCTCACACGTGCACCCCTAGGGTTTCATCCACTTGTTGCCTTCAAAATGGCCATGTTATGCATGTTGAGTATCTTAGCAAAACAAAAACAAAACAAAAGATCATAGTCCCTCGATGACGCTATCTTGGTTGCCTATACAAAAATGATCTAGTCCCTCAAAAATTTGCTAAAGATACTTAGCACTATTGCTATCATGGTCAATACGATGACCCGCGCCTGTCCCGTTTAACATCCAAATACAAGGTTGTTTACCAAATGCAATGGTAAAACAACACTGTCAAAAGGGTTAAAAATGTGTAAGAAAGACTCTTGAGTATATAGGGTAGACAACTCTTAGTTACTTGATCAAAACTTGCAAAACACATCCTTGCTACTTTCAAACACACCTCACAACACAATTTCAAAACATTTCCCAAAACAAACTTTCAAACTTTCAAACATTGAAAAATATTTTCAAAAGACAAACACCTTTGTATATATTCAAACAAGAATCATTACAAAGGTTGCCTAGACAAGGCCTCTTTTTCAAAGCATTTTCAAAAAAACCACACACAAAGCACCATTTCAAACAATTGAAAAGCAAAAGCAAGTGATCTAAACAAGTAACAAAGAGACCATGGATAACCATGGATGAAAAGGGTGCTTGCACCTTCCCTTTTCATAATCTACCCCCCGAACCCAAGAAAACATCTCAAAGGTCTTTCCTGTGCTTTTTGACCTTTCCCTTAGATAAAATAAAAAGTCGGTGGCGACTCTTGCTAAACCGAAACATTTGCAAACACAAACACAAAACCTCAAGTAAGTTCTCCTACCGTATCACAGGTGCTAATACCTTCCCTTTTCATAATCTACCCCCCGAACTCAAGAAACAATCTCAAAGGTCTTTCCTGTGCTTTTTCACCTTTCCTTTTTTTGGATAAAAGAAAAGTCGGTGGCGACTCTTGCTAACCGCAACATTTACGATAAAACGCAAAACCTAAAGTCAGTTCTCCCACCGTATCACAATGGTGCTAAGAATATTTTCTATTTTTGTTTGTTATTTGAATTACTGTATCGGTACACGTTAGTTATGTATGAATTTGAAAAGTGGGAAAAAATTGTCTAAAATGTTACATTCTAGCACAAACACAAACACTTTTAACCCTACACATAATACCTCACGAAATATGGATATTATACCGGTGGCTACCATAATCAAGGGCTTGACAGTTTTGTCCCCTATTAGGACATCAATTACTAGTCCAACAACAACGGTCGCAACGGGACCAGGATATGTGGGAGGATTACCCTTTAACCCTATGAGACCGTTATTCTAAGTAGGATCAATTCCTCTGGGACAATACCAATACGACATGCCCTAGTCGATGATGGCGGGGCTTCAATCGAATGTATCAACTTATGCTGATAATATGATGGCTACCAGGCGACCACCTTTTCATTATCAAAGTATGCCTGCTGTGACTACAAACACTAGTGGTCGAATAAGGGGAATAGGATATATTCCCTAGACGACACCATCATTGAATACAACTTCAATGATGGTGTTAAGAGAACATATGGCCGAAAGTAATCTCGAGTTAGTAAATAATCTAACTCAACAAATGGGTATCATTTTCAACCCAATATAGATCAAATAGGCCGACTGCTTGAGTCATTTGGTGTTCAACTAATACATATGTGCCCAAGGTCTGTAAGGCTGTAACACCCTATTTCCCCGTCGGTAATTTATATAATAATAAAAAATCAGAGTAAATTAATTTATTAAATACAGACATCAGTCAATAGGATTTCACATACTTCTCCAATCACACATGCTCAAATTAGGATACACAACATAATTCACATGCTTATAAGTCTTAAACTTCAATGCATTTATTCGTAGTGGAAAAACATCAAGAAATAGTCATCTCAATTATTCTATCGAAGTTATAATCATTATCTTTCAAACCTTAGCATAATCATAAAACAAGTCAAATAACGGAACAATACATGTTTACTCCTAACATAACAAAACAAATCACACGAAACCCCTAAGTGTTACGTATCAGAGCATACACTGACTCAATATATGCAACTGAAGGAACTCCTCATCTAACTTTCGATCTCTAGCTACTTCAGATCATCTGCACGTTACCCACGTCAAGGTAACATTCAATAGAAAGGGTGAGATATCATAACAATATAAAAGAAAGCATAATAATGAGCAAGTAAAGATTCAAGTACATAATCAACACATAACATCCATTGTAATATAATACATACTTTCATCAATATTCACCCATCTAATTATCAATCAAAATCATGATGCAAAATATCTACATTGACTCAACGCATGTGGTACCAACATGGTAAAACCCTCTTCGCAATAATGCCAATTCAGGTCAATCAACTCCACTTGCCAATATAGACCTTCGCTCGCCAATATAGGCCTTCACTTTAAGAATACATGAGACACTATCATGCAACAATATACTTCTCATTTATCGTTAATACTCGTCACAATTTCTCCAATACAGGTTGTGATGCGGTGGGAGAACTGAATTGATGGTTTTGCGTTTGATTGCAAATGTTGCGGTTAGCAAGAGTCGCCACCGACTTTTCTTTCATCCAAAAGAAAGGTGAAAAAGCACAGGAAAGACCTTTGAGATTGTTTATTGGGTTCAGGGGGTAGATTATAAAAGGGAAGGTATTAGCACCCTTTTTATCCATGGTTTTACATGGGCTCTTAGTTACTTTCTAGGTCACTTTCTTTTGTTTGAAATTGTGCTTTGTGTGGTTTTGAAAGTATTTTGTAAAAGAGGCCATTGTTTAGTCAATCTTTGTAATGATTTTCATTCGTAAGAATGTATACAAAGATGTTTGTCTTTTTGAAAATGTTTTCAAGTTTGTAAGATGTTTTGAAATGTGTGTGTTTGTTTTGAAAATAGCAAGGATATTTGTTTGAAATGGAGAAAGTAACTAGAAGCAATCTACCTACTCAAATGTCTCTCTTGTTCATTTTCTTTTCCTTTGACATTGTTGTCTTACCATTGATTTGGCAAGCAACCATATCTTTGGAGGTAAGCGGGACGGGCGTGGGTCATCGCATAGTCATGATAGCAATGTTGTGAAGTATCTTAGCATTTTGAGGGACTAAGATCATTTTTGTAAGGCAACTTTGAATAGCGTCATCGGGGGACTGTGATCTTGTATTTTGATTGTTTTTTCTAAGACACCCCACATGCATAACATGACCATTTTTTTAGGCAACAAGTGGAGTTAACCTTAAGGGTGCACGTGTGAATAGTGTGTTTGATTAACATGCATTTAATCTTTGATTAGGATTATCTACTTGTTGATTTTATCTTGCCATACACACCCTGATTACTAGAAGTTACATTCGAAAGTGATAAATTGCAGAAATGTAAAGTCCTACGCTATTACAATACTTTAGGGATGGGGGTACATATTTACGAATGGGGATTGAAAATAAAATTAAATCCTAAGTTACTATTACAACCATATTGAATGGATAAGAATGTACAAAAGATGTAAAATGAACTTGTTTTATTTTAAGAAATTTTTTTTGATCTTTTGTTTTAAGAAACAAAATAAAGCATGTAAAATGAAAAAAAAAATGTTTTTGGTGTCTTTTTGATTAATGAAATAGAAAGTAATAGCAAAAATAGTGAGAAAAAGAGAAAATAGAATCAACGTATTGCTGACTAAAGGAGGTCAGAAGTTTTGACTCTGGCGTGTTGCAAAACAGATATCTTGTTAGTGAAAAATAGGTAAAGTCAGAAGTTCTGGGTCTATTGGGAACAAAGTAGATTTCAGAAGTTCTGATACCACTGGCAGAACTTGGTCTCCCTCTCCATGCTAGTCAGAACATCTGCAACTTGGTTATTTCTCAACAAAATAGAAGATGCGCATATGACAGTTATGGCAGGTTTCATAGTGTTTCAGAAACAAGAGATATCAGAACTATAAATCAGAGGCAAGCATGAATTTGGTAATCCTAATTCTGAGTTCTAATTTCTTCAAGAAGTTTTGAACTGATTTACTCCCTACTTAGGCAGACAAATACGTGAAACCTTCGAATATGTACAGCATCAGAAACATGATGTCTACATTGTATTTTTGAACATGCAAATCTGGTAATGCTTAAGTAATGTGGTGAGAGTCAGCAGAAGCTTACCTTGCAGTTGGAAGAGATTCTGTGAATCGGAGGTTAGTCCTGAACTCTGGTGATGTTCTAAGCAGTTTCTTCATGTACTCAGCAGGTTGGAAGCTTTCACCTTCTGGAACTGCTAAGGGGTAATGTTCTGACTTCTTTGAGGTGAAGGTGGAAAGAGAGTGTATGGTAGTATGAACACAGAAGTTAGGATAGCTTCTATTATGTGAATCAGAAACTGTGTGGATGGTTTTAGTCAAGAAACACTTGAGAATAAATGGAGTTTGAATGCAAGGAATCAAAAGTTAACAGGTTTTGTATGTTTGTGTTTACAGTTTTTGGACTCTTGGAATTTTAGCATGGGTTCAAGGCTTTTTCTTTCTCAAATTTACGACCTCTTTTCAATGGCCAATGAAGTTCAATTTATAGGCATAGGTTTTAGTAGCTTGGAGAAATCAAAGGTAAAGCCATCATATGCTAGGCGCTGACTTGTTCTTGAAGCAAGTTCAAACAAGTATGGTTCAAGGCACAAAGTAAGGTGGTTAGTAGCTTTTAGCTGTGCCTAAGCTGGATTTGTAAGCATGAATCAAGGAAAAGTACCCTCAGAAGCAAAAGCGAAGCATGGACCCATCATATACTTTGTACAAAATCTGCTTTTCAAAGACAACAATGGTACCTCTATGCCACACGCGGGGAAATCCTTTGGATAAAAACTCAAAAGTAGTTGTGAGCGTTAAATGAGCATTAAATGATGATGAGATTTATCAAATCAGAAATCCTGCAATATGAGATTCTGCATCATTGCTTAAATCCAGATCAGAGGTTCAGCTTCAGCATAATTTAGAATAAACATCCAACTTCTGATCTTTCTATCTCCTTGCTCCAGCATGTTCTGAAGGAGCTCTCAAACTTTCCAGGAAGCTTGCAACACGCTTTGTAAACCTTTTTTGAACTACCCTTGAAAACTCTGACTAAATCTTTATGAAAAGTGGCCCAGAAGTTGTAACCAAACTCTGTCTTGGAACTGTCCAGAATTTGCTGAGTGCTTCAGTTTCATGGACGTGTCTTTGAACATTTATAACTTGAAATTCCAGCATTTTCAGGAGAAGTTCTGTTCTGCAATGTTTTAGATCTTATTGAAATCTATAACTTTTGTGCCAGAAGTTCTTCCAGAATCAGCTTGCATCATGGTGATAATCTGATCAGAAGTTCTGAGCTTGTCATATTTCTTAAACACTTAGGAAAAATTCTAAGTATTTAAAAATTTGACTTTTCCAAAGTAACTTTTGACTTTTGAATTTCTAGATGAAACAAACTTCATATTTCAACATGTGTTGATGAAATATGATTCTTGAAATTTGATTTTGATCCAAAAGTCAAAATTGACTTTTCAATACGCAAATTACCATTTTACCCTCGTGAATGACTTTCTTGGAAAATTTGTAAATCCAGGCTTGAAATTGGATGGAAGCAAACCTGAGGATCCAGGGTGATCTTTTGAGAAATGAGAGGAAAAATTTTGGGGTACAACAGCTGCCCCTGTTCAATCTTCTTAAACCTGAAGAGTTAGATTGGTGAGTCCACCATTCGTGACTTGAAGGTGAAAGATGATTGAACTCTAGAGTGCCCAGAAATTTGCACTCGAAGATGGATGGTGAATGGGCTTATAGATTCCATTTGGAGGAATGTTGGTAAACACTGGAAGAAGTATCAGCACAAATCTCTTGTTGATTTATACTAAAACTCGATGTTTTACCTATGAGAAAAAGAGTTAGTAAAATGCAGATGCCTGCATGATGTTCACCAGATGTGGTATTATGTTAAATGCATATGGTATGTACACGCTATGATGTATGAATGTGAGATGTATGTTTCTGTCCGGGAAAATAAATCCCTGACTGCTGCTGAGGAAATTCTGGGGGGTGGGGGTTTGAATCCCTGATTGCCGTTGGGGATAAAGAATATGCATATCTTCAAACTTTGTTGAAAGGATGCTTTCGCTGGGGAATATCTCTTGAACGTTAACTGTTATCTGGTCGGATCCAGGCTTCACAATTTGCTGAGGATGAAGTAGTCAAGTGTTATCTGGTCGGATCCAGGATTCGCGGTAACTTACTGGGGGAAGAGACGAATTAACTGTTATCTGGTCGGATTCCAGGCTTTGCAGAAAATTTCTTGAAATTGAATAGTTATCTAGTCGGATCCAAACTTCACAACAACTTGTTGGGGATACATAGGTTAACTGTTATCTGGTCGGATCCAGGCTTCGCAGTAACTTGAAGTGGTAACTACTATCTGGTCGGGTCTAGGTTTCATGTTTTTTTTTAGAAATTTGTATTATTATCTGGTGGAGTCCAGGCTTCATAGTGTCTCTCTGGGGATCATAGTTAATTGTTATCTGGTCGGGTTCCAGCTTTCACAATAAACTGTTTGAAAAACTGTCATCTGGTCGGGTCCAGGCTTTCCAGATTTCTGAGGTTGATGAGGTCAATTTCTATCTGGTCGGGTCCAGACTTCACAAAAAACTGTTTGGGGATTTAGTTGTTATCTGGTCGGTTTCCAGGTTTCATAACGAATCTCCGAGGGTAATTGTTATCTGGTCGGATCCAGGCTTCACAACAACTTGTTGGGGTAGAGGCAAACTCTACCGGGGAAAAGAAATTAAACCTTGGTTGGATTGAATTCAGGTTCTTCTATATATTTGAAGAGTTAGACTATTATCTGGTCGGGTCCAGGTTTCATAGCATCTTAAAATTTAGATCAACTGTTATCTGGTCAGATCCAGGTTTCAGGTATTCAAATCTGTTATCTGGTCGGGTCCAGGTTTCATTTACTTGAAATTGAGATCAACTGTTATCTGGTCGGATCCAGGTTTCAGATATTCAAATCTGTTATCTGGTCGGGTCCAAGTTTCAGTAACTTGAAGAAGTCAAACTATTATCTGGTCCGGTCCAGGTTTTAGTAATAACTTGCAAATGATACTAATATCTGGTTGGATCCAGGCTTCATAGCATCTTTTTTTTTTTGGAAATAGTAAAGGCTTTGCTGTCGGCTTTACTGGGGATCAGGGGTTGTGGCCCTATGATTTGCAATAATTCGAAAGAGAATTCAAAATGGAGGCTGTAGACTCAGTCGGGTAGGAAAAACTCAACTTGGGGAGGATACACTCAACTGAGGAGGGTAAACTCTGCTTGGGGATAATAGCCTTGGACGGGGAAGATATGCTCAGCTGGGGAAGATAGGCTCAGCTGGGGAAGATAGGCTCAGCTGGGGAACTAGGCTTAGCTGGGGAAGATAGGCTCAGCTGGGGAACTTAGGTGTCTTGATTGTTGTATGTTAAGGAAATTTGAACTCGGATGGGGAGTTTTGTGGTTCCTCAATTATTATTGGGGAGATAAAACCTATTGAGGAGGTGACTTTCCTTTAGGAAGAGATTGGCTTAGCTGGGGAGAAAGCGGCCAAGAGGTTGAGACTCTGGTTGGGGATTACCCTATGCAAAGAGACTTTGTGGGCAACTCCGTTAGGGGAAAGGTTTATCGTAGCCACCCTTGTAGGGATAATGATAATGAGATAACTCTGTGGGGATATTTCATATACATTAAAGAGATGCCTGCTGCTCCTTAGCAGGACACATGTGCCAAACAGTTTTAATTACATTCATATGCATATGTTCATTTAGTCATTGGACAAACTTGCATTCAAAACAAAGACATAAATTTTTCACTTCAAAGTGTATTTGTATTAATATTTTATCCATGAATAGGCGTTTTTGTACAGAGAGACGAAGATCCTAGTAAGAGGAAATCTTCGAAAGGAAAACAAACATTGAGAATGAAAACAAATAGCCATGTGAAACGATCTCATTGCCTTTCAACTATACTATTTCCCCAATGTCTTCGAATGTCTCTCGCCATCGATAAAAGTTGATTGGATTAATATTGGACCATTTAAACTTGGACCTTGGTAATAAAGTTGACGGTGGTGATCCCGCAGGACATAGTCATACACTTTTAATCCTTAAATTTTGCCTAGACCGCCCTTTCTGGTTTTCGGCCCACCAGGATACCCTTTTTTGCCCAAGTCGCCATTTCAGGTTTTCAACTTGCCGGGTGTACAATCTTTTTGTATATATCCCTAAATTTTGCCCAAACCTTTTGGTTTGCTGGGATGCCCTTATTTTGCTTAGGTGTGTCAACCTAACAGGTCTCTTATGCGTAGTATTTTTTAACTATGTCCGCATTGATAGGATGTGGGAAATCCTCACCATCCATGAAAGTCAACATCATGGCACCGCCAGAGAAAACTCTCTTGACAACAAATGGCCATTCATAGGTGGGAGTCCATTTGCCTCTGGGGTCACCTTGTGGTAAAATGATGCGTTTTATCACCAAGTCACCAACTTGATATACTCGAGTTTTGACCTTTTTGTTGAAAGCCTTAATCATCCATTTTTGATACGTCTGACCATGGCAAATAGCAGCTAATCGTTTTTCGCCAATCAAGTTCAGCTGATCCAATCTCGTTTGAATCCACTCGTCTTCGCCTAAGCCTGCCTCAATCATAATCCTCAATGAGGGAATCTGAACTTCCACTGGCAAAACAGCTTCCATGCCATAGACTAGAGAAAAGGGAGTTTCCCCAGTTGAGGTTCTAGCTGAAGTACGGTAGCCATGTAGAGCAAACGACAACATCTCATGCCAATCCTTATAGGTTACTACCATCTTCTGCATAATCTTCTTGATATTTTTGTTGGCCGCTTCGACTGCGCCATTCATTTTTGATCTATATGGAGAAGAATTGTGATGCTTGATCTTAAACTGAGTGCAAAGCTCAGTAATCATAGCATTATTGAGGTTAGTCCCATTGTCGGTGATGATCCTTTTGGGGATACCATAATGGCAGATGAGGTTGTGTCTGATGAATCTGGCTACGACATTTTGGTGACTGAGGCAAACGAGGCAGCTTCGACCCATTTGGTAAAATAGTCGATAGCAACAAGAATAAAGCGATGTCTGTTGGAAGCTGTGGGCTTGATCTCTCCAATCATGTCAACGCCCCACATTGAAAATGGCCACGGAGCAATCATAACATTTAGAGGGATAGGAGGCACATGGACCTTGTCAGCATAGATTTGGCATTTGTGACAGGTTCTTGAATGTTGATGGCAATCAGTCTCCATCGTTGACCAATAGTAACCTGCTCTTAAGATTTTCTTAGCCATCGTATGCCCACTTGAGTGAGTACCGAAGAGACCATCGTGCATGTCTTCCATAATTTCCTCTACCTCCTTCTTGTCCATACATCGGAGTAGAGTCAAATCATGGTTGCGTTTGTACAATATCCCGTTACTTAGGAAGAATTTGGCTGCAAATCTTCGCAAGAACTTTCTGTCATTGATAGATGCCCCCTCTGGATACTCTTGTGTTTCAAGGTATCTCATCACCTCATGGTACCATGGCTTTTCTGCATCATTGTCAAGCTCATAGAAATGTGCAGGTTCATCGAATATTTCAATTATTATCATAGGGGTTTCGTTGTCCCATCTAACTTTGAACATTGAAGACATGGTTGCCAAAGCGTCAGCCAACTGGTTTTCTTCCCTAGGGAAGTGCTCAAAAGTGATCTCTTCGAAGTAAAGAATTAGGGATAGCACAAGTTCCTTGTAAGGGATAAGATTAGGGTGTTTAGTGTCCCACTCTCCTTTTACTTGGCTGATCACTAGGGCGGAATCCCCAAATACATCCAAATGCTTGATCCTCAAGTCAATAGCAGCTTTTCGACCTAAGATGCATGCTTCATACTCGGCCATATTGTTTGTGCAATTGAAGCATAGTTTGGCAGTGAAAGGAGTGTGGCAACCTTCAGGAGAGATGATCACAACACCGATTCTGTTACCCAAGGCGTTGGAAGCCCCATCGAATACCATAGTCCATCGGGATCCTTGTTCAGGTCCGTCATACAATCCGGATTTTGCATAGTCGGTTACCAGCAAAATGTTCTCATCAGGGAAGTTGAAGTTCATTGACTGATAATCACATACGGCTTGATGGGCCAAGTGACCTGCTAGTACACTTCCTTTGATGGCATTTTGAGTCGTGTATTAAATGTCTTACTCAGTCAAGATCATTTTCCATCTGGCTATCCGTCCGAAAAGGGCAAGTTTCTCGAAGATGTACTTGATTGGGTCCATCTTAGAAATCAACAAAGTGGTATGAGTCAACATATACTGTCTTAGCCGGCGAGCAGCCCATGCCAGAGCGCAACAAGTTTTCTCGAGCAGTGAATATCTGGTTTCACAGTCAGTAAACTTTTTGCTCAGGTAATAAATAGCATGCTCTTTTCGGCCAAACTCGTCATGTTGGCCCAATACACACCCCATAGAGTTCTCTAGTATAGTCAAGTACATGATCAAGGGTCTTCCTTCAACTGGAGGCATGAGAATAGGAGGTTCTTGTAAATATTCTTTGATTTTGTAAAAAGAAATCTGGCATTCATCGTTCCATCTGACTACCTGATCTTTCTTCAAGAGTTTGAAGAGTGGTTCTCAAGTAGCAGTCAAGTGGGATATGAAACGGGCAATGTAATTGAGACAACCCAAGAATCCTCTGACTTCTTTTTCAGAATGAGGGACTGGCATTTCTTGGATGGCCTTTATCTTGGCAGGATCAACTTCAATGCCTTTATTGCTGACGAAAAAACCTAGGAGCTTTCCAGATCGTACTCCAAACGTGCACTTATTAGGGTTTAACCTCAGCTTGTACTTTTTCAGCCTCTTGAATAATTTGTGTAGATGATCGAGATGTTCTTCTTTGGTTTATGATCTGGCAATCATATCATCCACATATACCTCTATCTCATGATGAATCATGTCATGAAATAAGGCTACCATAGCCCTTTGATATGTTACCCCTGCATTCTTTAATCCGAACGAGATGACCTTGTAGCAGAAGGTGCCCCATTGCGTAATGAAAGTAGTCTTCTCCATATCTTCGGGAGCCATACTTATTTGATTATAGCCTGAGAAGCCATCCATGAATGAGAAGACTTTATGCTGTGTAGTATTATCAACTAAGACGTCAATGTGTGCTAGAGGGAAGTCATCCTAGGGGCTTGCCCTATTCAGATCCCTATAGTCTACGTACATGCGAACTTTCCCGTCTTTCTTTGGCACCGACACCACATTGGCAACCCATTGAGGATAGGATGTCTCAGCTAGGAACCCCGTATCAAATTGTTTCATCACCTCGGCTTTAATCTTTTCAGACATATCAGGCCTCATGCGACGAACCTTTTTCTTGACAGGCGAACAGTCTTCTTTCGTCGGTAGACGATGAACTATGATGTAGGTATCCAACCCAGACATATCTTCATAAGACCAAGCAAAAACTTCCATATAATCATGCAACATCTGAACCAACCTGCTCTTAACACTACTTTCCAAGTTAGCGCCGATCTTGATTTCCTTCTTATCTGCCTTAGTACCCAGGTTGATTATTTCAACTGACTCCTCGTGCAGCTGAATAGCTTTTTCCTCTTGTAATAGAAGTCTAGATAGTTCTCCCGGTATGTCACAATCTTCCTTGCTTTCGTCTTCGGCTTGGTTGATAGGGCATTCAAAGTCATAGTCGGCAATAGTAAAGTCATTGGCAATAGGATCCAGAGTGGATATGGATCTGCAAAAGTGTGTGTGTGCATGTAAGATACATGGCTATTTTTTTTTTTGAAAAATGTAATTGAAAGAAAGGAAACACAATGAACACAAATATTTGAATGCAAAAGAGTCTAATGTACTGAATGATCATATGATTAGATGAACATAAATAAAACCCTTGACAAATGGACCAAAGTGCCCCGGGCCAGGCATATGGTTGAAAAGTCATTGCCAAAATATTACAGACGACATGTTCTTGAATTGAAAGAAAAGTAATAACAAGTAGTTTACTCCTCAATTAAGGAGATGGGCACAAAGTCCTTTGTATGCCAATTCTTCAGCTCTATTATAGTTGGATACACCCACTCTTCAAATGTAGCCTCTTCTTCAGAATCACTCACGGTGTTGACTCCATGGCTTCCAATGCAGAGAGGTGGCTTTCCAGCACGAGCACGCCTCACTTCTTTCTGAGTTTTGCTAGTGAAGCCGAAACAAAATTTGTCTGCTTTAAAAGGGATATCGAGGAGTTTCCTCTAAGTATCACATTTTCCTTCTTCAATTGCCGCACGGGCATCCTTGACTGAAACCATCTTTGGCGTGGCCTTGACAGCTTTGGACTCATCAGAAGAAAATTTAGTAGAAGCAATTATCGGTGGTACAACCTCAAAGGCTTGACACGAGGTTTCAATGAATTCTCCGCCCATCTCCACATACTTGAAAGAGTTAAGGTGGCTTACCATAAACTCTTCTTCCCCACAGACGGTGACTATTCTACCTTTGACTGGGTATTTGAGTTTTTGATGGAGGGTTGAGGTTACTGCCCCAACTTATGGATCCAAAGACGACCTAACAGACAAGAATAGGCAGGGCGAATATCCATAATATAGAAGGTGTAGTTGAAGATTTGGGAGCCCACTTTGATCGGAAGATCTACTTCCCCATGAATAGTCCTCTTTGATCCATCAAACACCATTACAATGATATCACTTGGCTTCAAGATTAAACCTTCACAGTCAAAACGGTCTAATGCCCCCTTGGGTAACACATTCAGAGGAGAACCAGTGTCGACTAGAACATGTGATAAAGTAGTCCCTTTGCACTCGATAGAAACATGTAAAGCTTTGTTGTGATTCTTCCGAGGGGTGTTAGGTCAGCATCTGAAAACCCCAAGCCATTATTAGCTGTCAGGCTAGCCACGTAATTCTCAAATTGGTCTGTTGTTGTCTCATGGGGGACATGAGCCTTTTTTAGGAACTTGATTAATGTCCGAGCATGGGCATCGGAGCAAAGCAGCAATGACAACATTGAAATCTTAGTGGGGGTTTGCCCCAACTGTTCTACAATTTTGAATTCACTTCTTTTTATGATCTTTAAAATATCGTCCATCTCGCGAGCGGAGGGTTCTTCATTAGTTACGTCCTTGGAGGGTACTTCAATTACATCAGGCTCAACAACCTTCCTTTTTCCTTTTGTCTCGGTAGCTGGCTTGGCAGCAATAATGCGGATGGGCGTCTTTGTAACCACTAGAGGTGAGATATTGGGTGAGAATATTCTCCCAGTTATAGTTACCTTACTTGAGCCAGCTATGTTGCTGACATCATCATCTTTTCCTTCTTTGATCCAATCATCTTGTTTAATCCCATGATAGAATACCTCAACACCGTAATTCCATGGTACCACTTTGTTTGAAGAGTAAGGAATCGGTCCGGCATTGGTAATGATTAAGGGAGCAACGGTGGGTTCGTTTGAAATCCTAATAGGACCTTTGGAAGTGATCCTAAGAGGTTTGTTGGAGATGGTAATAATGGAGAGGTCTTCACATTTATTAACCAAACTCTTGGCAGGAGAAGTCTTTTCAAACAGAATTTTGTGGCTATCCATCAGGCGTTGTATATCTTTTTTCAGCCCTTCACATCCATCAAGTCATCTTGTACAGCACACACAGTCTTTTTCACAGCCAGGGAAGATCCCAACTTTCAACAGATTGTTTTTGATTATATTCAGCGGAGTAGTCAAATCTTCGACAAAGGTAACAAAAATTGTATCTTCGATAGCATTAACACCTTTGTCATGCTTCGGCATTGGAGGAGGATAAAATTCAATAGTTTTGTTATCAATTAAATCCTGGATTTTGTTCTTCAAGGCCCAACACTGGTCAGTCTCGTGCCCGGGGCTGTTTGAATGGTAAGCACATTTAGCGTTTGGATTATACTTTGGTGACGAGGTGTCAGGGTTGGAGGGAGGATCGCGCAACTTCACTAAACTGGCCTTGAGCAAATGTTGAAGAGCTTCACATTTATTAACCAAACTCTTGGCAGGTGGAGTCTTTTCAAACAGAATTTCGTGACTATCCATCAGGCGTTGTATATCTTTTTTCAGCCCTTCACATCCATCAAGTTGTCTTGTACAACACACACAGTCTTTTTCACAGCCAGGGAAGATCCCAGCTTTCAACAAATTGTTTTTGATTATATTCAGCGGAGTAGTCAAATCTTCGACAAAGGTAACAAAAATTGTATCTTCGACAACATTAACACCTTTGTCATGCTTCGGCATTGGAGGAGGATAAAATTCAATAGTTTTGTTATCAATTAAATCCTGGATTTTGTTCTTCAAGGCCCAACACTGGTCAGTCTCGTTCCCAGGGCTGTTTGAATGGTAAGCACATTTAGCGTTTGGATTATACTTTGGTGACGAGGTGTCAGGGTTGGAGGGAGGATCGCGCAAGGTCACTAAATTGGCCTTGAGAAAATGTTGAAGGGCTTGAGATAGCGACATGCCTAACCTTGTAAACTGTCTTCTTAGAGCTTCAAAATGTTGATGATTTGCGGGTGGTCTTGGAGTAGGAGTTGGGTTGGAGATTCAGACAACATTGACAGACGGACGATCATTCTTATTGGTATGGGCCCTTGCCTCATACACAACATTAACTTCCTTCTTTGCAGCAAAAGGTTTCTTGATAGGATTGGAGGTGGAGGTAGATGCTACATAGATCTTCCCACTTTTGATGCCACTTTCAACTCTTTCATCGGTTAAGATTAGTTCGGTGAAACTAGAAGAAGAGCAGCCAACCAACGGATTAAAGAAAGGACCAGATAAAGTTCCCATGAACATGTCGATATGCTCCCTATCAGTCAAGGGAGGTCGGAATCTACTAGCAAAGTCTCTCCACTTTTACGCATATTCCTTAAATCTTTCATTCTTTCCCATGGTCATATCTTGTAACTGAACCCTTGTTGGCGCCAAGTCGACATTATATTGATACTGATGGTAGAAGGCAGTATCTAGATCCTCCCAAGTGTTGATACGAGAACCATCTAACTGATAAAACCAATCAGGTTGTGTTCCGGCCAAGCTCTCTTGGAAAAAGTGAACCCAGAGCTTCTTATCAACACTGTGCGGCTGTATCTTGCGTACATAAGATTTCAAATGGAGTTTGGGACAAGAAACCCCATCGTACTTTGCAAAGATTGGTACTTTGAATTTGTGGGGAATGATTACCCCAGAGATCAAACCCAAATCATCAAAATCTAAACCGGGGACGACTTGAATTTCAACAGATTTCAATCTGTCTTCTAACTGCTTGTATTTGATGTCAGCGGGTGGATACTGCTCTTTGAAATAATCATCATCAGATTCTTGATTATTAGCACATTCAGCCTGAGTACTCTTGAACTCACCGGCCTGGTTGTCGTCCTCTTCAGATAAGTCTCCTCTCACTGGGATTTGACGAATTGTCTCCTTGAATCTTCTACCCATGTTGAGTAGAGCTTTCTTCTTTGGCTTCTTTTTAACGGCCAACAAAGCCATCATATCTTGCTGCCCCTTGGCTAGGGCGAGTAGAGCTTCCTGAAACTGAGAATTCTGGGCTTGGAGTTCCGTTACAGTTTTCTCTAGATCCATCTTGCTAAAATAAACAGCAAAAAGATAAGGAAACTTGTTATGCGAAAACCTGTCATGTTATGATGCATGGAATATGTATATGCAAATGATTTCAAGGATTAATGAAATTTAAATTTGTATAGACAAAAGAATAGACAAACGTTAATTCTCATTAGACAAAACAAGAAAGATTACATCATGCCTCTTGGGCTTACAAAACATCTTTCTAAGATAAAAAGACCGAACGCATCCTCTTTGGCGCGAGATAAGCGTTCACACTTTGTTCTTCTTGTAGCTGCTTCATAAGCTCCAAGACCCTATTTTCACTAGCATAGAATTGAGCCTCGAAAGTATATCGTTCTTCCTTCAGCTGGATCCAACCCTTTTGTCAATCTTCGAGATAGGTAGGCATATCGGGATGGAGGAGTGTGTAGGGAACATCTCCTTCGACCACAAGCTCCACAATGACCAGTAAGATGGAGGGATAAGGCATCATAAGTTTCTGAGCATGATCTTTTACCCATTTAAGGCAAGGCTCGAGGGGAATGGAATTATTGTGTCCTAGCCTCTTGCCCTCCACCTTGTTTAACATCCTCCATGCTCGGATAAACCTCTGATGGTAACCTTGATTGTCATTCTCGTAGTCGAATACCAATCCTTGGATAAGCATCTCGTGTGGACCATCCCTCCGGGCGTAACCAAACTGTGTTAAGGCTAAGCAAGGGTTGTAGGTGATACCTCCTCTAATACCAAGTAAAGGGGAATTAGGGAATTCTCCAGAATGGTCGACGATAGTAACATTCTCCAAAGAGAGGGAACACCAATGAATATCTGAGTGTCATTAACCTATGGGACCACCTTAATCCTTGCTCGTTCTTTAATACAGATTGGGGAAGATGCGAAATAAACCATCTTGCCAAGAGAGGAGTACAACACATAAGAATACCTCTTTTCCTCAAAGTGCGAGTGTGAAAAGAATGTAGGATGTTCCCTGGCAAATTAGGCACTGGGTTACGAGACATAAAGATTTTGACGGTGTTCACATCTATGAGTTGGTCAGGATTTGGAAACAAAACCATCCCATAGATGAGGAGAGCCACAATTTCCTCAAAGGCTTGCAAATCCAAAGAGTTCCAACAGTTTTGGGCTTTCTCAAACAAGAACCTTTCTAGGAAGCCTTTGACACCACTCCTTGTTTCCCAATTAGTTGTGATATCAGATAGTTGCAAGCGTAGAGCTTGAGCAATCTCTTCTGGCTTTGGGTCTCTTTTCGTACCGTTGAAAGGTAGTTGATTGAGAATGGGAATCCTCAAGAGTTGGGAGAATTCTTCCAAAGTAGGCACAAGTTGATAGTCGGGAAATGTGAAGCAATGGTGCAAAGGATTAAAGAACTGAAAGAGCACCTTCATCATGTCCTCATCTGTGTTGGAGGTGACCAAATTAAGTAGACGACCATGTCTTTCGGTAAATGGAGAATTTTCAGGAATCCTTGATGCTAGTTCTTTGAGTTGAGGAGGGATCCTTACAAGGTTGACTTGGATGGTTTTCCTGCGAATAGAATCCATGTCCTACAAAACATGAACAAAGATGAATCCCAAAATCCTTGAAATGGTTAGTGGATGTATATGATGTTCATGATGTCCATGATGTTATCTACAAGTACGTATATACAAACAAAGCAAACAAGTCCTTAAGTTTTGGCTTGCATGGAGTTTCATAGGTAAGTACCCTCTTTGAAGTTTAGATGGCTCAAACCTGTCCTAGTAATAGTAACCGGGTTCTAAGGAGCTCAATATCACTGATTTGTTTTCTCGGGCATTGTTTCAGCACAAGCCTCTTAAATGGCGACCGAAATATCCCAAGAAAACAAACCTTAATGAGTGTAGTATCGAGTATCTACCAACTTCGGACTGCACCAAAGCCGGTCATGTCACTACGTCCTAAAGGCCAAGTTGGTCAAGTAAAGGTTCTAAAAGTTCATTAGTGCTTCATGACATCACTCAGCGGCCCCGTATTCTCCTTGACTACTCAAGGGCTACCGGTACCCACAAATATGTCGCACTAACGTAGCTATTGCTTAGACCATGTCGGTATACCCTGTACAGTTTCCATAACGTATTGCTACTTACCTATAAGGTATCCCAAATCCGGGTAGAGGATTTAAACCCAAACAAAGAACCAAAATGTAAAGCACATAAGTCAACCAGAGAAGGTGACTAGAGGTTTGACTCGGGTGGCTGACTCCGGTAGCTTGGGTGCCGCAACACTATTGGTCCATTTAAATCAATTCTGCTGCGCGTTTGAAAATTTGATTGAGTTTATATTATATTATTATTGTTTTATTATACTAACGATTGAGTTGAATGGCCTAGCGATAATAAGCGTGCGTGCAATGTTATTCCCTTCTAAGGGGCCTGGGTTCGAACCAGCCCTTTTGCATTTTATTTCTTCCATATTTGTTTCCTACAGATCCAATACTCCAAGTCCCAATGCGTGCACCATGCGCCCTCACTCTCAGCCACTAGATCCTCACAAATCCAGATCCAGCACCCCAGGCGCGTTCCCCATGATACACCCTCCTGAAACTGTCCTCATTGGATCCAGTGCTGGCATACTGGGCCTGGATCCAATTTTCAAATTCATACTCCCCAGTCTGCTTCACAACAACATGCCCATTTTTCTATTTTTCTTTATTTTAGCCTTAATTTTTGAATTGTTTTATATTATTTTTAAAACCAATTCTATTTTATGATAAAAATCAGAAAATCAAAAAAATGATAGATTTAGGATTTTTCTAATTAATTTAATTTGGGTGAATTAAAGTTAATTAATTTAATTATTTTGACTTATTTCATTAATTAAAATTAATTAGAACTAGGTTTACGTTTCAAATCTTGTTCTCAATAAAGTACCAAAAAATATCTTTTATAAAATAATTATATTTTTAGGGTTTCAACTTTATTCCCGCTTCAATCTTCGCGCATTCATTATTTTTTGTATTATTTTCCCAAATATTGTATCCGCTCATGGTTTGTAATAACTGTTAAATTAGGGTTTATTTACTGTATTTATACCCCAATTTTGTATGGTTTGTACCCCCCTTCCCGAGGCGATGTATTAGCGTAGGATATTTCTTTATGCTTTACTGTTTTATTATTACTGTTAACTGCTTAGAATAATAAGATTGCATGACAAGATAAAAGCAAACGTTAGCATACCCTAACACTTAAAGACAAATAACTGAAACACAACACACTCACACACACGCACCTCTAGGGTACCTCCACTTGTTGCCTTCAGAATAAACAGTCACGAATCTCGAGCATAAGAGATTTTAGTAATGACCCTTTGGTTTAAAGATCATAAGTCCCTCGATGACCCTTTCGACGCTGCCTCGGTATATGATTTTAAAATCTTAGGGTAGTTACTAAAATATCTTACTAAGATGCTTTCGTGATTGTACGATGACCCTCGCTTGTCCCTCAAACATCCAACGACTGGGCTACCTACTCACTAATAGTAGGATAGCATTGTTTAAGGAAAAGAGGAAAAGAACAAACCTTTTGAGTAGGTAGATAGCTCCTTGTTGCTTGCTCATATAGACGACAAAAAACATTTTTTTTCACACATACACAAACTCTTTTTCTAAATATTTTCAAAGACAAAAAACACTTTGTATACATTCTCACCAATACGAGAAAAATTACAAAGTTCGCCGCACTAAGGCATCTTTTCAAAATATCTTCAAAACACACTTACACAAAAAGCATTTTAAAAATGAGCTAGCAACTAAGAGCTCGTAGATAACTACGGATGGAAAGGGTGCTAACACCTTCCCTTTCCATAACCTACCCCCCTTACTCGTAAAATAATCTCGAAATGTCTTTCCTGTTCTTTTCACCCTTTCCTTTACTGGATAAAATAAAAGTCGGTGGAGACTCTTGCTAACCGCAACATTATGATAAAACGTAAAACTAGTAAAGTCAGTTCTCCCATTATATTATAATGTGTATTTTCAACTTTGTTTAGAATGTTTCTGCTGTGGATCCCGATTTTGTTGTTCGAGGAAATCCTGCAGGGAATGTTAATTTCTGTTTGGAGAACAGAGTTCAAGAACCTTGGTTGTCCATTACTCTACTGGGGAATTTTAACTTGACTGGGGAGAATGAAATTTAACTAGTACCTGGTCGAATTCCAGGATTTTCAGTAACTTTCTATAGATAGTAACGAATTTATTGGGGATTGTAATGACTTTGCTGGGGACAAAGGGGTTTTGTCCGTTTGATTTGTAATGGTCCGAGAGGAAGACTTGCATTGGGGAATTTGGTAGTTTGTTGGGGAAATAAACCCTATTGAGGAAAGAATTTTGAAGACCCTATTGAGGGGATGAATTGTTTTTGGAGACGAACTCCACAAGGTTTCTCTTATAGTTTAGGACCAACTCAGCTGGGGAAATGATTTCTAGGAGATTGGAACTCCGGATGGATACTGCATGAATTCAAATCTGTGGGGATAATTTGGGTGTAGTAACTCTATGGAGGGATATCCCGAATTCTTTAAGAAAATGTTTATTACTGTTTTTTTAAACATTCAACAGTTAATCATGTTCATATGCATATGTTCATTCAATTTTAGTCATTGAACGTTTTTGCACTCAAAACAGGAATACAAAAAGTTTGAATTTCAAAGTATATTTGTATTGATGTCTTGCCTATAAATAGACATTTTGTACAAGGAAACAGAGATCCTAATAAGAGGAAATTGTCTAAAGAATACAAAGTGAAAACAAAAATAATAGCCATGTGGAAGTGATCTCATTATGTTCCAATTTCGCTATTGCCCCTATGTCTTTGAACATCATCCCTTGTCGTTGAAAGAAGTTGATTGAATTGATCTTACACCCAAGAACTTGGACCTTGGTAATAAAGTTGGTTGTAGTGATTTCATGGGACGTAGTCATACACTTTAATCTTTAACATTTGCCTGGACCGCCCTTTCAGGTTTTCAGCCCACCAGGATACCCTTTTTTGCTCAAGCCGTCCTTTCGAGTTTTCAACTTGCCAGGTGTACAATCTTTTATATATATCCCTAACTTTTTCACGAACCCTTTTGGTTCACCGAGATGCCCTTATTTTTCCCTAGGTATGTCAACCTAGCGGGTCATTTTTATGCGTAGTATTTTTTTACTATGTTCGCGTTTACAGGATACGGAAAATCTTCGCCTTCCATAGTAGTTGGCATCATGGCACCGCCAGAGAATAATTTTTTAACAACAAATTCCATTCATAAGTTGGAGTCCATTTTCCCATGGGATCGCCTTGTGGAAGAATGGTGTTCTATTACCAAGTCGCCATCCTGATACACTCGAGGTTTGATCTTTTTGTTGAAAGCCTTGATCATACGCTTTTGATACATTTGACCATGACAAATAGCAGCTAGTCTCTTCTCGTCAATTAAGTTCAAATGATCCAACCTAGTCTGGATCCATTAGTCTTCTCCTAAATTTGCTTCTTTCATAATCTTTAAGGAAGGAATCTGAACTTCCACAAGCAAAACAGCTTCCATGCCATAGACTAGGGAAAATGGGGTTGCCCCAGTTGAAGTTCAAGCTGAAGTACTATAGCCATGGAGAGCAAACGGTAGCAACTCATGCCAGTCCTTATAGGTCACCACCATCTTTTGCATAATCTTCTTTATGTTTTTAAGGCAGCTTCCACTGCACCATTCATCTTAGGTCTGTATAGAGAAGAATTGTGATGCTTGATTTTGAACTGAGTGAAGAGCTCCGTAATTATAGCATTGTTGAGATTGGTTCCATTGTCAGTGATGATCCTTTCAGGGATACCATAACAGCAGATTAGTTTATGCTTGATAAACCGGGCTACAACGTTCTTTGTAACTGAGGAAAATGAGGCAGCTTTGACCCATTTGGTGAAGTAATCAATGGCAACTAGGATGAAACAATGTCCATTAGAAGCTGTAGGCTTGATCTCTCCAATAATGCCTATGCCCCACATTGCAAATGGCCACGAAGCAGTCATGACATTCAAATAAATTAGAGGCATATGGACCTTGTCGGCGTAGATTTGACTCTTATGGCAAGTCCTCGAGTGGTGGTGACAGTCAGTTTCCATAGTCGACCAATAGTAGCCAGCCCTTAGGATCTTGTTTTCCATAGTGTGTCCACTAGAGTGAGTTCCAAAGATACCATAATGCATGTCCTCCATGATTTTCTCTACCTCCTTCTTGTCCACACAACGGAGCAGAGTCGAATCATGGTTGCACTTATATAGGATCCCATTGCTTAGGAAGAATTTGGCTGAAAACCTTCGCAAGAATTTCTTATTGTTGATGGAAGCTCCTTCAGGATATTCTTGGGCTTCAAGATATCTCCTCACTTCATGGTACCATGGTTTCTCCTTGTTAGTGTCGATCTCACAATAGTGTGCAGGTTCGTCAAATCTTTCAATCATAATTCTATGGGCTTCATTGTCCCACTTGACCTTGAACATGGATGACATTGTTGCTAAGGGATCCGCCAACTGATTTTCTTCTCTTGGAAAGTGTTCGAAGGTAACCTCCTCAAAGTATGGTATCAGGGTTAACACAAGCTCTTTGTAGGGGATCAAATTAGGATGTTTGGTATCCCACTCTCCTTTAACTTGACTGATTACTAAAGTTGAATCTCCATATACGCTTAAGAATTTGATTCTTAGGTCAATGGCAGCCCTAAGACCCAAGATGCATGCCTCATACTCGGCCATGTTGTTTGTACAGTCAAAGCATAGTCTGGAAGTGAAAGGTGTATGGTAACCTTCGGGAGAAATAACCACAACACCAACTCCATTACCCAAAGCATTAGAAGCCCCATCAAAAACCATATTCCATCGAGATCCTTGTTCAGGTCCGTCTACGGTCCATGCTTTTCACAATCAGTTACCAGCACGATATTCTCATCCGGGAACTCAAAGTTCATGGATTTGTAGTTGTTGTACCCCAAAATTTGCCCTCCCATTTCTCATTGATTTCTCATCACAAAGCCCTTGAAGATCAGGATCCAGTTAAGGTTTCATCTGCTCAAGACTTCTCCTTGCACTGCTGACCCAAATTAGGGTTTGTGTTTGCACAAAGATGTTTTGACCCAAAATGCCTAAGATGACTTTCTTGCTTCATATTGGACTCCCAAGTTTATCCTCATCAAGTTTCAAGTCTTGATTCCAAGTTTTGCCCAGTCAATTGGACAGTTGACCTAGAAATCAACTATATTGGGGAAAAAGTCAACTGTGGCCAATTGACAGTCAAATCTCATGAAAATTGACCCACATCAACATTATGAACACATATGAACCATTTTATCAAGCTTGGATCACAATTCCACAAGAAATTTGATCAGATCACCAAAAGGGCAAAATGGTCATTTTTAGGGTTTTGACTGCACAAAGGCAATTTTTGACTGTTTGACCTAGCCAATGGCAAACCAAGTTCACATATGAACTCAAGGACCCCATGGATTTATCTTGACATGCTCAATAAGTTCAAAAGATCCCAAGTACACAAGATTGACAGTTGAATTTCCCAGTCAATTGATCAATTTTGACTGTATACTGAAAAGTCAAACTTTGACTTTTTGGTCAAAATCAAGAGTCAAGATTCATTTTTCATCAAAACATGCCAAATCATGAAACTTGTTCACCAAGAAATCAAAATTTGCAAATTAGGGTTTGAAATGAGAATTTTTCATAACTTAGAATTTTTCTAAGTTATGAAAAACCCTAATTTTTTCCTAACTTTGCCCCACTTTCTCACCAAGATTCATTTGGATTCAAACAAAAGTCAAAACATGAAAGTTGTAGCTTGTTGCATAATCTACAACTTTGATTCAAAAAATTTTCCCAAATGAGGCTTGTATCTCAAGTTACAATTTTTTGAATAAGGGTACTAAACCATTCTTAACTTAGTGAAATTTTAACCTATTTTGACAAGGTTTTCTACCCAACTTCAAGGCCATTTTCCATACACTTCCACTTGGAATTTCAATTTGCATTTCAAATATGGATTGTAGTACACATTCCAAGCTTTCCAAAATGTCCAAGAACTCATCAAACAACCTCATGACTTGAGAGATTCGAATTTCACAATTTGGCAAAAACTCACTTTTGAATTGGTCAATTTACATGTCCATAACACTAGGCATTTTCAATCTCAGCTTGCATATCTTGATTACAGGTCCTTAAACCATCCAACACTCATAAATTTAATGCCAATCCTTTGTGCCAAGACCATGTTTTGTATGTTCAAGCATTGCCTAAAGGATTAATCCCAAAATAGATAAAGCATTTCTTCCATTTTTGCAAAAGGTAGCTTTATGTCCAATTGAAAATCCAACAAGTACACTTGCCTAATTTCAAACCACACTTCACAAATACTTTCAAAACAAACTTTCAAAAAAACCTTGAAACATCTTTTCAAAAGACAAAACACCTTTTGTAAAATATTCGAGTAAAGAATTGTTACAAGGGTAGCCTATACATGGCATCTTTTCAAAACATTTTCAAAACCACACACCAAGCACCATTTCAAACAATTGAAAACCAAGGCAAGTTGATCTAAGCAAGTACCTAAGAGCCCATGGATAACCATGGATAGAAAGGGTTCTAATACCTTCCCTTTCTATAATCTACTCCCTGAACCCAAGAAAAATCTCAAAGGTTTTTGCTGTGCTTTTTAAACCTTTCCTTAGGATAAAATAAAAAGTCAATGGCGACTCTTGCTCAACCGAAACATTTGCGAAAACAAACGCAAAACCATAGTTAGTTCTCCCACCGTATCACAGAACTGGCGACTCTGCTGGGGATAATTTTAAAAGTGGAGTAACCTTAGGGCTTAGATCACCCTCTTGCATCACAAATTGTTTGAATTGTTTGCTTTATATCTTGGCTCTATTGTTTGGGTTTACAATCCTACACCCGGATTTTGGGAAACATTCATAGATAGCAATACGTTGTGGAAACTGTGCGGGGTATACCGACACGGTCGAAGCAATAGCTATATTAGTGCGACATATTTGTGAGTACCGGTAACCCTTGAGTTCAATCAAGGAGAGTACGGGGCCGCTGAGTGATGTCATTAAGCACTAATGACCTAGAACCTTACTTGACCATCTTGGCCTTTTATTAGGGGTAGTGAGATGACCGGCTTTGGTGCAGTCCGAAGTTGGTAGATACTCGATACTACACTCATTGAGGGTTATTTTCTTGGAATATTTTGGTCGCTAGTTAAGTGGCTAAACCAAAACAATGAACAATGAAAATAATCCCGTGATATTGAGCTCCTTAGAACCCGGTTACTATTTATAGGACAGGTTTTTTGAGCCAACTACACTCAAGAGGGTACTTACCTATGAAACCCCATGCAAGCCTGAAACTAGGGTTTGGTGTGAATTGCTTGTACATATGTTTTGTGCATACATCATAAACATCATAAACATCATAAAACATCATATGCATTCACTAACCATTTCAAGGGTTTGGATCTTCATATTTGTTCCTGTTTTGTAGGTCATGGAAATTCCTCG
Source organism: Vicia faba (assembly GCA_948472305.1). Classification (NCBI taxonomy): domain Eukaryota; kingdom Viridiplantae; phylum Streptophyta; class Magnoliopsida; order Fabales; family Fabaceae; genus Vicia; species Vicia faba. The sequence continues at coordinate 111,885 of CATIWC010000870.1, read as the reverse complement.
CAGAAACACCATTCAAGTCAACCTTGTGAGAATCTCTCCTCAACTCAAGGAGCTCACCTCAAGAATTCCGGAAAACTCATCCTTCAGTGAAAGACATGGTAGACTGCTCAACTTAGTCAACACCAACATTGAAGAAGACATGATGAAAGTGCTATTCCAGTTCTTTGACCCTCTTCACCACTGTTTCACTTTCCCTGATTACCAGTTGGTGCCCACTTTGGAGGAGTTTTCTCAACTCCTAAGAATCCCTATCCTTAATCAACTACCCTTCAACGGTACGGAAAAGGAACCAAAGCCGGAAGATGTTGCTCGAGCATTACATCTACAACCATCCGACATCAAGGGGCATTGGGAAACCAGAAGCGGCGTCAAAGGATTCTTAGCAAAATTCTTGTTTGAGAAGGCACAAGAATGTTGGAATTCATTGGACCTACAAGCCTTTGAAGAGATTGTGGCACTCCTTATCTATGGGTTGGTCTTGTTCCCAAATCCTGACCAATTGGTAGATGTCAACGCCGTCAAAATCTTCTTGTCCAGAAATCCAATACCAACTTGCTTGGGGACATCCTTCACTCATTTTACACACGAACAATGAGAAAGAGGGGTGTTCTCATGTGCTGTACTCCTCTCCTTGCAAGGTGGTTTATTTCGCACCTTCCACAATCTGTCTTGAAGAATGACCAAGGTTCAAGGTGGTCCCAATGATTGATGACTCTTACTCACTCTGATGTACATTGGTGTTCTCGGTCCAGAGAAAATGTCATCATCGTCGATCGTTGCGGAGAATTTCCTAATGTTCCTTTACTTGGAATCAGAGGAGGTATCACCTACAACCCTTGCCTAGCTTTGAGGCAATTTGGATATGCACGGAGGGATGGCCCTCATGACATGTTGATTCCTGACCTAGTGTTTGACTTCGGCAACGATGCGCAAGGACTTCGCCAAAGATTCATCAGAGCTTGGGGAAAACTCAACAAGGTCGATAGCAAGACTCTGGGACACAAGAACTCCATCCCTCTTGAGCCTTATCTCAAGTGGGTACGAGCCCGAGCCCAAAGTCTAATGATGCCTTATCCTCATGTACTCCCAGTGATTAAAGAGCCCGTCAATGAAGGAGAGGTTCCCTACACCATCCTACATCCAGACATGCCTACATCGTGGGAGGAAATGCAGAAAAGTTGGATTCAGCTCAAGGAGGAACGGAATACTTTTGAAGCTAGCTTCTACGCCAGTGAGAAGAAGGTTCTAGAGCTTACCCGCCGACTCCATGAGCAAGAGGCCCTCAACACCTACATCGCACCAAAGAGGATGCGCAATGTCTTTCTGCCTTGAGAAGTTATTTTGTAATATTTGGCCCATGGGGCATTTATGTACTAACAAATTTCTTCTTATTAATATGACGTGCGTTCTTCTTTGTCCGAAACAATTTTGAATGTTCTGAATCCTTGAATGCATTGCATACATAAGCATACCATTCATCATGTGCATAAGCAGGTCTCACTCCAGGTTTCCTTATCTGTCTGCTGTTTATTTCAGTAGGATGGATCTCGAGCAAACTGTCAAAGACCTGCAAGCTCAAAATGCACAGTTCCAGCAACTCCTGATGACCTTGGCTAAGGGTCAGGAGGATATCAAAACTCAATTGGGGAACAAGGACCCAATGAAGAAGAAGAAAAAGAGACTCGGGGTGGCTACTTTGGGTAGAAGATTTAACGGAGAAGCTCGGAGAGTGCTTGAATTTCCTCCTATCTCTGATGAAGGAACCAGCAAAGGAGGTGGAGCTGCGGTACCTTCCGAGTCTGATGCGGAAGAAGAAGAGGTCGAAGAGGATGAAGATTATTCTGATCAGCAATACCCTCCAGCTGATGATAAATACAAAGGGCTAGAAGACAGATTGGCCGCCATGGAATTACAAAGAGTACCGGGTTTGGATTTTGAAGACTTGGGTTTGGTCGCCGGGATTGTGATTCCCCCAAAATTCAAAGTGCCAGTGTTTGTGAGGTATGATGGGCTGTCCTGTCCAAAAATGCATCTCAGGTCCTACGTAAGAAAGATTCAACCCTATACGGCAGATAAAAACCTTTGGATTCATTTCTTTCAAGACAACCTTTCTGGAGCTCAGTTGGAATGGTTTTATCAGCTAGAGGGAACCAGCGTCCGAAATTGGGAAGATTTGGCCACCGCTTTTTACAAACAATACCAGTATAATTCTGACCTTGCTCTTACTCGTACCCAACTTCAGGGTATGTCACTAGGAACAGGCGAGGGATTCAAAGAATATGCACAAAAATGGAGGGATTTGGCTGGCAGGGTGCAGCCTCCTTTAACCGACCGCGAACTTGTTGATATGTTTCCTGGGACCCTATCTGGGCCATTTTTCAATCATCTAATTGGTAACTCTTCCGCGGGGTTTACCGATTTGATCTTAACAGGCGCGAGAATAGAAGCTGGCATCAAGTCAGGAAAGATTCAGAAGGGTGTCGCTGCAAATGTTGAGAAGAAGCCTTTTAAGAAGGAAACAGCTGTGGTATATTCTCAGAGAAGAGCAGGGAAGACGGAGCGTCGGCCAACTGTGGGGGCCGTAATGATTCAAAACACTCCAAGTGAGCAGCCTCGTTATAACCAGTCCAGACCAAATCAACAACGGGTGGAACGGCCACAACGGCAGTTCACCCGTATTAATATGACTCCAGCGCAAGTGCTTCCCCATCTATTAAAGTTGAATCTTGCCACCATCAAGGAGGCACCAAAGAATGTGAATACGTCCTCTCCGCATTATCATGCTAAAGCTAAATGCGCCTACCATTCAGACAGTGTTGGGCACGACACCAATGATTGTTGGGCACTCAAGCATAAAATCCAAGACCTGATAGAGGCGAAAGAGGTGGAGTTTGACGCTCCGGAGAAGCCTAATGTGATATCTGCACCCATGCCGAAGCACGGCCGAAATGTCAATGCCATTGAAGAAGATTTGTATGTCGCTGATGTCAATGATCTGACTACCCCATTGCTAACCATTAAGTTGAATCTGTTAAAGGCCGGGATCTTCCCGGGATGTAAAGAAGACTGCTATTGTTGTTACTCTCTGCCGTTTGATTGTCCGTTACTGAAGAAAGGCATCCAAGGCCTTATGGATAGTCGACAAATTTTGTTTGAAAAAGTTTCTGCTGTTCCAGTTCATACTGAAGATGTCTCAATCATAACCATTCACGCCAATCTTTCCAAGGCCGTCAAAAAGCCTGTTAAGATTACACCAGCTGCGAAATCTGTTCCTTTGAAGATAACAATGCCAGGACCTGTTCCCTATGTTTCTGAGAAGTCGATACCTTGGAACTATGGCGGTGACGTCTACTACCATGGTATCAAACAAATCGAAATAACTGAAGAAAGTTCAGATGATGAAGAGGCCAGCATTAGTAACATTGCAGGAACTAGCAAAATCACCAGGAGCGGGAGAATATTTTCTCCAGAGATTGCCCCTCCAAGAGCAGTCTTTGGACCCTCATCAGCTGACAAGGTCATCCCTGCACCAATAAAACTCTCTGCCGGAACCCCTTTAATTAAAGATGTTGTTGTTCCTAATACTGTCCCTCCTACCACTGCTGACAAAGGTAAGGGAATCCAAGATGAGCCCGTCAGGACAAGGGCTCAACCCTTGGTAATCCCGGAAACCTCCAAGAAGGAAATGGATGAGATTTTGAGAATAATCAAGAGAAGCGATTACGATGTGGTAGAAAAGCTGGGGCAAACCCCCTCCAAGATCTCCATGCTGGCACTATTACTTTACTCGGAAGCGCACGCTAAAGCCCTGATAAAATTCCTGAAGGCAGCCCATGTTCCCCAGGAGACCTCTGCGGATCAATTTCAAAATTGCATGGCCAGCCTGACTGCGGACAATGGATTAGGTTTTTCTGATGCCGACCTAACTCCTAAAGGTAGAAACCACAATGATGCTTTGCACATTTCAGTCGAGTACCGAGGAACCACTCTCGCACATGTCTTGGTCGACACTGGTTCATCGCTGAATGTACTGCCTAAGAAGGCCTTGGACCGACTAGATTGTGAAGGATTGGAATTGAAGCCGAGTGATATTGTTGTCAGAGCTTTCGATGGTTCGAAGCGAATGGTCCATGGAGAGGTTTAAATTCCCATCAAGATAGGCACTGAGGTGTTTAAATCCACTTTCTATGTGATGGACATCCGTCCGTCATACTCTTGCTTGCTGGGTAGGCCTTGGATACACCATGCTGGGGCAGTCACCTCCTCCTTGCATCAGATGTTGAAGTATCCTGTCAAGGGAAAGATCATTACTGTCCATGGCGAAGAAGAGTACATGATTAGCCACTTAAATTCTTTCCGGTATGTGGAGGTTGAAGGAGAGTTCATTGAGACACCGTTTCAACATTTCGAAGAAGTCCTTCCTGAAATAGCAGTAGCAAAGTTGACAGCTGAGACACCGAGACAGATGGCCAGGATGGCATCTCTGGAGGACGCAAGGGCCGCAATAAAGGAAGGGAAAAATTCAGCATGGGGGCTGTTACCTGACATTCCGCATAAGACCGACAAATTTGGATTAGGATTCACCGCCGCAGGCCAGAAAGCTATGCGCCGTTCGAAGATTGAAAGAGCGCCAGTCAAAATTTCTCCCTACGGAATCAACGCCTTGGAGGATGAAGACAAGGAGAGCAACATTGAAGAGTGGATTTATCCAACTGTCAAAGGAGGATTGGGCAACTGGGAGGCAAAAGACTTTGTCCCCATCACTTTTATTCATCAGTAATTTATCTGTTAAACATTTCTTATTTGGTCTGTAATATTTACTTTCAAACAATCCGTACACTATCTTTTCACCTCCTGCCTTGCCCGGGGCATGTAGGTCCACTTGTAAGGGTTTTGACTATTTTTCATATCCATATGCCATGTTTAATGATTCATTGGACGTTTTTCATTTGATAAACTGCTTGTGTTCATTTTCTTTCCCTTTACATTTTTTGTTTAAGGATGGCTATCCTTTACACACACCCACACTCACCAATGTAGGTACCCATCCACTCCGGATTCCATGGGTGACTATTCAGCTATACCTTTCAATAACTCTGAAGATCTGGTCAATCAAGCCGAGTATGAAGATGACGAAGATTGTGAAGTACCAGGGGAACTAGCCAGACTTTTGCAGCAAGAGGAAAGGGCCATTCTACCACACGAAGAGTTATTGGAAACTGTCAACTTAGGGACCGAGGAAGACCGGAAGGAGGTACAAGTGGGTGCCAATCTGGAATCAAGTGTCAAGGAACGCCTGATACAGTTGTTGAATGAGTATGTTGAAATCTTCGCTTGGTCTTATGAAGACATGTCGGGTTTAGACACAGACATCGTGGTTCATCGTCTCCCTACAAGAGAGGACTGTCCACCGATCAAGCAAAAAGTTCGCCGAATGAGGCCTGACATGTCTGAGAAGATCAAAGCAGAAGTAATGAAGCAATTCGACGCTGGCTTTCTGGCTGTTACGTCCTATCCTCAATGGGTCGCTAACATCGTGCCAGTACCTAAGAAAGATGGCAAAGTCAGGATGTGTGTGGACTACCGGGATTTGAATAGGGTCAGCCCCAAATATGATTTCCCGCTACCTCATATTGACATCTTGATCGACAATACAGCTCAGCACAAAGTGTTTTCCTTCATGGATGGATTCTCGGGCTACAATCAAATCAAAATGGCCCCCGAGGACATGGAAAAAACTAATTTCGTCACACAATGGGGCACTTTCTGTTACAAAGTGATGCCGTTCGGGCTGAAGAACGCAGGGGCAACTTATCAACTCGCCATGGTAGCTTTATTTCATGATATGATACATCATGAGATTGAAGTTTACGTTGACGATATGATAGCTCGGTCACAAACAGAGGAAGAGCACCTTGAACATCTGGAGAAGTTGTTTGCCAGGTTGAAAGAATACAAGCTCAGGCTGGATCCAAGTAAATGCACTTTTGGAGTTAGGTCTGGTAAACTCCTGGGATTCATTGTGAGCAACAAAGGCATTGAAGTCGATCCAGCAAAAGTAAAAGCAATACAAGAGATGCCTGCTCCCCATACTGAAAAGGAGGTTAGAGGATTCTTGGGGCGCTTAAACTATATTGCCAGATTCATCTCGCATCTGACTTCTACCTGTGAGCCAATTTTCAAACTCTTGAAAAAAGATCAGGTAGTCGAGTGGAACAACGATTGTCAAGCTGCTTTTAATAGAATCAAGGAGTATTTGCTAGAACCTCCTGTTCTGATGCCACCCGTCGAAGGAAGACCATTGATCATGTATTTGACCGTCTTGGATAACTCAATGGGGTGTGTTTTGGGCCAGCATGACGAGTCTGGTCGAAAAGAGCATGCTATTTATTACCTTAGAAAAAAGTTTACCGACTGTGAGACTCGCTACTCACTGCTCGAGAAAACTTGCTGCGCTTTGGTATGGGCTGCTCGCCGACTAAGACAGTATATGTTGACTCATACTACCTTGTTGATTTCCAAAATGGACCCTATCAAGTATATTTTCGAAAAGCCCGCTTTGTCTGGAAGGATAGCTAGATGGCAAATGATCTTAACTGAGTATGACATCCAGTACACCACCCAAAAAGCCATAAAAGGGAGTGTACTAGCTGACCATCTGGCTCATCAGGCTATCGAAGATTATCAACCCATGAGATTTGATTTCCCGGACGAGGACATCATGAATTTGGACAACATTGAAAGTAACGGACCGTATGACGGACCCGAAAAGGGATCCCGATGGACCCTGTACTTTGATGGTGCTTCAAATTCACTTGGAAATGGTATCGGCGCAGTACTCATTTCTCCGGAAGGTTGTCACACTCCTTTCACGGCCCGACTCTGCTTCAGCTGCACAAACAACATGGCTGAATATGAAGCTTGCATCTTTGGTCTCAAGGCTGCTATAGACTTAGGGATCAAATCTTTGATCGTATTTGGGGACTCGGCTTTGGTTATCAGTCAAATCAAAGGAGAATGGGATACCAAACATCCTAATCTTATCCCATACAAAGAACATGTCCTGACATTGTTGCCTCATTTCGAGCAAATTACCTTCGAGCATTTCCCGCGAGAAGAGAATCAGCTAGCAGATGCTCTAGCCACAATGTCCTCCATGTTTAAACTCAACTGGGATAACGAGGCTCCCCAAATCACCATCGAGCGAATGGATGAACCTGCGCATTGTCACGAGATTAATACCGAAGGAGTAATGGAACAACCTTGGTTCCATGAAATCAAAAGGTATCTCGAGACCAGAGATTATCCTGAAGGAGCTTCCGTAAATGACAAGAAGTTCTTAAGGAAATTCGCTGCTAAATTCTTCCTGAGCAACGGCATCCTTTACAAACAAAGCCATGATTGTGTATTACTCTGATGCGTAGACCAAGCTGAAGCAGAGTTGATCATGACTGATATACACAGCGGCACATTTGGCACTCACTTGAGCGGGCATACAATGGCTAAGAAGATCCTAAGGGCAGGCTATTACTGGTCTACCATGGAAGCTGACTGCCATCAACATTCCCGTACTTGCCACAAATGTCAGGTCTACGCTGACAAAGTTCATATCCCTCCGGTTCCTCTCAACGTCCTGACTGCTCCTTGGCCCTTTGCAATGTGGGGCATTGATATGATTGGAGAGATCAAGCCCACGGCGTCCAATGGACATCGCTTCATCCTGGTTGCCATTGACTATTTCATCAAATGGGTCGAAGCAGCTTCCTTCGCCTCTGTTACTAAAAATGTGGTTGCCCGCTTTATCAAGCAAAATCTCATATGTCGATATGGTGTTCCAGACAGGATCATCACAGACAACGGTACGAATCTGAATAACACGATGATCACTGCATTGTGCGAACAGTTCAAGATTTATCATCACAATTCATCTCCCTATCGGCCAAAGATGAACGGTGTTGTTGAAGCTGCGAACAAAAACATTAAGAAGATCATTCAGAAGATGACAGTCACTTACAAAGACTGGCATGAGATGCTACCGTTTGCTCTGCATGGATACCGTACGACGGTACGTACTTCAACCGGGGCAACCCCATTTTCGTTGGTATATGGCATGGAAGCTGTTTTGCCTATGGAAGTCCGGATCCCTTCTCTAAGGATTATGAAGGATGCAGGTTTGAATGAAGATGATTGGATGCAGACCCAACTTGATTAACTCAATCTGATCGACGAAAAGCGACTTTCTGCTATATGCCATGGTCAGACGTATCAGAAGCGGATGATCAAGGCCTTCAATAAGAAAGTCAGACGTCAAGTGTATCAAGTCGGAGATCTCGTAATCAAGCGGATTATCTTGCCGCAAAGTGATCCCAGGGGCAAATGGACTCCTACATATGAAGGACCATTTGTGATCAAGAGCATATTTTCTGGTGGTGCAATGATTCTGACCACCATGGACGGCGACGATTTGCCGCACCCTGCGAACGCAGACATAGTCAAAAGATACTACGCATAAAATAACCCGACAAGTCGAAAACCCGAAAGGGCGGCTTGGGCAAAAATGGGTATCCCGGTGAACCGAAAACCCGAAAGGGCGGTTCAGGCAAAAGTTAGGGATAAAAATAAAAAATCTGTACACCCGGCAAGTTGAAAACCCGAAAGGGCGGCTTGGGCAAAAAGGGGTTTCCCGGTGGATCGAAAACCCGAAAGGGCGATTCAGGCAAAAGTTAGGGAATTAAAGCGTATGACTATGTCTCGTCGGATCACTTCAAGGACAATCTCTTCATCAACCGGTTCCAGGCTTCTGATCAATCCAGTCATCGTCAAGCAAAGCATTGAATGGACAGATATTCGGAGTTGTGAAAGCTATAGCGGAATGGAATCCCATGGAATTATTTCACATAGCCATCCTTATTTTGTATAAACCTTTCAAATATTTACGAAAAAATCCTCTTACTAGGATGATTGTCTCCTTTGTACAAATATACTCATAGAAAATCAATACAAATACTTTTCCCAGAAATTTGTGTCATTTCCTTTTCTTTTCTCTTGCACTATTTGTTTTATTTTGAGAAACGTCCAATGTTTTGTTAAATAGGCATATGCATTTGAAACATAATCATTTCCTTATGAGTCAGGAAAGAGGATTACTGATAGGTCAAAGGAACAGTTGGATATCTTGATACCCTTTCGAAGGAAACCCCCCAAGAGATTTGGAATCCATATCCTCCAGCAAGTCTTGAAGCTTATCCCCAGTAGATTCTGGAAGCTTATCCCCTGCAGAGTATGGACGTCTCTCCCGAGTTTTATTCAAAGTTATTCCTCACAAGGGCTTATAACTGGGTTATCCTCAGCTTATTTCCACGGAAGATCGCACTCGCCAGAATTCTTCTTATCCCCAGCGAAGTTCATCAAGATTCCCCAACGTAACTTATCTTTACAATCCCCCAGCCAGAGGATCCTCCGGAATTCAATTCCCCTCAAAGTTTAAAATTTCAGAATCCCCAGCGAAGCCAGACTAATGAACCTTCTCCCCACAGAGTTTTAGGAGAACAAATCTTGAGTTCCCCAGTGAAGTCGCCAGAGATGCTTCCCGCCAAACTGAAGATTCTCAGTCTTGCATCCCCAGCATGAGTCTATTAGATTGGTACTCCCCAGTAGAAGTCATCAGGAATTCCCCGGAGGTTTGGTATACAACCCAAGCTCCTTATTCCCCAGCAACAGCCAAGGAATTATTCTTCCCGGCAGCAGTCAAGATGCTTTTATCTTCAGCCATCCAGGATTCATCTATCCCCAGCGAGACAGATCATCAGCTTATATGCGCATTCATTACATTCATATCATAAACATTGATATAACATATATTGCATCATACATTTCATGCAACATAATTTTGTGTTTAGTTAACATTTTGTCCTTTTCAGGATAAGAATAAAAAGCTATCATTAACAGTTTCAGATGCAGTTTTACACGGACTCATCATCAGGCAACCCTACACCGGTTCCTCCTCAATTTTCAAGATTCCTGAAAATAGTTTACGGGTTCTCCAAGTAACGGATGTTAACCTATTGCTTGTTCAGTTTCTTCTCAAGACTTCTGAAAACAGTCTATGGATTCTTCCCAACAACGGATGATAATCTATCACTTGTTCAGATGCAACTTCTAAAAACAGTTTATGGACGCTTCCCAATAACGGATGCTGCTCTATTGCTTATTCAACTCCAAGACTTCTGAAAACAGTTTACGGGTTCTCCAAGTAACGGATGTTAACCTATCGCTTGTTCAGTTTCTTCTCCAGACTTCTGAAAACAGTCTATGGATTCTTCCCAACAACGGATGTTAATCTATCACTTGTTCAGATGCAACCTTTGAAAACAGTTTACGGATTCCTCCCAACAACGGATGTCAATCTATTGCTTATTCAGACCCCCAGTTCGAAGATGGTCCAAAGCATGGACGCCTTCCTGATACTCATTCCAGATGGCATCTTTAAGCCCATCCCCGACAAGTTTCTGTCACCCCTCAAGATGGCATCTCTAAGCCCATCTCCAAATGGCATCTCTAAGCCCATTCCCGCATCCATTGCTTTGACAAGTGCAAATTTCCGGGCACTCTAGTGCCCAATCTCCTTTTACCCTCGAGTCACGAAAGGCAAACTTGCCAATCTAACTCTTCGGATTCAAGAAGATTGAAAAGGGGCAACTGTTGTACCCCAAAATTTTCCCTCCCATTTCTCATTGATTTCTCATCACAAAGCCCTTGAAGATCAGGATCCAGTTAAGGTTTCATCTGCTCAAGACTTCTCCTTGCACTGCTGACCCAAATTAGGGTTTGTGTTTGCACAAAGATGTTTTGACCCAAAATGCCTAAGATGACTTTCTTGCTTCATATTGGACTCCCAAGTTTATCCTCATCAAGTTTCAAGTCTTGATTCCAAGTTTTGCCCAGTCAATTGGACAGTTGACCTAGAAATCAACTGTATTGGGGAAAAAGTCGACTGTGGCCAATTGACAGTCAAATCTCATGAAAATTGACCCACATCAACATTATGAACTCATATGAACCATTTGATCAAGCTTGGATCACAATTCCACAAGAAATTTGATCAGATCACCAAAAGGGCAAAATGGTCATTTTTAGGGTTTTGACTGCACAAAGGCAATTTTTGACTGTTTGACCTAGCCAATGGCAAACCAAGTTCACATATGAACTCAAGGACCCCATGGATTTATCTTTACATGCTCAACAATTTCAAAAGATCCCAAGTACACAAGATTGACAGTTGAATTTCCCAGTCAATTGATCAATTTTGACTGTATACTGAAAAGTCAAACTTTGACTTTTTGGTCAAAATCAAGAGTCAAGATTCATTTTTCATCAAAACATGCCAAATCATGAAACTTGTTCACCAAGAAATCAAAATTTGCAAATTAGGGTTTGAAATGAGAATTTTTCATAACTTAGAATTTTTCTAAGTTATGAAAAACCCTAATTTTTTCCTAACTTTGCCCCACTTTCTCACCAAGATTCATTTGGATTCAAACAAAAGTCAAAACATGAAAGTTGTAGCTTGTTGCATAATATACAACTTTGATTCACAAAATTTTCCCAAATGAGGCTTGTATCTCAAGTTACAATTTTTTGAATAAGGGTACTAAACCATTCTTAACTTAGTGAAATTTTAACCTATTTTGACAAGGTTTTCTACCCAACTTCAAGTCCATTTTACATACACTTCCACTTGGAATTTCAATTTGAATTTCAAAGATGGATTGTAGTAAACATTCCAAGCTTTCCAAAATGTCCAAGAACTCATCAAACAACCTCATGACTTGAGAGATTCGAATTTCACAATTTGGCAAAAACTCACTTTTGAATTGGTCAATTTACATGTCCAAAACACTAGGCATTTTCAATCTCAGCTTGCATATCTTGATTACAGGTCCTTAAACCATCCAACACTCATAAATTTAATGCCAATCCTTTGTGCCAAGACCATGTTTTGTATGTTCAAGCATTGCCTAAAGGATTAATCCCAAAATAGATAAAGCATTTCTTCCATTTTTGCAAAAGGTAGCTTTATGTCCAATTGAAAATCCAACAAGTACAGATGAGATCTAATTGGCACAAGATTATGAGCAAAACACTCTGATCAAGGAGAGATTATGCAGCACATTAGGGGGCCTCTACCTGCCTAGAACACAACTTGGGCATTTGTTGCTTAAAGTGTAAGTAATATTGCATTTTGTACAACAACTTTGATATCAGCTTGCAAACCCTTAAGCAAATTTTTGAAACACATTCAGGACATCCCAACTGAGCTAGTACACGACCATAACATCCCTCATACACTCCCATTCCCAGAATCACCTTCAAACTGCAAGAACAGGGCAAGGCCTGCAGTTTGAGTGCCATCTCTCATTCCTCTCAAGCTTTCTTGCCCAAACCAGTTCACACACATTCCCTAGCATCAATGCAAGCTAACCAAGACCTGAAACACGATCTGTAATTCCTCTAACAAGTTCCACCATTTTCACTTTCTCATTTTGCAGTTGAAGTTCCACAGCTCGATTCAAGGTGTCTCAAGGCAAAGTAAGTGTTGGAATAGCATCACTACACTTCAAGGAAGTTGTACAAGTCATCATCTTGTCCTGAAAGTTCCTCCATTGCAAGGCACGATTCCAACTGCACAGGTATATTCATGAAGTTCTATCTCTCTTATTAGGCATTGTTAGCTTTAGGTTTGTGAAGAGAATATGTCACAATCATAGCCCTGAACATGCCCATATAATTAGATTTCATTTATATTATGTGTGCTGCAAGAATTTTAAGTCTGAACATGGCATAAAAATTAGGTCAGGATTTGGGAGAGAAGAAATTCTCTCTCATTTCTGAGAGTTAGATTGACTTCTTTATATGTCTAGAATCGTGGCTTCAAGCTTTACAGGTTTCATGTTGGAAGATTTGGCAAAAGATCAAAGAATCAGGAGTTAGGGATTGGAGAAGAAGGGCGCGTATTTTTGAATTTTGTTTGGTCTGAAGGTTAAAGACAACAACTTTCTGGGCTGGGCCTGTTTGTTATTTCTTTTCACACCCTGTTTTTGCTTTCATACCCCCCAAGCCCATTTTGTGTATTTTTATGATTTTTTGATTTTTCCTTTTTCATTCTGACTCATTTTTTTTTTATCATATTTAAAACATAAAAAATACTTTTTGCATCATTTTCATATTTTTTAGGCATTTATTTGATTATATTGATATTTATGTACAAATAAGTAAATAATATATTATTTAGAATAAATAGAGAAAAATAATGTAAACACATTTTATTTTCATTTTTATTTTGTTTTATCTTCTTAAAATATTTTATACAAAACATACTTTTTTTCATAAATATTAATTATTATTATCTTATATATATGATATTTATTTAGCAAATAATAAAGATATATATATATATATATATATATATATATATATATATATATATATATATATATATATATATATATATATATATATATATATATATATATATATATATATATATATATATATATATATATATATATATATATATATATATATATATATATATATATATATATATATATATATATATATATATATATATATATATATATATATATATATATATATATATATATATATATATATATATATTAGTATACTTAGAATAAAATACCCAAAAATATACATATTTTTATTTTATTAATATTTAACATTAAAAATACATTTTTACAAATTATACTATATTTTTATTTTATTTTAGTATATAAATAGTGAATATTGTATATTTTGAATAAATAATGCATTTTATTTTGTAAATTAGGGTTTTGCCCTAAATATGAAAATACTCCAAAAATCATACTCTTTTATTTTTATTTATTTAACATAAATAATACCTTGTTTCACACATATAAAAACCTTCCTTTTGTATTTTGCATCTTGATTCTATTTTTCCATTTAATTCATGCCTTTAATTATATTGTAAATATTCCAAAAAATGATGTAATAGCTAGGTTTAATTTCTTTGTCTAAATATCCCCCCATTTGAACATTTGTATCCCCATCCCCATATTATTGTGTTGTAATAGTGTAGGAACTTTAATTTTTCGCACTTTATCGCTTTCTAAATATACCATGCTAGAATTAGGGTTTGTATGCAAATAAAAAGAACAAAATAGCTTGACCTAATTTCAAGATAAATAAGCATGAAATATGGACAACACATATCACACTTGCACCCCTAGGGTATTCCACTTTGTTGCCTTCAAATAATTGGGCCATATTGCATGTTAGGTTTCTTTGGGTAAAACAAACAATCAAATGATCATAAGTCCCTCGATGACGCTTTCGAAAAGTTGCCTAAAATGATCAAGTCCCTTTCAAAGAAAAATTGCCCAAAGACATTTAACACTATTGCAATTATGGTCTAAAACGATGACCCGCACCCGTCCCTTTCACCTCCTAACACAAGATTGTCCACCAAATGCAATGGTGGAACAAAATTGTCAAAAGGTTTAAAACATAACAAAAATCTTTGAGAAAACTTTAGGGTAGATAACTCTTAGGTACTTGTCAATTTGCAAAGAAAACACTTGCCTAATTTCAAACCACACTTCACAAATACTTTCAAAACAAACTTTCAAAAAAACCTTGAAACATCTTTTCAAAAGACAAAACACCTTTTGTAAAACATTCGAGTAAAGAATTGTTACAAGGGTAGCCTATACATGGCATCTTTTCAAAACATTTTCAAAACCATACACCAAGCACCATTTCAAACAATTGAAAACCAAGGCAAGTTGATCTAAGCAAGTACCTAAGAGCCCATGGATAACCATGGATAGAAAGGGTGCTAATACCTTCCCTTTCTATAATCTACTCCCTGAACCCAAGAAAAATCTCAAAGGTTTTTGCTGTGCTTTTTAAACCTTTCCTTAGGATAAAATAAAAAGTCGGTGGCGACTCTTGCTCAACCGAAACATTTGCGAAAACAAACGCAAAACCACAGTCAATTCTCCCACCGTATCACAGTAGTCATCAACAACTTGTTGGGCCAAATGATCCACCAACACACTTCCTTTGATGGCCTTTTGTGTAGTATATTGGATATCATATTCAGTCAGGATCATTTTCCATCTAGCTATTCGTTCGGAGAGAGCTGGTTTCTCGAAGATGTACTTGACAGGGTCCATCTTAGAAATCAACAAAGTGGTGTGAGTCAACATATACTGTCTTAGACGGAGAGCAGCCCATGCCAGAGCGCAATAAGTTTTCTCGAGTAATGAATATCTTATTTCACAGTCGGTAAACTTTTTTCTCAGGTAGTATATTGCATTCTCTTTTCGGCCAGACTCGTCATTTTGGCCCAACACACACCCCATTGAATTCCCTAATACAGTAAAATACATAATCAGAGGTCTTCCTTCAACTAGAGGCATCTGGATGAGAGGTTCTTTTAAATATTCCTTGATCTTGTCAAAGGCTGCTTGATCTTTCTTCAATAGTTTTAAGATTGGCTCACAAGTAGCAGTCAAGTGAGATATGAATCGAGCAATGTAGTTGAGTCGACCCAAGAAACCCCTGACCTCTTTCTCAGTACAAGGAGATGGAATTTTTTGTATGGCTTTGACTTTTGCAGGGTCGACGTCAATACCTTTTCCACTGACGACGAATCCTAAGAGTTTTCTAGATCTTACCCCAAAGGTGCATTTGTTGGGATTCATCCTTAGCTTATATTTCTTCAATCTTTCAAATAGCTTGTGAAGATTGTGATACGGTGGGAGAACTGACTTGAGGTTTCATTTGTTTTCGCAAATGTTTCGGTTGAGCAAGAGTCGCCACCGACTTTTTATTTTATCCTAAGGAAAGGTTAAAAAAGCACAGGAAAAACCTTTGAGATGTTTTCTTGGGTTCAGGGAGTAGATTTAGAAAGGGAAGGTATTATCACCCTTTCTATCCATGGTTATCCATGGGCTCTTAGTTACTTGCTTAGATCACTTGCCTTGCATTTTCAATTGTTTGAAATGGTGCTTTCAATTGTTTGAAATGGTGCTTTGTGTGTGTGTTTTCGAAAATGTTTTGAAAAAGATGCCTTGTCTAGGCAACCCTTGTAACAATTCTTTACTCGAATGTTTTACAAAGGCGTTTGTCTTTTTGAAAAGATGTTCAATGTTTTTGAAAGTTGTTTTTTTGAAATTGTGTTGTGGAGTGTGTTTTGAAAAATGGCAAGGATTTGTTTTGCAAGTTGGTCAAGTAACCAAGAGCTATCTACCCTAAATTTCTCAAAGATCTTTCCTATGTTTTAACCCTTTTAACAGTATTGTTCCACCATTGTATTTGGTGGACAATCTTGTGTTAGGATGTTAACAGGACGGGCGCGGGTCATCGTTTAGACCATGAATGCAATAGTGCCAAGTGTCTTTGGCAATTTTTCCTTCAAGGGACTTGATCATTTTTTAGGAAACTTGAGAAAGCGTCATCGAGGGACTATGATCATTTTGATTTGTTTTTGTTTTGCCAAAGATACTCAACATGCAACATGGCCCATTTTTGAAGGCAACAAGTGGAGTAACCCTAAAGGTGCAAATGTGCTTGGTGTTGTCCATTTTCATGCATTTTTGTCTTTGTATTAGTCAAGCTATTTGTTATTTGATTTGCATACAAACCCTAAGTCTATCATGGCATAATTTGAAAGCTTTTAAATGCGGAAATTTAAAGTCCTAAATTATTACAACATAATTATGGGGATGGGGGTACAAATGTTTGAATGGGGGGATATTTAGCAAGAAATTAAATCTAAAACTATTACATCCATGTTGAATATACAAACATCAAATTGTACAATATTTAAACAAATATAATAAATATGCAAAATGTATTATGCACAAAAAGGATTTTTTATGTATGAGAAAGTATTTTTCAATGTGAAATATAAACAAAAATAAAAAAAGTCAAATTTTGAATATTTTTATGGTTTAGGGCAAAACCCTAGTTTTTCTAAACAAATAATATTTATTTATTAATTATATACAATATTTGTTAATTATATACAAAAAATAAAAAAAAGAAGTATATTTGTATATATTTAATAAGCTAAATATGTACAAAAATAAAATATTAATTATTTACAAAAAAATGTATATTTTTAGAAAATGTTTTCAAAATGTAAATAAAAATAATGACTGAAAATAAATATATTTTTGTATTATTTTCAGTGTTTTAAATAAAAAGGTATTATATTTATTTACATATATATGCTAAATAAAACAAATAAATGCCAAATAAATGCAAAAAAAGGGGGGAAAATATTTTTAGTGTTTTTTCATGTTTGAATAAAAATATAAAATCAGAATCAAAAAGAAAAAATCAAAAATGATAAATATATCACACAATGGGCCAGGGGGGTGCAAATGGAAAAAAAGGGTGTAAACAGTAAGGGTGACTCAGGCCCAACCCAAGTCACCACCTTCTTCAACCTCCAACCATTTTGTTTGAATTTCGCGCGCCTCCTTGCTCAAACAACAAACTCCTGATTCTTTGACTTTTACACAAAACTCATAACACAAACATTGTAGAGCATCAAATCACGAGTTCAAATATGTAAAAAACTTAACCTAACTCTAAGAAACCAGGGAGAATTTCTTCATCCCCAATTTCTGACCTAATTTTTCTTCAATGTTCATGGACAAAATTCTCACAGCACACTCAATATAAATGAAAAGTAAATACATGGATGGCTTCAGGGCTATGAGGAGAACATGTTTCATTCACAAACCTAAGCCTAACTCTTCCTATATTGAGAGATAGAAGTTCATGTTTTTACCTGTTTCAGCTTGAGTCGTGTACAACAATGGAGGTATCTTCAATGGAGTTTGAGCTTTGGTACAGCATGCCTGAAGTCCAAGGATGCTTCTCCAACACCTAGCTTGCTTTGAATCACTATGAATCGTGCTATGGAAGTTCACCTGCAAAACTGAAAAATGAAAATGGCAACAGGGGTTAGGGATGTTACAGTTTGTATCTAGGGCTTGGGATAGCTTCAATGGATGGTAGGGAGTGTGTTTGAACACGCTTTGGCCAAAACGCACGAGCAAACTGAGTTGTGCAACTCAATCTGCAGGGATGCTCTATTTCTTGAAGAAAAATGGTGTTTTGATGAATGAGGGGGTATTGATGATGAAGGAATCGTGTTTTAGGTCAGTTAGGGTGTATGCAAGATGAGAACAAAGTTTGCTTAGGTTTATGCTTGCAGGAATGAAAGATGGTATGTGTTTTGCCAAGTTTCTTCTACTTGAAGCAAGAAAATGCAAGTTTCAATACAGGCCTGTACAATGCCCTAAAGTATGCTGCCCATCTTGTTCTTGATCAGAGGGATTTGTGTACAAATTCTAGCTTCAAAGATCTGGCCCATGCCTCTTGGATTTGTTATTTGACATAAAGTGCATCTTTTCCAAAATGGCAAATTTACTTTTTCCATTTAAAGATTAATTCTTTGTGTAATGACTAAATGTATAAAACAATGCTTGAACACAAAGGTTAGGCATTTAATTATTGAGTGTGAAGAGGGTTAGAGGCCTGCAAGCTAACATAAACCATGCTGAGTTGAAAATGCAAAGTGTTATGAGCAAGCTTTGGCCATGAACAAAAGTGAATTTTGCCCAACTTTGCAAATTCGATTCTCCCTAACCACAAGGGTGTTTGATGAGTTCTTGGACAATTTGGAAAGCTTGGAATGTGTAATACAATCCATCTTTGTAATGCAAATTGAAACTCCAAGTGGAACCATGTGAAAAATGGCCAAGAAGTTGGACAAAAATCCAGCCTAGAATAGGTCAAAATTTCTCTAAGTTAAAAATGTTTTACACCCTTGTTCTAAAAATCATAACTTGAGCTACAAGCTTCCTTTGAGAAAACTTTGTGAATAAAAGTTGTAGATTTTGCAATGGACTACAACTTTCATGTTTTGAGTTTTGTTTGAATCCAATTGTATCTTGATGAAAAAATGGGACAAAGTTAGGAAAAAATAAGGAAGTTCCATAACTTAGA
This sequence comes from Vicia faba, assembly GCA_948472305.1. Classification (NCBI taxonomy): domain Eukaryota; kingdom Viridiplantae; phylum Streptophyta; class Magnoliopsida; order Fabales; family Fabaceae; genus Vicia; species Vicia faba. The sequence goes on along the minus strand of CATIWC010000870.1, from coordinate 92,814 downwards.
AAAATTCTAGGTTATGAAATTTTCTCATTCTAAACCCTAATTTGCAATTTTGGGTTTCTTGATGAACAAGTTTCATAATTTGACATGTCTTGATGAAAAATGAATCTTGGCACTTGATTTTGACCAAAAAGTCAAAGTTTGACTTTTCAGTATACAGTCAAATTTTGATCAGTTGACTGGAAAATTCATCTGTCAATCCTGTGCATTTGAGATCTTTTGAACTTGTTGAATGGGTCAAGACAATTCCATTGAGTTCTTGAGTCCATATGTGAGCTTGTTTTGCCATTGGTTAGGTCAAACAGTCAAAAATTGCCTTTGTGCAGTCAAAACCCTAAAAATGACCATTTTGCCCTTTTGGTGATCTGATCAAATTTCTTGTGGAATTGTGATCCAAACTTGACCAAATGGTTCATATGAGTTCATTATGTTGATGTGGGTCAAATTACATGAGGTTTTACTGTCAATTGGCCACAGTTGACTTTTTCCCCAATACAACTGATTTCTAGGTCAACTGTCCAATTGACTGGGCCAAGATTGGAATCAAGGCTTGAAACTTGGTATGGATAAACTTGTGAGTCCAACATGAAGCATGAAAATCACTTTGGGCATTTTAGGTCAAAAAATCTTTGTGCAAACTCAAACCCTAATTTGGGTCAACAGTGCAAGGAGGAGTCTTGAGCAGAGCAAACCCTAACTTGATCTTGAGCTCCAAGGGTCTTGTGATGAGAAAAATGTTGATGAAATGAGAGGGAAAATTTTGGGGTACAACAGTTGCCCCTGTTCAATCTTCTTGAACCTGAAGAGTTTGATTGGCAAGTTTGCCTTTCGCGTCTCGAAGGTAAAAGGAGATTGGACACTAGAGTGCCCTTAAATTTGCACTCGTCAAAGCATGGGTGCGGGAATGGGCTTAGAGATTTCATTTGGAGACGGGCTTAAAGATGCCATCTAGAGGGGTGATAGAATCTTGTCGGGGATGGGCTTAAAGATGCCATCTGGAATGTTTGTTGAACTGTATGTCGTTGGTGAGTGGGTGAGTATCAGAAAGGTATCCATGTTTTGGAATATCTCTGAACTGGGGATCTTGAATAAGCAATGGATTGACATCCGTGTTTGGAGAATCCGTAAACTGTTTTCAAAAGTTGAGTCTGAACAAGCGATAGATTAACATCCGTGTCTGGAGAACCCGTAAACTGTTTTCAGAAGTCTTGAAGTTGAATAAGCAATAGAGCAGCATCCATGTTGGGAAGCTTCCGTAAACTGTTTTCAAAAGTTGAGTCTGAACAAGCGATAAATTAACATCCGTGTTTGGAGAATCCATAAACTGTTTTCAGAAGTTGAAGAATCTGAACAAGCGATAGGTTAACATCCGTGTCTGGAGAACCCGTAAACTGTTTTTAGAAGTCTTGAAGTTGAATAAGCAATAGAGCAGCATCCATGTTGGGAAGCGTCCGTAAACTGTTTTCAAAAGTTGAGTATGAACAAGCGATAGATTAACATCTGTGTTTGGAGAATCCGTAAACTGTTTTCAGAAGTTGAAGAATCTGAACAAGCGATAGGTTAACATCCGTGTCTGGAGAACCCGTAAACTGTTTTCAGAAGTCTTGAAGTTGAATAAGCAATAGAGCAGCATCCATGTTGGGAAGCGTCCGTAAACTGTTTTCAAAAGTTGAGTCTGAACAAGCGATAGATTAACATCCGTGTTTGGAGAATCCGTAAACTATTTTCAGAAGTTGCATCTGAACAAGCGATAGGTTAACATCCGTGTCTGGAGAACCCGTAAAATGTTTTCAGAAGTCTTGAAATTGAATAAGGAACCGGTGTAGGGTTGCCTGATGATGAGTCCGTGTAGAACTGTATCTGAATAATTGTTAATGATAGCCTTTTATTCTTATCCTGAAAAGGACAAAATGTTAGCTAAACACAAAGTTATGTTGCATGAAATGTATGATGCAATATATGTTATATCAATGTTTATGATATAAATGTAATGAATGCCCATGCCAGCTGGATAGCCGGAGATGAAAAAATCTTGAGTGTTTCCGGGGAAAATGAATCATTGACTGCTGCAGGGGATTGCAGGAATCTGAGTGTTAAAGTTGCGATATCCTTGTTGACTGCTGACTGCTCGGGGAACAAGATCTTCAATTGTTGAGGGATTTTAGGACCACTGCTGGGGATTGGAACTCCTTGGTGACTTGTAGGGAATGAGAATTCTGATGATCTCTACTGGGGAGTTCAGAACCTGGTAGACTTATGCTGGAGAAGTAAGACTGAGAATCTTCAGTCTGGCGGGAAGTATCTTCGTGGGGAGAAGGTTCACTAGTCTGGTTCCGCTGGAGATTGATAGTTGGAAGTTTTAGCTCCGCTGGGGATTGACAGTTTTGACTTCAACTGGGGATAGGATTTTCAGATTTTTAAGGTTCCATTGGGGATACTGAAACTTAAATCTGAGGGGAATTGAGTTCTAGAAGGCTCTCTGGCTGGGGAAATCAGTTTTGAGAAAGCTTTTGTTATGCTGAGGATCCTGAAGTTTAACTCTGTTTAGGGAATTAAGCTATGGATTTAGAGTTTAGAACTGCTGGGGATTCCTTCCTAAAGGGAATCAAGATATCTATCTATACCTTCAACCTATCAGTAATCATCTTTCTTGATTTGTAAAGAAATGATTATGTTCAAATGCATATGCCTATTTTAACAAAACATTGGACGTTTCTCAAATAAAACATAATTGTAGAAAAGCAAAAAGAAGACAAAACGAATTTCTGTATTTGGAAAAGTATTTGTATTAACTTTTCATGAGTATCTTTGTACAAATGAGACAGGCATCCTAGTAAGAGGATGTTGTCGTAAAAATTGAAAATTTTATACAAAAGAAAGATGGCTATGTGTAACAATTCCATGGGATTCCATTCTTCTATAGCCTTCACAACTCTGAATATCTTTTCTATTCAATGCTTCGTCCGCCGATGATTGGATTGGTCAGAAGTTCGGAGCTTGTTGATGAAGAGATTGTTCCTTAAAGTGATCCGACGAGACATAGTCATACGCTTTAATTCCCTAACTTTTGCCTGGACCGCCCTTTCGGGTTTTCAATCCACCGAGAAACCCCTTTTTGCCCAAGCCTCCCTTTCGGGTTTTCGACTTGCCGGGTGTACATATTTTTTGTTTTATCCCTAATTTTTGCCTGGACCGCCATTTCGGGTTTTCGGTTCACCGGGATGCCCATTTTTTCCCAAGCCTCCCTTTCGGGTTTTCGACTTGTCGGGTTTGTTTCATGCGTAGTATTTTTTGACTATGTCTATGTTCGCAGGGTGTGGCAAATCGTCGCCGTCCATGGTGGTCAGAATCATTGCACCACCAGAAAAGATGCTCTTGATTACAAATGGTCCTTCGTAAGTAGGAGTCTATTTGCCCCTGGGATCACTTTGCAGCAAGATGATCCGCTTGATTACAAGATCTCCGACTTGATATACTTGACGTCTGACTTTCTTGTTGAAAGCCTTGATCATCCGTTTTTGATACGTCTGACCATGGCAAACAGCAGTGAGTCGTTTCTCATCGATCAAATTGAGTTGATCAAGTCGGGTATGAATCCAATCATCTTCATTCAAACCAGCGTCCTTCATAATCCTTAAAGAAGGAATCTGAACTTCCATGGGTAGGACAGCTTCCATGCCATATACCAAAGAAAATGGGGTTTCCCCTGTCGAAGTACGTGCCGTGGTATGGTATCCATGCAGAGAAAATGGTAACATCTCATGCCAGTCCTTATAGGTCACTGTCATTTTCTGAATGATCTTCTTGATGTTTTTGTTCGCAGCTTCAACAGCACCGTTCATCTTCGGCCGATAGGGAGATGAATTGTGATGATAAATCTTGAACTGTTCGCATAAAGCGGTGATCATAGTATTGTTTAGATTGGTTCCGTTGTCTGTGATGATTCTGTCGGGGACACCATACCGGCATATGAGGTTTTTCTTGATGAAGCGGGCAACCACATTCTTTGTAACAGAGGAGACACTACAAGAAAATTGGCAGATTGCGACAGGTATTTTTGTAGATTACGACGGTTAAAACCGTCGCAATTTGCTTTCCACGACGGTTGCTTTACCGTCGCAGAAGTGTGTGTCCCCAACCTATTTCGCGACAGTTACAAAAACTGTCGTTCAAGTTTACGACGGGTTGATACCGTCGTGACTATCTTTTGAGTTTCTTTTAATTATTGATGGCGACGGTTCGATACTGTCGTGAATATCTTTTGAAATTGATTAAATTGTTTATGGCGACGGTTCGATACCGTCATGACTTTTGTTGATTACGACGGTTCGGTACTGTCGCCATGACTTTTGTTTATGTCTTGATTTTTTTTTATTTTTCTATTATATATATTTTTTATTTAAATTATTATCTATGTAAAAAATTTTAAATATAGTTTTTTTTTGTGTTATTTTTTTCTTTAAATTATTTCTTCTTTAATATATTTATTTATAGTATTATTTTTTGTTTTATTTTCTATCACTTTGTAATATAGTAAAAATAATTTCAATAAAAAATATTTAACATCAAATAAGCATTATAATATCCAAAAAAATGTGTGTTCCATAATCATGTAAAATGCGAGTTCCATAATCATGTCAAGTAGTACAAAAAACCCAAAATATATCAATTCCTAATCTTATAATAATAAGTATCATTATGCCAAAAATACATGAGAAAGTTCACAATCTAATTATCTCTATCATAGCAAAGTCTAATTTGTCCCCCCTGAAGTTCCATTATCTCCAATACGATAGCTAGACTCAGATGAACGTCTACCATCAGCGGGTGATTCCAATCCCTAAAAAAAGGTATTAAAATAATAATCTTTAAAATAATACTCATAAAATTTAACTTTAAATGCGTCAAATTAATATACCTGTCTTCCATTGGAATAGAGTTAGCAGTACCTCATGTAAAGGAAGGTTCAACCCAAGTTCAGACGAAGTTGATCGCAAATTGGCAAATCGTCGTAAATCCCTTTCGGCTATACATGGAAGGATATATCCATCTATTTCATGAACCAACAATCAGCATTTCAAACAACTTCCAAATTTTCATCCAAGAGGTAGCATATACCAATTCTTGACTAAGACTAATGACATGACTCGGAGCACAAATTCTTGAGTTACAAGAATAAGCATTTGAAATTAGATAAAGTACATGTTCTCTCCGAAGGCCATTCGAAGTATACAGCGCATATATGATGGAGCTTAGTACGTTGAAATGGATACTGAGAATGAGCCCTACAGAAATTTTTGCAAATTCTTATTTTAAGTGCGTATCTAATTAGTAACCAGATTCAGAACTATAGCAGATAAACTTTACCATTAACATATAGCTTTCGTAGGTTCTGATTAGTATATTCTAAATTCCAATCAATATTGAGTATAGTAAAGGAACTGGAAGCAATGAATTAAATAACATACTTGAGCACAAAGTCTGAATCAGCTGAGTGGCATTTTGGCTTCAAATAAGCATCAATCACTTGTAAAATGGTATCGTCCTTTCCTATATTATGCATTAGTATTTGTTCAACCCCTTCCATACAATACTCACCTTTTCCATACACCAAACAACCCCTTCCATAACCTCCCTCCGAGAATGCTACTGCTCACACACAACCATTACCTTCCAACATCAACACTAATTTCACAGCATTCAGAAACAAAAATATTGAATCATAACAACAGATCAACTGAATCAAAGAAGAAGAAAAAACACCTTATCACAAGCTTAGATCCACCACAGTTTCATGTTTCCTTTAGCTTCCCCACCATCTGTTGGAAACAGAGACATAATGGTTCAATTATCTAGAAATAATAGTAATAATGTGGATAGTACTTCATCTCCTGATAAATCAAATCAAGTTGCAACTGTTGCTTCTGAAACTGGGCCGGCATCCTCAACGATTGTTCACTTCTATTCTTCTGATCCAGTATTGGTTCCATCTGATAACTCATGGCTTCCTGGTGTTGTTGGTGCCATTAGACGCGAAGTGGAAAACCAACACTCTCATGGAGAATCAAATGCTGTTAACTCAGCCAAGAACAAATTAACTGCTTTTTCTGAGACTAGTAGCTCTTCTATGAAATAAAAGATTCAAGGTAAATCCCCGAGAGTGGAAAAAAATCATGGCAATGAGATACCATCCCCATCCTATAATTCTCAACAATGAATGACAACAATCATGATATTAGCAAACAGCAATAGTACTAGTATCCCAAAAATAACTGATAATTACAAAGTAGACAAGTGCTTACGCATAATGATTCAGAGTTCAACAAAGCACACTGTGCTTCAGCTTCTTCAATCCTGCATTTTCGAAAAAGAGCAAGATGCTATCAGTTCAAATTGGTTCTTTAGCATCCATCAATGCAACTTGTTCAATCAACTTTCAAGAGGAATAAAAATTCGATAATATCATTTCTAAATAATATATGTTTAGTACCCTACATACAAATTTTAATTTTTTATTAGTCCATAAATAAATTTGAACATCAACAATTCCGGCAAAATATGATAGCATTCTTTAAAGCAAAACACCATCAAACTGTAACTTCTATTAAATATTACCCATTCAAACAAGAGACGCCGAGAGCCATCCCCAAGGCTTTAGCCTCTTTAATCATACATGAAAACTCAGACCCCAAATTTCAATTCCAACCTCTTCCTTTATTATTCTTTCCTTGTGTGTCCCTTCATCTTCTTCTTCTAATCATATCATCATGGACAGAAACAATTGTCGCATTAAATCTAAGTCATTTATTTATGGAATATGATTCCTAACAATGAAAAGTACTCTACGCTAAATAGGAATTATCACATCGAAAAGTACTCTACGCTAAATATTTGCGAAAATCAGCCAGTGAGTAGGGAAATATGGAGACGCAAGGTAAGCAATTTCCATTGTTGGTAAAAAGGAAAAATGGATTCTCGGAAAAATAGATAATCAAATTTAAAAAGCTAACTACCTGAACCACACCTTCACTAAAACCATCTCCAACTTTCATACTCTGAACAGCATCAAGCAATGCATTTGCAAACTTGTCATATATACCTTTACAGAAACATGGTTACATAATAAAATGCAAATAACTTAAGAACTGAAACAAATAATGTATCTAAATGGACATTGAATTGGTGTGAGATAGAAACGGGCAAATAATCAATGGGATACATTAACATTACTGATTAAAGAAAATCTCTTATAAGAATGTTGGTAAATCTCTTATAAGAAAGTGGGTCCAATTTCCCTCAATTCCTTATCTTATGTTCTCTAGTTTGCATTTTTTATTTTTATTTATTTCAAAACAATTCTAAATTCCATTTTAAAACTGTGTGACAATTAAATAAGCAACCACTTGCTGAAATAATTCTAAATTCCATGTTAAAACTATGTGACAATTAAATAAGCAACCACTTGCTGAAATTGCAATCATTAAGATTGGGTAATACAGGCTACAAAATACTAACCAAAATTCCTGAAAAGATTTATAATGTTGTCTCATAAAACACATTACATGAACCAGCTAGTATGTGCTGTGGCAAATTCCCACATCCTACAGCAGTTAGGAGAAGGAACTTTGAGCAAATAATGTAGGGAATCATTATTAGCACTAATAGCACATTACCGTCAAACAAAATTAAGGATGGCAAATTAGAATAAGGATGGCAGATCAGAAAAATGTATTATAACAGTAAAATTGATAGTTTGATATCTCGTTTATCTAACCTTATTGCACAAGAATTCTATTTGCACATACACATGTTTGTCCGCTATTACGGAACTTTGCTGCAAGCTGCATACGGGAATTTATTATTACTAGTTGAAAACAGAAGGCCCAAGAGAATCATAAATTCTACAAATTGGAAAGATAAAAATAGCAAAATATTGTTTGATATAAAAACTTCAGCACAGCAAGATAGATTAGAATCTGAAGCTAAAGAAATAGATTTAGCAGTAAAGATTAATTGAAGAGAGAACAATTGAATAATGAACAAGTGTATAATATTACAAAATGTAGAAACTACATAGGAATTAGTAATCCTACTGCCAAGAGCTAAGTTCTTTCAAAGAAACAAATTTCTTTCTGCCCATAACCAACTTAATGAAACATGCATTAAATCTAAGTCATTTATTTATGGAATATGATTCCTAACAATGGTTGTTGTTGTAACATACTCAGGTGTAGGAAGAGCTATCAACAAATGAAGAAAGAATATGTGCCTGAAGTGTCTAACATATATTTTGACCCTAATGAAGTGCCTGAAGTGTCTACCATTGAATTTAAAGTACACTTGGCTTCGTCATACCTATGCAATTTACATAGCCCATTTGCAAGAATGTTGAATGTAAACACATCTGCATTGAATCCTTTCCTTTCCATGATCGTTTGCAGCCTCAAAGCTTCATCCATCATTCCTCTTTTGCAGTAGCCATCTATCATCGTGTTAAATATTATCATATTTAGGTCAATTCCCTTACTTTGCATCTCTTCCAACAAGATTTCCGCAGCTTCCATTTGACCAGCCTTACACACACCACCAATCAACGCGCCGTAAGTATGTGCATTAGGAGCAACATTTCTCTGAGCCATCTCATCAAACAACGCAAATGCCCTTTTCATATTTCCCAACCTACAGTTCCAACTTATCATGGACGAATAAACATAAACATCAATTTCTATTTTTCTTTCACGCATTTCCTCGAATATCTTCTCCACTTCCCCAATATCACCAGAACTAGAATACCACTGAATCAAAATACTATAAGTCGCCACACTAAAAACAACCGGCTCCTTCTCCATCAACCTCAGTATCTCACCAACTCCACTTCGATCCTTTCTTCCAACATACGCATTCAACAACGTATTGTAAGTAAACACAGTCGATTTCACAATGCTTTTAGTGACCATCTCATCCATCAACTCCTTAGCTTTCTCAACCTCTCCTCTCTTACACAAGCCATCAATCACAAGTGTCAAAGACTAAACCCTAATTTCAATTCCATTAGACTCAACCATCCGGCGGAAGAATCTAAGACACAACTCAATCTCACCACATCTCTTCAAAGCAAGCAAAAGCACAAAACAAGACCTCTCCTCTATCACGAACCCCTTTTCCTCCACATAATCAAAAACCCTAACCGCCTCTGGAAACAACCTATTATCAGAACAAACCCTAAACAACATATCACAAAGCTTGTCAACAAAATTAAACTCAAATTCATCAAGCAAATCAACGATCCCCGAAACTGGGGAGCGAAATTGGGAATCAGTAACAACGGAATTCAGAATAGTCTTGATGGTGGCGAATTTGCGAGCTTTAAAGAGTCTAGAAAAGAGAATCAAATGGGCCTTGAGGTCAGGTTTGAGTGAATGGTTGGAATGATGGGTTTTGAGGAAGTGGAAAAAGGATAAACAGGAATGCGGTTGGAGAATAGGGTCTGAAAGAACACGGTAAGTAACATGGGGGGTGAAGGTGATGCAGGAAATGATGGAGTGAAGTTCGGTGTTATTGGGTTTGAAATAGTTGGGTTTAAATTGCAGTAAAGCGTAATAGACGAAGCGGGGTAAAGGATTTAGGGGGACGACGGGTGTGGTTACCGTCGTGCCCTTTCATAACTTTTGCATGTTTTTTAAAGGTTTAGGGGGGCGACGGTTGTTTTACCGTCGTGATGTCTATTTTAGGACGGTTTCTTAACCGTCGCAACATTCATTTTAGGGCGGTAGGTGTATACCGTCGTGACATGGGTCCCTATATTAGAATTACGACGGTTATTAAGTAACTGTCGCAATTTTTGTGTCGTAAAATCCTAATTTTCTTGTAGTGAGAAGGAAGCTGCTTCGACCCATTTGGTGAAATAGTCAATAGCAACCAGGATGAATCGATGTCCATTGGACGCTGTGGGCTTGATCTCTCCAATCATGTCAATGCCCCACATTGCGAATGGCCAAGGAGCTGTCAGAACATTGAGAGGAACAAGAGGAATATGAATCTTGTCAGCATAGACTTGACATTTGTGGCAAGTACGGGAATGTTGATGGCAATCTTCTTCCATGGTAGACCAGTAATAGCCTGCCCTTAGAATCTTCTTAGCCATCGTATGCCCACTCAAGTGGGTGCCAAACGTACCGCTGTGTATCTCAGTCATGATTAACTCTGCTTCAGCTTTGTCTACACATCGGAGTAAAACACAATCATGGCTGCGTTTATAGAGGATGCCGTTGCTCAGGAAGAACTTGGCAGCAAATTTCCTTAGGAACTTTTTGTCATTTACGGAAGCTCCTTCGGGATATTCTCTAGTCTGGAGATACCTTTTGATTTCGTGAAACCAAGGTTGTTCCACTACTTCTTCGGTATTAATCTCATGACAATGCGCAGGTTCATCCATTCGCTCGATGGTGATTCGGGGAGCCTCGTTATCCCAGTTGAGTTTAAACATGGAGGACATTGTTGCCAGAGCATTTGCTAGCTGATTCTCTTCTCGCGGGAAATGCTCGAAGGTGATTTGCTCGAAATGAGGCAGCAATGTCAGGACATGTTCTTTGTATGGGATAAGATTAGGATGCTTGGTATCCCACTCTCCTTTGATTTAACTGATAACCAAAGCCGAATCCCCAAATACGATCAAAGATTTGATCCCCAGGTCTATAGCAGCCTTGAGACCAAAAATCCAGGCTTCATATTCAGCCATGTTGTTGGTACAGCTGAAGCAAAGTCGGGCCGTGAAAGGTGTATGGCAACCTTCTGGGGAAATGAGTACCGCACCGATACCGTTTCCAAGTGCATTTGAAGCACCATCAAAGTACAGGGTCCATCGGGATCCTTTTTCAGGTCCGTCATACGGTCCGTTACCTTTAATGTTGTCCAAATTCATGATGTCCTCGTCCGGGAAGTCGAATCTCATGGACTGATAATCTTCGATAGCTTGATGAGCTAGATGGTCAGCTAGTACACTCCCCTTTATAGCTTTTTGGGTAGTATACTGGATGTCATACTCAGTCAGGATCATTTGCCATCTAGCGATTCTTCCAGATAGAGCAGGCTTCTCGAAGATATACTTGATAGGATCCATTTTGGAAATCAACAGATTTGTATGAATCAACATATACTGTCTTAGTCGGCGAGCAGCCCATACCAAAGCGCAACAAGTTTTCTCGAGCAGTGAGTAGCGAGTCTCACAGTCGGTAAACTTTTTTCTAAGGTAATAAATGGCATGCTCTTTTCGACCAGACTCGTCATGCTGGCCCAGTACACACCCCATTGAGTTATCCAAAATGGTCAGATACATGATCAGCGACCTTCCTTCGACGGGTGGCATCAGAATAGGAGGTTCTAGCAAGTACTCCTTGATCTTATCAAAAGCAATTTGGCAATCGTCGTTCCATTCGACTACCTGATCTTTCTTCAATAGTTTGAAAATTGGCTCACAGGTAGACGTCAAATGAGAGATGAATCTGGCAATATAGTTCAAGCGCCCCAAGAACCCTCTAACCTCCTTTTCAGTACGGGGGGCAGGCATTTCTTGTATAGCATTTACTTTTGCTGGATCGACCTTAATGCCTTTGTTGCTGACAATAAATCCTAGAAGTTTACCAGACCTAACTCCAAAAGTGCACTTACTTGGATTCAGCCTGAGTTTGTACTCCTTCAACCTGGCAAACAGCTTTTGCAAATGTTCAAGGTGCTCCTCCTCTGTTTGTGATCGAGCTATCATGTCGTCTACGTAAACTTCGATCTCATGATGTATCATATCATGAAACAAAGCTACCATCGCGCGCTGATAAGTTTCCCCTGCGTTCTTCAGTCCGAACGGCATCACCTTGTAACAGAAAGTACCCCATTGTGTAACAAAGGTTGTTTTGTCCATGTCCTCGGGGGCCATTTTAATCTGGTTGTAGCCCGAGAATCCATCCATGAAGGAAAACACTTTGTGCTGAGCTGTGTTGTCAATCAAAATGTCGATATGCGGTAGCGGAAAATCATCTTTAGGGCTGGCCCTATTCAAATCCCGGTAGTCCACACACATTCTGACCTTGCCGTCTTTTTTAGGTACTGGCACGATGTTAGCAACCCACTATGGATAGGATGTAACAGCCAGAAAACCAGCGTTGAATTGCTTCATTACTTCCTCTTTAATCTTTTCAGACATGTCGGGCCTCATTCGGCGGACTTTTTGCTTGATCGGTGGACAATCCTCTCTTGTAGGGAGACGGTGGACCACTATATCTGTGTCTAAACCCGGCATGTCTTCATAAGACCAGGCGAAGATTTCAACGTATTCATTCAACAGCTGTATCAAGCGTTCCTTGACACTTGGTTCCAGATTGGCACCCACTTGTACCTCCTTTCGGTCTTCCTCTGTTCCTAAGTTGACTGTTTCCAACAACTCTTTATGAGGCAAGATGGCCCTCTCTTCTTGTAGTAGAAGTCTGGCTATCTCTCCTGGTACTTCACAATCTTCATCATCTTCGTATTCAGCCTGGTTGACCAAATCTTTAGAGTTATTGAAGGATACAGCAGAATAGTCACCCATAGAATCCAGAGTGGATGGGTACCTGCATTTGTGAGTGTGGGTGTGTGTAAGGGATAGCCATCCTTAAACAAACAAAAATGCAAAAGGAAAGAAAATGAACACAACAGTTTATAAATGAAAAACATCCAATGAATCATTAAACATGGCATATGAATATGAAGAGAATCAAAACCCTTACAAATGGACCTGCATGCCCCGGGAAAGGCATGAGGTGAAAAAGTAGTGTGCAGATTGTTTAAAAGTAATTATTACAGACCAACAGGAAATGTTCAAAAGATAAGTTACTGATTAATGAAAGTAATGGGGACGAAGTCTTTCGCCTCTCAGTTGTGTAGTCCCCCTTCGATGGTTGGGAATATCCAATCTTCAATGTTGGCCTCTTCGTCTTCGTCTTCCAAAGCATTGATTCCATGAGGAGAGATATTGATGGGTGTCCTTTCAATTTTTGAGCGACGCATAGCTTTTTGCCCAGTAGCGGTAAATCCCAACCCAAACTTGTCTGTCTTGTGGGGAAAGTCAGGTAACTGACCCCATGTTGAGCTCTTCCCCTCCTTCATTGCAGCCTTTGCGTCTTTCAGAGATGCCATCATGGCCACCTTCTTGGGTACCTCAGCCACTGCCTTTGCTACCGCAACCTCGGGAGCAATTTCCTCAAAGTGTTGGAACGGTGTTTCACTGAATTCGCCCTCCACTTCCACATACCGAAATGAGTTCAGGTGACTGATCATATATTCCTCTTCACTGTGTACAATTATGATTTTTCCTTTGACAGGGTATTTCAGCATCTGATGTAGGGAGGAAGTGACTGCCCCAACATTATGTATCCATGGTCTTCCTAGCAAGCAAGAGTATGACGGACGGATGTCCATCATATAGAAAGTTGAATGGAACACTTCAGTGCCTACCTTGATGGGAATGTCGACCTCCCCATGTACCATTCTTTTAGACCCGTCAAAGGCCCTGACAATGATATTACTTGGTTTCAGCTCCAAGCCTTCACAGTCCAACCGGTCCAGAGCTTTCTTAGGTAGCACGTTTAGAGAAGAACCAGTGTCGACCAAAACATGGGCGAGAGTGGTTCCTCGGCATTCAACAGACACATGCAATGCGTCATTGTGCTTTCTTCCTTTCGGAGTCAGGTCAGCATCAGAGAAACCCAGGCCGTTGTCGGCGGTAAGGCTGGCTACACAATCCTGGAATTCATCGGCTGAGGTTTCCTGGGGAACATGGGCTGTCTTCAAAAACCTTATCAAAGCTTTGGCATGAGCCTCCAAACAAAGCAGCAATGCTAACATGGAGATCTTCGAGGGGGTTTGCCCCAGTTGCTCTACAACGTCATAATCACTTTTCTTTATTATTTTCAGAATCTCCTCCATTTCTTTCTTAGAGGTTTCGGGGATAACCAATGGCTGAGCCCTCGTCCTGACGAGCTCATCTTGGATCCCTTTCCCCTTATCAGCGGAAATAGGAGGGACAACCACAGGAATAACAACTTCTTCAATCAACGGAGTTCTTGCAGAAAGTTTTATTGGTGCAGGAGTAACCTTGGCAGTAGCTGAGGGTCCAAAGATTGCCTTTGGAGGGGCAATCTCTGGAGAGAAAATTCTCCAACTTTGGGTAATCTTACTCGTACCGGCAATGTTTCCAATGTCGGCATTTTCTTCGTCAGAGCTCTCTTCAGTTATCTCAACTTGTTTAACACCGTGGTAATAGATTTCTCCACCATAATTCCATGGTATCGATTTTTCAGATTTGTAGGGGACATGCCCTGGCATGGTTATTTTCTGAGGAACAATCTTCATAGCGGATGTAATCTTAACAGGCTTTATAGGGACCTTGGAAAGATTGGTGGAAATGGTGATTATTGAAACATCTTCGGTAGGAGTTGGAGTAGCAGGAATCTTTTCGAAAAGAATTTGTTGGTTGTCCATTAGGCCTTGGATGCCTATCTTCAGCAATGGATAGTCGATCGGTAGGGAGGAACAACAGTAGCAGTCTTCTTTACATCCTGGGAAAATCCCAGCCTTCAACAGATTCAACTTGATTGTTAGTAGTGGAGTTACCAGATCATCAACAACAGCAACATACAGATCTTCTTCAATAGCATGGACATTGCGACCATGCTTTGGCATCAGAGCGGAGATCACATTCGGCTTCTCTGGGGCGTCGAACTCAACCTCCTTTGCATCTATTAAATCTTGAATTTTATTCTTAAGCGCCCAGCAATTGTTGGTGTCATGCCCGGCGCTGTCAGAATGATAGGCACATTTAGCATTAGGATGATAGTGTGGGGAAGCGGTATTCACAATCTTTGGCGCTTCTCTAATATTGGTGAGATTTAACTTTAACAAATGGGGAAGAACTTGTGTAGGTGTCATGTTGATGCGGGTGAACTGCCGTTATGGTCGTTCTACCCGTTGTTGGTTAGGTCTGGACTGATTGTTACAAGGCTGATCATTTGATGAATTTTGGATCATCACGGCCCCCACAGTCGGCCGGCGCTCAGTTCTTCCCGATCTTTTCTGAGAGTATATAACAGCTGCCTCCTTCTTGGCCGGAAATGATTTTTTAACAGTTGTGGATGCATAGGCATCCCTTTGAATCTTCCCACTCTTAATACCAGCTTCCACCCGTTCGCCAGTCAGAATCAATTCAGTAAACCCTGCGGAAGAGCTCCCGATCAAATGGTTGAAGAATGGGCCAAATAGGGTCCCCAAGAACATATCAACTAGTTCCCTATCAGAAAGAGGTGGCTGCACTCTTCCGGCCAAGTCGCGCCATTTCTGGGCGTATTCTTTGAATCCCTCATTTGAGGCCATCCCCATACTCTGTAGCTGAGTACGGGTTGGCGCCAAGTCAGCGTTATATTGATACTGGCGATAAAAGGCAGCTGCCAAGTCTTCCCAGTTATGCACTTCTGACCTCTCAAGCTGGTAAAACCAGTCTAGCTGTGTACCAGACAAGCTATCTTGGAAGAAGTGTAGCCAAAGATTTATGTCGGATGTATGAGGTTGAATTCTTCTGACATATGACCTCAGGTGCATCTTCGGGCAAGACAGCCCGTCATATTTTGCGAAAACTGGCACCTTAAACTTTGGAGGGATCACAATCCCAGCAATCAATCCCAATTCTTCAAAATCTAACCCAGGAACCCTTTGCAGCTCCATAGCTGCCAGTCTATCCTCCAGGTTTTACTATTTGTCGTCCACTGGAGGGTATTGCTGCTCTGAGTAGTCTTCATCTTCCTCAACCTCTTCTTCTTCATCCTCAGACTCAGAAGGTAATGCAGCTCCTTTTCCCTTACCGGTCCCCTCATCAGATGTGGAGGGGAATTCAAGAACTCCCCTAGCTTCATTCTCAAATCTTCTTCCCAGTGTAGCTACCCCTACTCTTTTCTTCTTCTTTTTTCCTTTTTCTTGCTCTTTATTCCCTAGCAGTGCTTTAAGATCCTCCTGACCCTTTGCTAAGGTCATTAGGAGCTGTTGAAACTGTGAGTTTTGTGACTGTAGATCTTTGACCGTCTGTTCAAGATCCATCTTACTGAAATAAACAGCAGAAAGATAAGGAAACCTGTTGTGAAGACCTGCTTATGCGTATGATGAATGATATATTTATTCATGCAATGCATTCAAGGATTTAGAAATTCAAAATTGTTGCAGACAAAAAGAACACACGTCATATTAATAAGAAGAAATTTTGTCAGTACATAAATGCCCCATGGGCCAAATATTACAAAAACTTCTTAAGGCAAAAAGACGTTGCGCATCCTCTTTGGTGCGATGTAAGTGTTGAGGGTCTCCTCCTCATGAAGTCGGCGGGTAAGCTCTAAAATCTTCTTCTCACTGGCGTAGAAGCTAGCTTCAAAAGTATCCCTTTCTTCCTTGAGTTGGATCCAACTCTTCTACATCTCCTCCCATTATGTTGGCATGTTAGGATATAGGATGGTGTAGGGAACCTCTCCTTCCTTAACAGTCTCTTTAATCAAAGGGAGAATGTGAGGGTAAGGCATCATAAAACTCTGGGGTCGGGTTCGTACCCACTTGAGGTAAGGATCAAGAGGGATGGAGTTCTTGTGCCCCAGTGTCTTGCTATCTACCTTGTTAGGCATCCTCCAAGCTCTAATGAATCTTTGGCGAAGTCCTTGCGCATCGTTGTCGAAGTCAAAAACTAGGTCAGGAATCAGCATGTCATGAGGGCCATCCCTCCGTGCATATCCAAATTGTCTCAAAGCTAGACAAGGGTTGTAGGTAATGCCCCCTCTAATGCCAAGTAATGGAACATTAGGGAACTCACCACAATGATCGATGGTGATGATATTTTCTCTGGACCGAGAACACCAATGTACATCAGAGTGTGTGAGGGTCATCAATCGTTGTGACCACCTTAAGCCTTGTTCATTCTTCAAAACAGATTGTGGAAGGTGCAAAATAAACCACCTTGCAAGGAGAGGAGTACAGCATATGAGAACACCTCTCTTTCTCATTGTTCGTGTGTAAAATGAGTGGAGGATGTCTCCAAGCAATGTAGGTATGGGATTCCTGGATAGGAAAATCTTGACAGCATTGACATCTATAAGTTGGTCAGGATTTGGAAACAAGACCAACCCATAAATGAGGAGTGCCACAATCTCTTCAAAGGCTTGCAGATCCAAAGAATTCCAACACTCTTGTGCTTTCTCAAACAAGAATTTTGCCAAGAAGCCTTTGACACCACTTCTAGTTTCCCAATGCCCCTTGATGTCAGATGGTTGCAAGTGTAGTGCTTGAGCAACATCTTCAGGATTTGGTTCTTTTTCCGTACCGTTGTAGGGTAGTTGATTAAGAATAGGAATTCTCAGGAGTTGAGAAAATTCCTCCAAAGTAGGCACCAATTGGTAGTCGGGGAATGTGAAACAGTGGTGAAGGGGGTCAAAGAATTGGAACAACACTTTCACCATGTCTTCTTCAATGCTGATGTTGACTAGGTTGAGAAGTCTACCATGTCTTTCACTGAAGAGAGAGTTTTCTGGAATTCTGGATGTAAGCTCTTTGAGTTGAGGAGGGATTCTCACAAGGTTGACTTGGATAGTTTTCCTGCGAAGAATTTCCATGACCTACAAAACAAGAACAAAGATGAAGATCCAAACCCTTGAAATGGTTAGTGGATGTATACGATGCTTTATGATGTTCATGATGTATGCACAAACATATGTACAAGCAAGTCACACAAAACCCTAGTTTCAGGCTTGCATGAGGTTTCATAGGTAAGTACCCTCTTGAGTGTAGTTGGCTTAAAAACCTGTCCTATAAATAGTAACCGGGTTCTAAGGAGCTCAATATCATTGGATTGTTTTCCATGTTCATTGTTTTGGTTTAGCCACTTAACTAGCGACCAAAATATTCCAAGAAAACAACCCTCAATGAGTGTAGTATCGAGTATCTACTAACTTCGGACTGCACCAAAGCCGGTCATCTCACTACCCCTAATAAAAGGCCAAGATGGTCAAGTAAGGTTCTAGGTCATTAGTGCTTAGTGACATCACTCATCGGCCCCGTACTCTCCTTGATTGAACTCAAGGGTTACCGGTACTCACAAATATGTCGCACTAATATAGTTATTGCTTCAACCGTGTCGGTATACCCCGCACAGTTTCCACAACATATTGCTATCTATGAATGTTTCCCCAAATCCGGGTGTAGGATTTCAAGCCCAAACAAGAGAACCAAGATGTAAAGCAATCAAAACAAACAATTAGTCATTCAAAAGGGTGATCTAAGCCCTAAGGTTACTCCACTTTTAAACATATCCCCAGCAGAGTCGCCAGTTCTGTGATACGGTGGGAGAACTGACTTGAGGTTTCATTTGTTTTCGCAAATGTTTCGATTGAGCAAGAGTCGCCACCGACTTTTTATTTTATCCTAAGGAAAGGTTAAAAAAGCACAGGAAAAACCTTTGAGATGTTTTCTTGGGTTCGGGGAGTAGATTATAGAAAGGGAAGGTATTAGCACCCTTTCTATCCATGGTTATCCATGGGCTCTTAGTTACTTGCTTAGATCACTTGCCTTGCATTTTCAATTGTTTGAAATGGTGCTTTCAATTGTTTGAAATGGTGCTTTGTGTGTGTGTTTTTGAAAATGTTTTGAAAAAGATGCCTTGTCTAGGCAACCCTTGTAACAATTCTTTACTCGAATGTTTTACAAAGGCGTTTGTCTTTTTGAAAAGATGTTCAATGTTTTTGAAAGTTGTTTTTTTGAAATTGTGTTGTGGAGTGTGTTTTGAAAAATGGCAAGGATTTGTTTTGCAAGTTGGTCAAGTAACCAAGAGCTATCTACCCTAAATTTCTCAAAGATCTTTCCTATGTTTTAACCCTTTTAACAGTATTGTTCCACCATTGTATTTGGTGGACAATCTTGTGTTAGGATGTTAACAGGACGGGCGCGGGTCATCGTTTAGACCATGAATGCAATAGTGCCAAGTGTCTTTGGCAATTTTTCCTTCAAGGGACTTGATCATTTTTTAGGAAACTTGAGAAAGCGTCATCGAGGGACTATGATCATTTTGATTTGTTTTTGTTTTGCCAAAGATACTCAACATGCAACATGGCCCATTTTTGAAGGCAACAGGTGGAGTAACCCTAAAGGTGCAAATGTGCTTGGTGTTGTCCATTTTCATGCATTTTTGTCTTTGTATTAGTCAAGCTATTTGTTATTTGATTTTCATACAAACCCTAAGTCTATCATGGCATAATTTGAAAGCTTTTAAATGCGAAAATTTAAAGTCCTAAATTATTACAACATAATTATGGGGATGGGGGTACAAATGTTTGAATGGGGGGATATTTAGCAAGAAATTAAATCTAAAACTATTACATCCATGTTGAATATACAAACATCAAATTGTACAATATTTAAACAAATATAATAAATATGCAAAATGTATTATGCACAAAAAAGATTTTTTATGTATGAGAAAGTATTTTTCAATGTGAAATATAAACAAAAATAAAAAAAGTCAAATTTTGAATATTTTTATGATTTAGGGCAAAACCCTAGTTTTTCTAAATAAATAATATTTATTTATTAATTATATACAATATTTGTTAATTATATACAAAAAATAAAAAAAAAGTATATTGTAAAAAAGAGTATTTTTTAGTGTCATATATTAATAAAAATAAAAATGTATTATCTTTATATTTTTGCCCTAATTATCTAATAAAATATGTATAAGTATATTTGTATATATTTAATAAGCTAAATATGTACAAAAATAAAATATTAATTATTTACAAAAAAATGTATATTTTTAGAAAATGTTTTCAAAATGTAAATAAAAATAATGACTGAAAATAAATATATTTTTGTATTATTTTTAGTGTTTTAAATAAAAAGGTATTATATTTATTTATATATATATGCTAAATAAAACAAATAAATGCCAAATAAATGCAAAAAAAGGGGGGAAAATATTTTTAGTGTTTTTTCATGTTTGAATAAAAATATAAAATCAGAATCAAAAAGAAAAAATAAAAAATGATAAATATATCACACAATGGGCCAGAGGGGTGCAAATGGAAAAGAGGGGTGTAAACAGTAAGGGTGACTCAGGCCCAGCCCAAGTCACCACCTTCTTCAACCTCCAGCCATTCTGTTTGAATTTCGCGCGCCTCCTTGCTCAAACAACAAACTCCTGATTCTTTGACTTTTACACAAAACTCATAACACAAACATTGTAGAGCATCAAATCACGAGTTCAAATATGTAAAAAACTTAACCTAACTCTAAGAAACCAGGGAGAATTTCTTCATCCCCAATTTCTGACCTAATTTTTCATCAATGTTCATGGCCAAAATTCTCACAGCACACTCAATATAAATGAAAAGTAAATACATGGATGGCTTCAGGGCTATGAGGAGAACATTTTTCATTCACAAACCTAAGCCTAACTCTTCCTATATTGAGAGATAGAAGTTCATGTTTTTACCTGTTTCAGCTTGAGTCGTGTACAACAATGGAGGTATCTTCAATGGAGTTTGAGCTTTGGTACAACTTGCCTGAAGTCCAAGGATGCTTCTCCAACACCTAGCTTGCTTTGAATCACTATGAATCGTGCTATGGAAGTTCACCTGCAAAACTGAAAAATGAAAATGGCAACAGGGGTTAGGGATGTTACAGTTTGTATCTAGGGATTGGGATAGCTTCAATGGATGGTAGGGAGTGTGTTTGAATAAGCTTTGGCCAAAACGCACGAGTAAACTGAGTTGTGCAACTCAATCTGCAGGGATGCCCTGTTTCTTAAAGAAAAATGGTGTTTTGATGAATGAGGGGGTATTGAGGATGAAGGAATCGTGTTTTAGGTCAGTTAGGGTGTATGCAAGATGAGAACAAAGTTTGCTTAGGTTTATGCTTGCAGGAATGAAAGATGGTATGTGTTTTGCCAAGTTTCTTCTACTTGAAGCAAGAAAATGCAAGTTTCAATACAGGCATGTACAATGCCCTAAAGTATGCTGCCCATCTTGTTCTTGATCAGAGGGATTTGTGTACAAATTCTAGCTTCAAAGATCTGGCCCATGCCTCTTGGATTTTTTATTTGACATAAAGTGCATCTTTTCCAAAATGGCAAATTTACTTTTTCCATTTAAAGATTAATTCTTTGTGTAATGACTAAATGCATAAAATAATGCTTGAACACAAAGGTTAGGCATTTAATTATTGAGTGTGAAGAGGGTTAGAGGCCTGCAAGCTAACATAAACCATGCTGAGTTGAAAATGCAAAGTGTTATGAGCAAGCTTTGGCCATGAACAAAAATGAATTTTGCCCAACTTTGCAAATTTGATTCTCCCTAACCACAAGGGTGTTTGATGATTTCTTGGACAATTTGGAAAGCTTGGAATGTGTACTACAATCCATCTTTGTAATGAAAATTGAAACTCCAAGTGGAACCATGTGAAAAATGTCCAAGAAGTTGGACAAAAATCCTGCCTAGAATAGGTCAAAATTTCTCTAAGTTAAAAATCTTTTGCACCCTTGTTCTAAAAATCATAACTTGAGCTACAAGCTTCCTTTGAGAAAAATTTGTGAATTAAAGTTGTAGATTTTGCAATGTACTACAACTTTCATGTTTTGAGTTTTGTTTGAATCCAATTGTATCTTGATGAAAAAATGGGACAAAATTAGGAAAAAATAAGGAAGTTCCATAACTTAGAAAAATTCTAGGTTATGAAATTTTCTCATTCTAAACCCTAATTTTAAATTTTGGTTTTCTTGATGAACAAGTTTCATAATTTGACATGTCTTGATGAAAAATGAATCTTGGCACTTGATTTTGACCAAAAAGTCAAAGTTTGACTTTTCAGTATACAGTCAAATTTTGATCAGTTGACTGGAAAATTCATCTGTCAATCCTGTGCATTTGAGATCTTTTGAACTTTTTGAATGGGTCAAGACAATGCCATTGAGTTCTTGAGTCCATATGTGAGCTTGGTTTGCCATTGGTTAGGTCAAACAGTCAAAAATTGCCTTTGTGCAGTCAAAACCCTAAAAATGACCATTTTGCCCTTTTGGTGATCTGATTAAATTTCTTGTGGAATTGTGATCCAAACTTGACAAAATGGTTCATATGAGTTAATTATGTTGATGTGGGTCAAATTACATGAGGTTTGACAGTCAATTGGCCACAGTTGACTTTTTCCCCAATACAGCTGATTTCTAAGTCAACTGTCCAATTGACTGGGCCAAGATTGGAATCAAGGCTTGAAACTTGGTATGGATAAACTTGTGAGTCCAACATGAAGCATGAAAGTCACTTTGGGTATTTTAGGTCAAAACATCTTTGTGCAAACTCAAACCCTAATTTGGGTCAACAGTGCAAGGAGGAGTCTTGAGTAGAGCAAACCCTAACTTGATCTTGAGCTCCAAGGGTCTTGTGATGAGAAAAATGTTGATGAAATGAGAGGGCAAATTTTGGGGTACAACAAAGATGATCAAGGTTTTGTTCCTCAGTTTGTAACCTTGAAATCATATGATCAACGTACGCTTCTATTTCATGATGGATTATGTCCTGGAATAGGGATACCGTAGCTTGTTGATCGGTTTCCCATGCGTTCTTCAAACCGAAAGGCATGACCTTGTAACAAAAAGAGCCCCACTGTGTAAAAAAAGTGGTTTTCTCCATGTCTTAGGGATCCATTTTAAGTTGATTTTAGCTAGAGAAACCATCCATGAAGAAGAAGACTTTATGTTAAGCAGTGTTGTCGACCAAGACGTCAATATGCGGTAGTGGGAAATCATCTTTGGGGCTTGCCCTATTCAAATCTCTATAGTCTACACACATACATACCTTTCCATCCTTCTTTGGCACGAGGACCACATTTACCACCCATTGGGGATATGACGTCACTTCTAGAAAACATGTATTGAATTGCTTCATTACCTTAGCTTTTATCTTTTCAGACATGTCTGGCCGCATACGATGAACTTTTTGCTTGACTGGAGGACAATCTTCCTTTGTTGGTAGACGATGAACCACAATGTTAGTATCAAGCCCTGGCATATCTTCATATGACCAAGTAAACACCTAAACATAGTCATGCAACATCTAGATAAATCTGTCTTTGATACCGTCTTCCATGTTGGCGCCGATCTTGACCTCTTTCTTATCTTCCTCAATACCTAGGTTGATCATTTCAACTAGCTCTTCATGTGGTTGAATGGCCTTCTCCTCTTGCATCAGAAGTCTGGCTAATTCACCAGGTATTTCACCATCTTCTTTGCCTTCGTCTTCGTCTTGGTAGATTGGTTATTCAAAGTCATAGATGGCAATAGAGGAATCATTGTCAATGAGATCCGGAGTGGATGAGGATCTGCAAATACGTGTGTGTGTGTGTTGTGTATATGCAAGGAAAATGGCTATTTTTAAAATGAAATAAAGTGAAATAAAGACAATGAGCGCAAAATTTGAATGCAAAAGAGTCCAATGTTTTTTCATTAAATGATCATATGGCATATGAAAATAAACAAACCCTTAACAAATGGAACAAGGTGCCTCGGGTATGGCACATGGCTCAAAGTCATTATTTCAATAAAATTACAGACATATTTCTTAAATTAATAAAACTGTAAATGGTAATTACTCCTTGTTGAAGGAGATGGGAACGAAATCCTTGGCATGCCAGTTGTTGAGTCCTTCACCGGCGGTCGGGTAGATCCAGTCATCAAAATCACAGTCGTTGTTGGATTCTTCAAGAGCATTCACTTCATGATTACTAATGGAAAGAGGGGGTTTTCCTATACGAGCACGTATGGCCTCTTTTTGAGCTTTGGCAGTGAAACCCAACCCACACTTATCTGACTTGAACGGAATGTCAGGGAGTTCCCCCCAAATGGTACAACCTCCATCTTCAATCACAGCACGAGCATCTTTGAGGGAAGCCATCCTAGGCATATCTTTAACAACTTTTGGAACATCAAGAGTAGCTTTGGCAACGACCATGGGAGAGACCACTTCGAAGGCTTGGCAAGGAGTTTCTATGAACTCGCCATTCATCTCAACATACTTAAATGAATTCATATGGCTAACCATAAACTCTTCCTCACCACAGACAATAAAGATCTTTCCCTTGACAGGATATTTCAGCTTTTGATGAAGTGTAGAAGTCGCTGCTCCTTCCCCATGTATCCAGGGGCGTCCAAGTAGGAAAGAGTAGGCATGATGGATGTCCATCACATAGAAAGTCAGGTTGAAAGTTTTTAAACTAACTTTTATGGGGAGGTCAACCTCTCCATGTACCATCCTCTTTGATCCATCTAAATCCCTTACCACTATGTCACTTGGCTTCAACATTAAACCCTCACAATCCAACCGATCTGAGGCATCCTTGGGTAAGACATTTAAAGAGGACCCAGTATCCACCAATACAAGGGATAGAGAGGTTCCTTTGAATTCAATGGAGACATGCAAAGCCTAGTTTTGATTTCTTCCAGCTGGAGTTAAATCAGTATCCGAGAATCCAAATCCATTATCGGCAGTCAAACTCGCTACATAATTTTCAAACTGATCAGATGTAGTCTCTTGAGGAACATGAGCTTTCTTCAGAAATTTTATCAAGGCTTGAGCATGTGCATCAGAACAAAGTAATAAAGACAACATAGAAATATTATATGGGGTTTTCCCCAACTGCTCTACTATCTTATAATCACTTTTCCTTATAATCTTAAAAATCTCCTCCATCTCTTGAGTAGAAAGTTCCTCAGTAATGATGTCTTTGGCAGGCGCCTCCATCCTGGCAGGCTCACTTATCTTTTCTTTGCCCCTAGCATCAGTACTAGGTTTGTCAACAGTAATGCGAACAAGTGTATTTATGGTGGTTGGAGGTGAAATGTTAGGAGAGAAGATTCTCCCTGTCCTTATCACCTTGATAGAGCCAACAATGTTGGTAATATCAGCACTCTCGTCTTCATCAATCCATGAGTCTTGTCTAATACCATGGTAGTATACTTTAGTGCCATAATTCAAGGGCACCGCTTTATCGAAAGAATAAGGGAATGGCCCATGAGTAGTAATTATTAATGGAGCTATCTTTGGTTCATTGGAAATCCTAATAGGACCCTTTGAAGTGATCCTAATAGGCTTGTTGGAGATAGTGGTGATGGATTTGTCTTCAATTTCTTGAGGTACAACTTCAGTAAAACTTTTTACAGATGGAGTTCTTTCGAATAGGATCTCATGGTTGTCCATTAGGTATTGGACACCGCTTTTCAGCCATTTATTTGCATAGCACAGTAACAACAATCTTTAAGGCAACCGGGGAAAACCCCAGCTTTCAACAAATTGTTTTTGATAAACTTTAGTGGAGTGGTTAAGTCATTAACAGAGGAAACAAAAGCAGTATCTTCAATAAAATTGACACCTTTGTCATGGTTTGACACAAGTGCGGTGATTACATTTGGAGTTGGAGGAGGACCAATTCAATGGTATTGTTGTCAATGAGGTTTTGGATCTTGCATTTTAATGCCCAACAATTATTTGTATCATGTCCGAGACAATTGGAGTGGTAAACACATTTGGCGTTCGGGTTATATTTTGGAGATGAAACATTGGGATTCGACGGGGGATCATGTGATATTACCAAATTAGCCTTTAACAGGTGTTGTAGGGCTTGAGATAGTGGCACATTGATACTTGTAAATTGACTTCTCGGAATATCAGATCTTTGGTAGAAAGCTTGTTGCTGTGGTCTTTGAGTAGAGGTCGTATTGGAGATTAGAACTGCATTCACAGATTGGCGATGGTCCTTCTTGATATGGCCCCTCGACCCATGCACGACATTAGCTTCTTTTTTACCGGTAAAAGGTTTCTTCATAGTATTTGATGTAGAGGCAGAGGCCATGGGAATTTTTCCACTTTTAATACCGCTCTCAACCCTTTCACCGGTGAAGATTAACTCAGTGAAACCAGATGATCAGCTCCCAATTAACAAGTTAAAAAATGGTCCAGTCAATGTTCCAATGAACACATCCACCAACTCCCTATCAGTCAATGGTGGATTCACTCTACCTGCTAGGTCTCTCCATTTCTGCGCGTACTCTTTGAAGCCTTCATTGGAACCCATGGTCATTCCTTGTAACTGTACTCTAGTTGGCGCCAGATTGACATTGTACTGATATTGACGATAGAAGGTAGTGGCCAGGTCTTCCCAGGTATGGATGTTGGAGCCCTATAACTGGTAAAACCATTCCAATTGAGTCCCAGACAGAATCTCTTGAAAGAAGTGCACCCACAACTTCTTATCAATGGTACGCGATTAAATTTTACGGATGTAAGATCTCAAGTGAAGCTTCAGGCACGAAACACCATCGTACTTGGCAAAAATTGGAATCTTGAATTTATGGGGATTTCCACCCCAAGAACCAAACCCAAATCACCAAAATCTAGGCCAGGCACATCTTGAACTTCCATAGCCTTCAATCTGTCCTCCAGTTGCTTATACTTGTCTTTGGCCGGTGGATATTATTCGTCAAAAAAGTCCTCATCCTCATAGACTAGATTGTTATGACCCCCAGCACGGGTGCTCCTTGCGTCTTCATCCTGATTCTTATCCTCCTCAGAGGAGTCTTCTATAACTTGAACTTGTTGAACGGGGCCCTTGTATCTCTTCCCTATGTTGATTAAAGCCTTCTTCTTGGTCTTCTTCTTTGTAACCAGAAGTTACATGAGTTCATGTTTCCCTTTGGTCAAGTTGAGCAAGGTTTCTTGAAATTGAGAACTTTGTGTCTGTAAGTCCTTCACAATTTGCTCGAGATCCATATTACTGAAATAAACAGTAGAGAGATGAGGGAACCTGTTTTGGAAAACCTGCTTATGTTATGATGCATGCAATGTGAATGCAAATGTTTCCAAGGACCTTTAAGATTTAAATTTGTTTAAGCAAAGAAGGAACAAACATTAATTGTATTAATAAGTTCAGATGGTTACAAAAAGTGCCTCTCGGGCTTACAATGGAAGAAGAAAATAAAACAAAATAAGCTCCTATAACAAAAAAGGACTCAAGTTTCCCAAGAGCGCATCCTCTTTAGAGAAATTTAGGCATTCAAACTTTGCTCTTCATGAAGCTGTCTTGTAAGATCCAAAACCTTCTTCTCGCTTGAGTAGAATTGGGATTCAAAGGTGTCTCGCTCCCCCTTTAGTTGAATCCATGACCTTTGCAACTCATCAAGAGTAGTAGGCATGTCAGGATGAAGAACAGTGTAGGGAATACCTCCTTCGGTAATAGGCTCCATGATGATAGGTAGGTTGGTAGGATATGGCATCATGAAACATTGTGCGCGAGCTCGCACCCACTTGATATAAGGCTCTAACGGAATAGAGTTCTTATGCCCCAAAGTTTTTCTATCAACTTTGTTCACCATGCCCCAAGCTCGTACAAATCTTTGACGATAACCTTGGACATTGTTCTCATAGTCAAATACAATTTCTAGGACAAGTGCCTCGTGAGGGCCATCCCTCTGAGAATACCCAAACTGTCATAGAGCTAAGCAAGGATTATAGGTGATACCTCTCCTAATGCCAAAGAGAGGGACATTAGGGAATTCCCCATAACGATCAATGGTGGGGACATCCTCCAAAGATCGAGAACACCAATGGATATCCAAATGCGAGAGTGACATCAACTGTAAGTGTTTGTTGGCAGCAATATTGGTAAAACAATGTGTTGTTAATGTTTTTATAAATGTTTTTATAAATGTCTTGACATTTTTAGCAAACTGTTTTGAATGATCTCAAAGCATATGTCTTGACATCTTCCTCCTGAACTAAACTCAGCCAACATCAGTTTATGTTTTTTTCTTTCCTGATTTCCTGCGCTCCATAATTCAATATTTGTGACTCACAGGTACGAAAAATATGGAGGAATATTTTTCAAAATGCATGGTGTGATACGGTGGGAGAACTGACTTGATGTTTTGCATTTCAATCGCATTTGTGCGGATAGCAAGAGTCGCCACCAACTTTTCTTTTATCCAAAAGGAAAGGTAAAAAAGCACAGGAAAGACCTTTCGAGATTTTTTCTCGGGTTCGGGGGGTAGATTATGAAAAGGGAAGGTATTAGCACCCTTTTCATCCATGGTTTTCCATGGGCTCTTAGTTACTCGTTTAGATCACTTGCTTTCATTTCACAGTGTGCTTGTGGTGTGGGCTTTGAAAGTATTTTGAAAACTCTCTTTGTAATGATTCTCGTCTCTATAAGAACGCGTACAAAGTTTTGGTTTCGAAAAGTGGTTCAAAGATGTGTTTGTGAATCGTGTTTCAGAAAGTATTTTGAAAAGATGTTTTGTAATGGTTCTCGTCTCTATAAGAACGTATACAAAACATTTTTTCTTTTTGAAAATGTTTTGAAATGAAAGTGTAGGTGTAAAAAGTTTTTATCGTGAGCAAGCGAGTAACTAAGAGCGAATCTATCTACTTGAAAGGTCTTAAATTTTTCTTTTCTTCCTCCTTTTAATGGTGCTATCTTACCATTGATTTGGTAAGAAGCCCCACCGTTGGATGTGAAGGGATATGCGCGGGTCAATTTTTTACAATCATCGAAGGCAACTTATAAGACGCTTTAGCAATTTTTGTAAGGGACGAGATTGTTTTATCAAAGGCAACGTCGAGGGCCATCGAGGGACTACGATCTTTTTTATCGAAGGGTCATTGCTAGAGCGTCCCATATTCGAGGGACATGATTGTATTTCCAAGGCAACGATCGAGGTTACCCTAGAGGTGCGCGTGTGAAAAAGTGTATTGGTTTCAAGTTATTTTATTCTTTGATTAGGTCATCACGCGATTGATTTTTGAATCTTGCCATACACGCCTAATTACTATACAGTATAAGGAAAATAGTAAATTGCGGGAATTGAAATTCTACGCTATTACAAAGTATTCGGGAATGGGGGTACAATTTTTACAAATGGGGATGAATCAAATGAGATAGAAAGGTCTGAATAACAAGCAATACAACCAAATCGAATTTTGTGCGATTTATTAAAGCTACAATAATCTATGAAAATAAAATCAACAAAATATGGAAATGAAATGTTAAGTATTTGCTTGAAAAGAGAAAAGTAAAACCTATTCTAAAAATAAAAATAATTGATTAAATTATATACTTTATTTTGTATTTCAATAACTTAAGTAAAATCTAAAGAAAGAAAACAAATTAAATTATTATTTTTTGGTGTTTTATTATGTCAATTAAATCTAAAACAAAATTTATTAAAGAAAGAAAATGATAAAAATTAATTACAAAAAAAACCTAAATCAAATTAATAAAAATAAATTTCAAGTTTTAATAGTGTTTTGCATAACAAAAAAAAATATAAGAAGAAAAAAAACTAAAAAAAAATGCATGGGCTTATATTGGATTTAGGGATGAGGCCCAAAAGAAAAAATGTTTATTTTGCTGTAACAAAAACAAACCAAGAGGGGTGTGGCCAGCAAAAGCGTAATGGGCTTAAGAGGGATTTCGCTGGGTGATCCAACTCATGTCCAACAAACAACATCCAAGTTCTTAAACTGATCTTAGCTACTGATTAAGGAGGAAAAACAAAATTAGGGTTCTTGGAACTTTGTCACTCATGCGGCGCCGCTAGCTCACCTTCGCTCATCTTTGTCCATCTCCTCCCTTAAGCCTTCTATCCTAAACCATCTTTGTCTCAATTCGCGAACAAATCGCTCTTTGCCTCTTTGTCTCACCATGATTTGCAATTTTGAAAACCCTAAGTTTTGAAATTGGATTTAAACCTAAGAGATCCGAAATTGGTTCATCTGTGATCTTCCTAAAACTCTTCGTTACCGAAAAGCAACCGTCTCGTCTCCCTAATTAAGCTCTACGATTTTCTTGAAGGGGTAAGATTTCTGTTCGTTTCAAGCTTAACGATTTCACTGTTTTTTTTATCTTGTCATGTTTTTCTGTTAATTAAACCTTGTTATCTATTAAATGCAGAAATTAGGTTTAGGGAAATATGAGAAAGAGGAAGAGCTCATACCTGTTGGAGATTTTTTTCTGTGAAATGGGAAAGGGAAGGAGAGACTGAGGACGACGTTCCGATGGTGGCAGAAGTTGCACGAGGGGAAGAGATGAGGATGAGATCATGATTTTTTGGGTAACTTTCCTCTATTTTCTTTGAATGATGGTGATGCTGGTTATTGTTTGATGAGGCTTTGTTACTGTGTTTGAGTTTTGATGCTTTTTCTGGTTTTTCTGAGTTTGATGCTTTTTTTCTGGTTTGTTGAGTTTGGGGATTTTTTGATGGTTAATGATTTGCTGTTCTTGATGATGGTTAATGGGTTGTGGGATTTTGGAAGCTTGCTACTGGTTTGTTGTTTGATGCTTGTTCACAGTTTGATGAGTTTTCTTGGTGATGATTGACAGGTTTCGGGTTTTAGGCTTGGTTACAGTGTTTTGTTAACTGGTTTCTATTTGATGCTTACTGGTTTTTTGGGAGTTTTTGATGATTACTGGTTGTTGTTGTGAAGCTGGTTACATGTTTTCTGAGTTTTAGGTTTGGATACGGGTTTTTGAGTTAACATGTTTGTTACAGGTTCTTGGTTGTTTTATGGCTTACTGATGGTTTTTGGTTTTTGTTTGATGCTTGGTTCTATCTTTTCAGTTTGAGATTTGTTGTTGTTTTTTTGAGAGTTGGATACTGGTTTTTGTTAACTTGGCCTAAGGCTTGTCAACTGTATTTTCCGCTTGAGACTTGTGTCCTTTTTTTTCTGTTGCCCTACTTCTGTTATATCCATATGCAAAATGGTGGGAAACCAAAAAATTTGAATATTTTGGTATATTGTCCTTATGGCTTTTTTTGTTCTAGTTTTGTTTTCTTCCATTTTCTATGCAACTTGTGACAGGCTGTGGGCAGGGCAGCAAGGCTGTGCATTTTGGGCAATTCCAATAACCTAGGTGACTTTTTTCCTCTCTTCTCTCTCAATGACAATAAAAAAGCAATTTTCTCTTTTGCCTTTTTTTCTAATTCTGAAAGGTTTGCAGCTGGAAAATGATGATATATTTCTTCTTGAGCAAGTTTTGCTATTTTGTTTGACTTAACTATTTGTTTACTTGCTATATTGCTGCCTCGTTTTTTGTTGATGCTGCTGGTTTGGCCTGTTGTAATGCTGCTGTTTGTGATGCTGTTTGGACAGTTTGTGGCATTTTGTTTGGTTCAGTTTGCGCATTTTGTTTGGTTCAGTTTGTAGCATTTTGTTTGGTTCAGTTTATGGCATTTGTTTGGACAGCTTGTATCATTTGTTTGGATAGTTTGTAGCATTTGTTTGGACAGTTTGCTTGCGAATTTCTTCTTCTTTCTTTTTTGTGAACCAAGAAGGATAACCTTCTTGTGATTTGCAAATAGGGGAAATAAATTGTGATGAATTAAAATGGCATTCTGATTTCACATTGCAAACCTTAATGATGAATCCCTTTTGGAAAAAATTTCTGTTCATGCCCAAATAATTTTGCACTAACCATGTTTTTTCTTTATTTTGTTTTCATGTGAGCACAATTGGATATGAAAAAGCAAATAAGGAAAGAAATCTGTGGCAAGCATGGAAGTCTTGGAGATAAGCAAAGGAATTTGATACGACTTCAATCTTCAGACAAACTTAGGCATAAATTAATTCTCCTAGGCCAATCAATCATTTGGATTTTCTTTGTAAATTTAGAAAAATCATTCTTGTATTGTATCCAATAGTTGTACCAATTCATCTTTAAATACAATAAGTTGTAAAACATAAAGTATTTAAAAGAATAAATTGTTTTGTAACAATGTTTGAAATTGGAGAAAATCTTGAGTTGTAGCATGAAATATTCTGGTGTCACTTGAATAACTTGAAATCCTTTATCAACAACAACTTGTAATTTCTCTTCGCATCCTAATTGATTTTTGAAGTTCCCAATCAAGATATTTGAAATAAAATGTTCCAGTCTGGTAACTTAAATTCCAAGTAATCCAAATAACTTTGTAACTGCATTTCAAACGAACACGCACTGTATATTCCATTTCCTAACAAAACAAACGTTTTATGGACACAAATCATCTGGTCAACCTGGATCCCACAATCATGAGTGTCCCAAATGACAGTCTTAACTTCTATCTCTTGTCCCAAACAAATCATGCTCTGAGAACAAACATTATCTTTTCAGTAAACTGCATTTTTAAGAAAATTCAAAATCAATCAAATGCCTTGTGATGATTTGATAATTTTAAAGTTTTCTAAACTCAAATTTCTTCCGATTCTTTGAAGATAAACCCGTGAGCGACATTACATGTGACCATGAATAGACATAATTGTCTCAAAATCTTGTAGCTTGAAGAAATCATAAGTACAATCTTGAGGAAGCATGAAGACCTGTGAAAGCCAATTGGATCTTTGAGAACTCATTTTCTTTTTAGAAATGCAAGAAACCCTAATTGCTGGTTTACTGCCACAGAAGAGAATCTGTCTGGTCGATTTCTGAGACATCTTGAATATCCAAGAAACCCTAGGGTTATGTCTTCTATGAAAAATGGGAGGGCAAATTTTGGGGTACAACAACTGCCCCTGTTCAATTTTCTTAAACTTGAAAAGCGAGATCGACAGGTTTGTCGTTTGTGGCTTGAAAGTAGAAGATAATTGAACACTAGAGTGCCCAGAAATTTGCACTTGATGATGCACTAGTTTGATTGTGTATGGAAATGGGCTTAAAGATGCCATTTGGAGAAACACAAGAGAATTGTCGGAGATGGGCTTGTAGATGCCATCCAAAGGTAATTGTTGGCGGAAAGTTTGAACTGGATCTGAACAGAGAACGAATCAGAATAAACTGTTGAGAGATTTATCTTAAACAGTAAAATCTGGAAATGAATCAGAATAAACCGTTGAGAGATTTATCTGAACTAGTAAAAATCTGGAGACAGATCAAAATAAACCGTTGAGAGATTTATCTGAAACAATAAAAAATCTGGAGACGAATCAGAATAAACCGTTGAGAGATTTATCTGAACCAGTAAAAATCTGGAGACAAATAAGAATAAACCATTGAGAGATTTATCTGAAATAGTAAAAATCTGGAGATGAATCAGAATAAACCGTTGAGATATTTATCTGAACCAGTAAAAATCTGGAGACGAATCAGAATAAACCGTTGAGAGATTTATCTGAACCAGTAAGAATCTGGAGACGAATCAGAATAAACCATTGAGAGATTTATCTAAACCAGTAAAATCTGGAGACGATTCATAATAAACTGTTGAGAGATTTATCTGAACCAGCGAAATAATCTGGAGATGAATTAGAATAAACCATTGAGAGATTTATCTAAACCAGCGAAATAATTCAAAGATGAATAAGAATAAACCATTGAGAGATTTATCTGAACCAGTAAGAATCTGGAGACGAATCAGAATAAACCGTTGAGAGATTTATCTGAACCAGTAAAATCTGGAGACGAATCAGAATAAACCATTGAGAGATTTATCTGAAATAGCGAAATAATCTGGAGATGAATCAAAATAAACCGTTGAGAGATTTATCTGAAACAGCGAAATAATCTGGAGATGAATCAGAATAAACCGTTGAGAGATTTATCTGAACCAGCGAAATAATCCCGAGATGAATCAGAATAAACCGTTGAGAGATTTATCTGAACCAGTAAAATCTGGAAATGAATCAGAATAAACCATTGAGAGATTTATCTGAACCAGCAAAATAAATCTAGAGATGAATCAAAATAAACCGTTGAGAGATTTATCTGAACCAGCAAAATAAATCTGGAGATGAATCAGAATAAACCGTTGAGAGATTTACCTGAACCAGTAAAAATCATCCTTTTCTCGGGAACTGATCTGTATTTGACTTGTTGAAGATTTGTATTTGTCAGAAGTTTGTTGATAATAACTGTCAAATGTTTCTTTCCTGTAAAAAGGTGAAGAGTTAATTGTATGTAATGATATGATGTATGCGATGCATGGTGTGATGTTTGCCTCTAAAATTAAATGAGATTGCACTGTATGCACTTGAGATACCAATGTTGTGACGTATGTATGCGAATGTATGAAAAGTAAAAGATTGTTTGTGCCGTAGCATTGTTGGAAGTGGGGAAAATAAATCCCCTTTGAAGCACTGATGGGTAAGTTTCCAAGTAAAAACTCTGTTGCAGAAGGGAAAAGCCAGACAT
The DNA here is from genome assembly GCA_948472305.1 of Vicia faba. Taxonomy (NCBI): domain Eukaryota; kingdom Viridiplantae; phylum Streptophyta; class Magnoliopsida; order Fabales; family Fabaceae; genus Vicia; species Vicia faba. Next base: position 58,563 of record CATIWC010000870.1, on the reverse strand, counting down.
TGCTTGTGATATCCTGCTGGGGAAATCTGAGAAGTTGGGCAACTTGCTGGGGACACTTTGGACCAGTGGTTGGAAATTTTTTGCTCTGGCTGGAGAGAGTACCTGCGGGGTGTTATGGAATGGCTCACAGATATTACTCTATTTCTTAAAGTCATTAGTAATTGTCTTTCCGTTTTTTTTATATTTGTAACAGTAATCACGTTCAAATGCATATGTTCAAAATAAATCATTGGATGTTTTTGTAAATAAAACATAGAAATAAATAAAAAAACAGATGGTTTTGCACTTTCAAAAGGGATATCTTTGTATTAATCTTGAACAAATGTTTTTTTTTGTACAATGAGACAAAGCATTCTGGCAAGAGAATGCCGTCGTAAAAAATGAAAATTTATACAAAGAAAAGGTAGCTATGTGAAATAATCCCATGGGTTTCCCGTTCTACTATAGCCTTCATGTCTCTGAAAGTCTTGTCCGTTGGTCGCCTTTGGCGAAGTCGATTGGATTGACTTAGAGCCAATTGAGTTGATTGGTTGACGCTGAAGATTGTTTACTAGATGATCCAACGGGACATAGTCATACACTTTAATCCCTAACTTTTGCTTGGACCGCCCTCTCGAGTTTTCAGTCCACCGGAATACCCTTTTTTGCCCAAGCCTCCCTTTCGGGTTTTCGACTTGCCGGGTGTACATATTTTTTTTAATTTCCATCCCTTATTTTTGCCAGAACCCTTTTGGTTCGTCGGGAAGCCGTTATTTTTGCCTAGGCCAGTCAACCTAGCGGGTCTTTGATCATGCGTAGTATCTTTTAACTATGTCCGTATTTACCGGGTGTGGGAGGTCGTCGCCATCCATAGTAGTCAAGATCATTGCTCCACCAGAGAAAATGCTTTTGATTACAAATGGCCCTTCATATGTAGGGATCCATTTGCCCCTGGGATCACCTTGTGGCAAAATGATATGCTTGATTACCAAGTCATCGACCCGATATACCTGACGTTTGACCTTTTTTATTAAAAGCTTTGATCATGCGTTTTTGGTACATCTGACCATGACAGATAGCTGTAAGCCTCTTCTCATCAATCAAGTTCAGTTGGTCAAACCGAGTCTGAATCTAATCTTCTTCATTCAAACCAGCATCCTTCATGATTCTCAGAGAGGGGATCTAGACTTCAATAGGCAAGACAACTTCCATGTCGTATACGAGAGAAAAAGGTGTTGCCCCAGTTGATGTGCGAGCTGTGGTACGATACCCATGGAGAGTAAACGGTAGCATCTCATGCCAGTCTTTGTATGTGATTGTCATTTTCTGTATGATCTTCTTAATGTTTTTGTTAGCAGCTTCTACAACACCATTCATCTTTGGCTGGTAAGGGGAAGAATTGTGATGCTGAATCTTGAATTGCTCACACAAGGTGGTGATCATATTATTATTCAGATTTGTACCATTATCAGTGAGGATTATCTATGGGATGCCGTACCAACAGATGAGATTCTGCTTGATGAACCGGGCGACCACATTCTTAGTAACGGAAGCAAAGAAAGTTGCCTCAACCCACTTGGTAAAATAGTCGACGGCGGCTAAGATAAAATGGTGTCCATTGGAGGCCGTTGGCTTGATTTCCCTAATCATATTGATTCCCCACATAGCAAATGGCCAAGGAGCCGCCAAGACATTCAGAGGAACCGGAGGTACAAGCACTTTGTCAGCATAGATTTGGCACTTATGGCAAGTCCGGGAGTGTCGATAGCAATCTGCTTCCATGGTAGACCAATAATAGCCTTCCCGTAGGATTTTCTTTGCCATTGTATGCCCACTGGAATGTGTACCAAAAGTGCCTTCGTGTAGTTCACCCATGATCCTTTCAGCCTCAGCCTTGTCTACGCACCGAAGCAATACCGAGTCATGACTGCGTTTGTACAGAATGCCGTTACTAAGGAAGAACTTAGCCGAGAACCTTCTCAGGAATTTTTTGTCATTCACCAAAGCTCCTTCTGGATATTCCTGAGACTCGAGATACCTTTGGACTTCATGAAACCAAGGCTGGTCCACTACTTCTTCGGTATTAATCTCGTGACAGTAGGCTGGTTCATTCATCTGCTCAATGGATATTTGAGGAGCCTCGTTATCCCAATTAAGTTTAAACATAGATGACATTGTAGCTAATGCGTCTTCCAGCTGATTTTCTTCTCGCGGGAAATGCTCGAAGGTAATCTTCTCGAAATGCGGCAACAATGTCAACACATGTTCTTTATAAGGGATAAGATTAGGGTGCTTTGTGTCCCATTCCCCTTTGACTTGACTGATGACCAAGGTTAAATCTCCAAATACATTCAGGTGTTTGATTCTCAAGTCTATGGCGGCCTTGAGACCAAAGACGCACACTTTGTATTCTGCCATGTTGTTCGTACAGTTGAAACAAAGTCTTGCAGTAAAGGGAGTATGACATCCTTCTGGAGATATGAGTACGGCGCCAATACCATTTCCAAGTGCGTTGGATGCCCCATCGAACAACAGGGTCCATCGGGATCCTTGTTCAGGTCCGTCATATGGCCTGATCTCTTCGCAGTTGTCTAACGTCATGATGTCTTCATCCGGGAATTCAAACTTCATGGACTGATAGTCTTCTACAGCTTGGTGAGCAAGATGATCAGCCAATACACTGCCCTTTATAGCTTTCTGGGTAGTATACTGTTGTTTACCGTGGTTATTGGTAAACAACCGCTGATCTTCCAAATGGTTACTTATTTGGTGACTCGCAGGATCGATCAGATTGATCCTAAGACATGGTTGATTTTGGGGTTTTGATTAAGTTTGACAATGGTTAAATGACAAGAAAATAGAGAAGTTTTATGTAAATTGCATGAAAAAGAGAACTTGATAAAATAAAGGAAGGCTTGAAATAAAGGCTTCGACAGGAAAAGTAAAGGGTAAAGCAAGTAAAGTTTCTGGAAAATAAATGACTTTGATTAATAAAAGTGGTGTTTCACACATACATTCTCAACAATTATTTCTCACACGCTGGGTACTCGAATCTATATGAGTGACTTGTATATAATTGTGAACACACGCGAAAAACTGCGTGAACTACTACTATTTATGCTAAAACATCCCAAGTAACCGTCGGGTAGTTACACTGCTTCGAGATGACTCCACTTGGCACGTTCTCAGCGTTCGACGCTCCAGATCTTTGCACGTTGCACTTGGTAACCGCTGGGAACCGTTTTCCCTCCAAACGCTTGAATTTCAAACCGTTCCACTCTGAACAATCGAACACCTTCGTCGAGAAGCATCTTCGACGAGCCACACCTTCGACGTCGAAGGCAACCAAATTCTTCCGTGGAAGAAATCCTCTAAGTACATTGTCGTCTTCTGATGGGCATTTCGACAAATCCAACTGGTCGAAAACATCGAAAACATCTTTCAGCTTTAATGGCTGAATATTAATAAAAACAAGGGTGTCGAATTTAGGAGCCAACAAATTGCCCCCCAAGAATGCCTTATTTCGACTCTGAAAAGAAAAAGGCATTCTTTGAAATTCCATTCGACACCTGTCTTTTCATTCTTAGTCACAAATTAAATTGTGCACTTTTTGTCTTCTACCAACCACTGACAATCCCAAGGAAAATCCATCATTTCATCTGTACCTAAGACGTCACCTCAGTACGGCGTGCAGCATGCCAAACATCTTTTCACAAATTGTCATCATGACAATTCCCAAAAACGAGGGCGCACGCTGCACCCTTTCATTTCTGTAGAACGGCCATATCAACAGGGAGACGCCACGTGTCCCACTACCTTCTGCAACATTAAATGGCATTAAATGTCCTCGAATTTGGGGATTTCCCCAACTATTATAAATAGCGCCAAGTACCCATTGTGGGACTTTTTCACGCTACCTTGCCTTCAGACATTCCTTATTGCATACAAACTCTCTGCAAACTTTGCAAACCACTTGTTCTTCACTTCATCTTCAACCTTAACATCAACAATGGCGTCCGGTTCTTCCACCGCTCCTAGTTCTAACATCCCCTCTGGAAATGTTAAACCCAAGATTTTCTCCACTGCTCCCGTAGTTACTCCCACAGGCCAACGAAGGGTCCCTGAGCCCCTAGACGTTGCTGTACGTGACGCTTATTCACGCCAACTCATGATTCCGGTTGGATACTCCAACCAAATCTTTGCCATGTCTGGCCCGCTATACCCAAGCATCGCTGAAGCCATGAAGATCAAAAGCTACTTTCCAGTGCTTGAAAAACTCAAACCGGTTGGATGCTCTAAGAAAGATGCAGAGGATAATGAAGATCCTGCTAAGGAGAAAATCGACCTTTGTTTCTTCAATAGAGGTGTTAGGGCTTTCAGGTCTAGCCCTAGCCTCACTCCTGACTATAGTGCTTGGCTGGAAAAAATGGAGAAAAGCCAGGCTTCGATCTGGAAAGACCTGGGGATATTCGACCTGGTTATGTTGTCGAAGACGGGTCTTAACTATTCCCCAGAAATGTTGATAGCTTCCTTACTCTTCTGGGATTACACCCATTTCACCTTCCACCTTCTCTGTGGAATGCTGACTCCCATGCTGTTCGACGTGGCCGCCATCACTGGCCTTCGACCCACTGGGGACTATTTCGACCCAGAGGAAATGTCGGAGGATCAGATTGGATTCTCTGCCACAAAACCAACCTACACCACCTACATCAATCATTACCACGATAAGTCGACAGACGCTGTGTCGGATGTAGAGCATATCGCGTTTCTAGCCTTATGGCTGTCACGCTTTGTGTTTTGCACCAAGTCTTTACAGGTGACCAAGAAGATGGTTACTCTTGCCACCCAACTCCACCATGGCCAAAATATTTGTCTGGCAGAATTGATTTTGGCGAATCTGTACGAGTCGATTAGCAGCGGAGCGACTCTTTTGAAGATCATCGAGAACAGAGCCAGTCTGCTGCTTGCTGGACCTTTTTGGCTGCTTCAGCTGTGGCTCAATGCCACCTTCGAGTCTTTCTTACCTCAGAAGACTCAAATAAATGAGCAGGCTCTGGAAATAGCAAATAGGTGCATCGAAGGCACCAGATTGGCTCTGCTGACCCCAACGGAAGATGGGCTGGAGCTTCAACAAACTTTTACAAACTTCGTCTTGATGTTTGCAAAAAGGAAAGAGTTTGCTTCGACCATGGCTCCCTTTGCTCGACGAAAGGTTGGTCCAGAGTGGTTCACGAGGCCACATCCTAAGTCGTCAAGTGGTCCTCAGGTTGAAGAACATACAACAGTGTGGGAAGCATTTCTCACACCAAGAATAATGCCCATGCGATTCAAGAGCTCCAAGACTCACTTGAGTCTGATCGCATATCAACCAAACTTGGTGTCTCGCCAGTTTGGTATTATTCAAACACTTCCTTCTCCTATTTTTCCCAGGGAGAAGTCTATGTTATACTTTTGCAACGACTACACTGAAGACGCTGCCACTAAGCATATCGGCAGGTATGCTGGTCGAACAGTCCTTTCGTTGTTTGACTATCAGCTTAACTTTCTCTGCTCACCATCCTTCGAGGAGTGGTGGAAAAGTTACTACGCTGAGGATTTTTTCGACGAGAAGGACTTCGTGGACGAACTTCAGAAGTCTTTTGTTCTTGTCTTGGACAAAATAAAGAAATGTAAGTTTATTCTTCCAAATTATTTTGTCTTTCCCTTTCGACTGGTAGCCTGTTAACTATTTTGTCTTCTTTTAGTTGTTCGAAAGTCTGCAGCCAAGAAAGCTGCAGAAGGCCATCAGGGAGGAGGCCCCTTAACAAAACCTCCACCACCGGCGAAAACTATAGCGTCGGCGAAGACCACAACAAGCCACCAAGGGGAAGGTCCTTCGAAAAAGCCTTCTGCACCGGTAACCTGACTTTTATTATTTTCTTCTGGCTTTAACATTTTGACTTTCGATGTAGCTTCTAAATCGAACTCCCATTGGTTTTTAGGCACCTTCACCCAAGAAACGACCAGCACTGACGGTCGAATCTGGGAGTGACGAAGAAGACGATTCTCCCCCTGCTCCTCTTAAAAGGCGAAAGCTGAAGAAGGACGTTCCTCCTCCTGAGACTCGAACAATCAGAATAAAGGTTGCTGGGAGAAAGCCCAGGCCACCTCCAGTAATTATTGAAGAGCCAACGGAGGAGGAACTAAATGTTCTTCTCAATAAACCTGTCGAAAGCGACAATTCCAGCCCTAGGGCTGAAGCTCCTCTACAGGTAATCTCTTTGACCCTTTTTTAACTCAGGTGTCGATACCCACGTTCGATTATGTCTCTTTCTAACTTAGAAGATGCTTCTTCTTCTTTTTCCAGGAAACCACTGAAAGCTCAGCGCCAAGGAGTTCTGAAACATTGGACTCTGCTGAACTCAGCAGGCCACAAGAGAAAGACTTGGCGAACGATGAAGCCAATGCTGAAACAAATGAAGCCAATGCTGAGACAGAAGAACAACGAACAGAAGATCCACAACCAGAAGAGCAACAACCAAGAGAGATTCAAGTGGTTGATCTGTCGGAGGAACATCGTGACGAAGGGGATCACGGTGACGCTGGCGAAGGGGATCATGGTGACGCTGGTACTGCCGAAGTCCAAGTCGAAGAGAGTCAAGTCGAGGCAAATGCTACTCAACAGCCTCAACCCCAAGACAACGTTGCTGCAAAGGTTGTCACCTCAACAAAGCATAGGTCGAAAGAAGACTTAGAACTCTTGAAGCAAACTGATCCTGTTGGCTATCTGAATGCCATCATCGAGAGCAAGGGAAGTTCGTCTGATATTAGCCAGGAGGCTTCTACTCAGTCGAGGAAATCCACTGAAACTTCTCCTCTCGACGAGGCTTTGACGAAGGTTAAGGCTCAGTTCTTCAAGAAGGATTTGATGAAAGCTTTAGAGGGGGACCCTACTGCTCCATCGTATTTGGGGGCTGTTTTGAATGCCGTAGACTTGCTAGCAGTGCCTCCGGAGGTTTCAGGCTTTATCATGGAGTTACACTCCATTATTGATCAAGTCTCAGCAGATTATCGGCGACAAAGGGGCTTCAACAGCCAGCTTGAAGTGTTATATGGCAAAAGCTCTTCTGCATGGACTGCTGTAGCAGAGACGACTTCTCGAATTGCGGAGTTGTCGAAGCAAAAGGCATCTAAACAAGAAGAAGTTGATGCCATAGATCGAGAGAATGCTTCCATAAAGGCGCAAATCGAAGAACTAGAGGCCAAGATGAATGCAAATACTAAGCGCAAAGAGGAACTTCTCTAGACTGTTCCAGACACCGAAAGTCAAGCTGAAATCACACAAGGCCTAGAATTTGCTGAGAAAGCTCAAGCCTTCGACGATCAAATTGCCAAGCTTGCCCAGGCGAATGCCTTGTGCAACAAAAGATTGGAGTTGCAGCAAGCTAAATACCTTCGACTCAAGGATTCCATCCCCTTCTGATTGATTCAGCCCTTTAACCATATATTGTAATATGTATTCGACAATATTTCCATTTTGGCTAATTTATAAAATTTTCCATTTTGGCTTATGTATGGTTAATTTAGTCGTTACTTGTTTATTTTTATCTCTTGGAGTATAGGTTTATACTTTTTCAAATATTTACCATTTACTCTCAAGAGCCTTTTATCTTCACCTAACTCTTCGACTTCATAAGCTCCACCAGAAAAAGTTTGGATAATTCTGAATGGTCCTTCCCATTTGGGTGACCATTTTCCCATGCTTCGATCCCTTCGATCCATGGGAAGAATCACCTTCCAAACTAAATCTCCAGGCGAGAATGCCTTAGGCTTTACTTTTTTATTGTAAGAGTCTTCTACTCTTTTCTTCTGAAGCCTTAGTAGGTCAAGAGCGCGCAGTCTTTCTTCATCTAAATCTACTAGTTCGTCTAACATCATATCCCAATAAATTTCAGAGGGAATATCATGGTGTCTCTGAACCCTTGCAGATTGAAGACAAATTTCTGCTGGCAACACTGCGTCGTGACCAAAAGTTAGCCTATATGGTGTTGTACCTATGGCTTCTTTTGGGGACGTTCGACAGGCCCACAAAATCTGGTCTAACGTCTTATGCCAATTTTTTGGCTTCTTCCCAACATGCTTCTTTATCAAGCCAATCACTACTTTGTTCGCTGCTTCGACTTGACCATTTGCCTGTGCATAATAAGGCGTTGATGTTAGGAGTTTAAAGCCTGTTTCCTGAGCGAATTCCTGCATCTTTCGACCGGTGAAAACTGATCCTTGATCAGTAGTTATAGTCTCAGGGATTCCATATCTAAAGATAATGTTCTTTTGAATAAATTCAATGACATTTTCTTGGTCTACATTGACTAAAGGAATAGCTTCGATCCACTTAGTAAAATAATCAATGCCTACCAATATGTACTTCTGGCTCTTTGATGATGCTGGTCGAATCTCTCCAATAAGGTCCAACGCCCATCCTCTAAAGGGCCAAGGTTTCACTATCGAGTGAAGTTCGCTTGCTGGTACATGCTGGATGCCTGTATGGACTTGACATTCTTGACAACCCTTGGCGAACTCGACACAGTCTTTCAACATGGTGGGCAAGTATAGTCCTTGTCGAAACAACAACCATTTCATCTTATGGCCTACTTGGTGAGCCCCACATGCTCCAGCGTGCGTAGTCGAAAGGGCTATGTATGCTTCAGTTTCACTTAAGCATTTTAGCAAAACCCCTTCAGGCGTCTTTTTAAATAACTCATTACCCATGAGTACGTAACTCAACGCCCTATACTTTGTTTTTCGTTCTGTCGAAGCTACTGGGTTTTGAAGATAATCCACAATGGGTTTCCTCCAATCCTGCTCTGACAAATTGTCTATGAACGAAATTTCGAAGTTACTTTGATCAGCATACCCTAGTCTTGTCGATTCCAAGTCTGTTGGTGACAAACAAGTTGCTTTTATCTTTTCTCGAACTTCGATTGCTCTTTGTAATCTTGTTTTTGAAATTTTGTACCCAGATGCAATTTGTGCCAAATCGTTGGCTATTTGATTTTCCAATCTGGGTATGTGTCGAATATTGACCATTTCAAATTTTTTCAATAAACGATTTGCTATCACAAAGTACATAATGAGATTTTCTCTTATGCATTTATATTCTTTTGTGACCTGCTTAATGACTAACTCTGAGTCTCCCATTATTTCGACTCGAGTTGCCCCCAATTCCAACAATATCTCAAGGCCAGTAATTAGAGCTTCATACTCAGCCTCATTGTTCGAACAAGAACCTGATATCTTGTACTTGAATGTTGTTGGAATTTTTTCTGGAGAAATAATCAAAACTCCTACTCCTGTTCCATCTTTATGGTTGGAACCATCGAAGTAGAATTTCCAAGGCTCTATCTCCACATAATTAATACTCTCAACTTGAATTGAGTGGTCGACTATAAAGTCTGCAACCACTTGTCCTTTCACTGCCGTAAGAGGCATAAAGGTCAAGGAGTATTCAGTTAATGCTAGCGCCCACTTGCCAATTCGACTGTGCAAGATGGGTTTCGACAACATGTACTTGAAAACATCAAAATGAGACGAAACATACACATCAACTGGTTTTATATATTGCTTGAGTTTTGTACAAGAGAAATCCAGACATAGACACAATTTTTCAACTTTGCTATATCTAGTTTCTGCATCGTTCAAAACTCTACTAAGATAGTAAATGGGTCTTTCGACTCCATTTTCATCTTCTTGGGCTAATATGCTTCCCAAAGTTTTGTCGGATGCAGCTATGTACAATCTCATACTCCTATTGCTACAAGGAGGCACCAAAATAGGTGGCTTGGTGAGGTACCCTTTGATTTTGTCGAAGGCTTCTTGTTGCTCTTGCCCCCATTCGAATCCCTCTTTGTTCAGTCGAAGTAAGGGTGAAAAGGCTTGAGCTTTCCCACTTAGGTTAGATATGAATCTCCTTAAGAAATTTATCTTGCCTAGCAGAGATTGCAGTTCCTTTTTATTCGATGGCGCTTTCGCTTCCAGAATAGCCTTCGTCTTGTTCTGGTTGATTTCGATTCCTTTCTTGTGGACAACGAAGCCCAAGAAATCTCCAGCTTTCACACAGAATGCACACTTCAAAGGGTTCATCTTCAGACCATGTTCTCTCATTCTTTCGAATGATTGTCGAAGGTGGTCAATATGATTCTTCCTGGAAACAGATTTTATAACAATGTCATTAATATATACTTGCATAAAAGTGTTAATAAAATCATGGAAGATAGAATTCATTACTCGCTGGTATGTTGCCCCAGCGTTCTTTAGGCCAAAAGGCATCACTACCCATTCGTAAGTGCCTAGAGCCCCAGGGCATCGAAAAGCTATTTTCGACACATCCTCTTCAGCAATGAATATTTGATTATATCCTGAATAACCATCGAGCATACTCAGGCATTCATAGCCAGCGGCAGAATCGACTAGCATTTCCGCCACAGGCATAGGATATTCATCTTTGGGTGTAGCAGCATTCAAATCTCTGAAATCTATGCACACCCTCAATGTACCATTTTTCTTAATTACTGGCACAATGTTTGCAATCCATTCGACATACCTCGTAACGCGTATGAATTTGCACTTCAGCAGTCTTTCGACTTCCGTTTTGATCTTCGACAGTATTTCTGGAGCGAAGCGTCTTGGACTTTGCTTGATTGGCTTCTTCCCAGGTTTGATTGGCAACTGAAGTTCTACCAATCCTCTGTCGAGACCAGGCATTTCGTTGTAATCCCATGCAAAACAGTCCTTGAACTCTTTCAACAATTGGATTACTTCCAACCTAAGTTCTGGGTCAATTTTTGCGCTGATGTAAGTTGGCTTTTTCTCTGACCCTTCGCCCAAGTTGATTTCTTCTAAAGGATCTTGCGCTAACATTTTGATGTTGTTCGCCAAGGGGTCCTTTTCGAAGCCCAAAGGCTCATCGTCATAGATGGCGTCGAGCCTCTGTTCCTGCATCCCTTCTGGCATGATATCAGGAGGTTCTGGATCGAAGTCCTTTCCAGGACCTGTAGAAGATAACTGTTGATCATTGGCCTGTGTGGCCATGTACTTTACTTCGGCTTCGAGAGCCGTTATCATCTTTGTTTCGGCTACGTAAGCCGAAATTCGCTTCAATGATTGTGACTCAGTCATTATCACTGAATTCACTTCCCCAACCAGTTGGTTAGATGTCAGTTAACCCACTGAAGTCTATGTGGGACAAGTCTTCTCTGTCCCATTGAAAACCATGCTCAGGGTGCAGGTATAGGGAACAAAAAGTGTTTGGCGTTGGCGCCAAGTCGAAGTCAGGTGTTAGACATGGCCCTATGTGAGCCAAGTTCTTGTCGAAGTCTGCCAGCCCTAGGTGATTCACTTCGCCCAGGTAATAGCTTTGGTCCGCTTCTATGTTTTCGACCATCCCATCAGGACGCCATAGCAGCAACCTCTGGTGCATTGATGATGGTACAGCTCCAACACCATGAATCCATTCACGGCCCAACAAAAGATTATAGTTAGGTTTGGCCGATATGACCATAAACATAGTTGGTCGTAGGATAGATCCCACCTTGATATCCAGTTGGATCACTCCCATAGTGGTCCCTATGCCGCCTTCATAGTTCGACAGGACCATGTTGTGAGGCTTGATGTCCTCATCACTTTTGCCTATTTTCCTTAGCATAAAGTGAGGGATGATGTTGATGGTTGCCCCACAATCCACCAAGATTTTATTCACTGTGGTTTCCTCGAGTTTAGCCCTTATAAATAAAGGCTTGAGGTGATTTTTCATCGCCTCCGTAGGTGGTTCGAAGAACCCATTTTGCTCCTCAGTAGTGCCATTATCCATGACGAAATAGCACACTGGCCTATGTTTGGCCATTTCTTGCTCCACTTCCCAATCACTTGTTTCAACCTCCACCTGTCGGTTGAACTCTCTGGGCAGCACTGAGACTATATTCACCATGATGTCCAAAGTGTCATCAGACTCAGAACCATCTTCGTCATCAACTTCACCTTGGTTGGGCCAAACTAGCCTGTTGGTTACTGGTTCTCTTTCCAGAGGTTTCCTTTGCTTTCTTTGAGGAACATTTGAACTGGTTTCTGCCTTTGGTTCATTAGCAGCCTCCCTCTCAGCTTTTCGTCGCCTCTGGTATCTCCTCCATTGAGATCGAGACATGGGATTTTTCCCTTTGTAGTTGGTTGACACCTGTGTAACTTTAGGGGCAGCAACCTGAGATCCTTTCTTTTGTGTTAAAGATGAACCTCTTGGCACATCGAAGGAGTGCCATCTTTCCTCGCTTGGCCTCTTTCGACCAGATGTTTTGTACCATGTATCTACTGGCACATTAGTTGGAGGCCTGAAAGTCATTGGCCTCTTTTCTTGGTTTGAACCTCTTTGGGAGGCTCTTCTGGGATCATGTCGAAGATCAACACTTTCCCTTCTCTTATTTGCTGCTCTTACACCTTGAATATGTTCAGCAGCTTTTTTGTCGAAGATCGAACTGCATCTGGGACACAGCATCACTTCTGACTTCTTTTTCTGGCATCTTTGCAGGAAATCTGCCAAATTTTCATTTTCCCGAGGGAAAGCAGTTTTGTTAGCTTGTTCTTGCCTCATGGCCTCCTCTGATGTTTTTGGTTCAGAGACTTCGACCATGTTGACATTCATGGTATCTTTGTTGGCAAGCGTCAACTGCTTCATTTGAATCTCCAAGTCCTCCGTCTGGCCTTGAACTGCGGCCAACTGAGAACTGGGTTTTGTTCCAGATTTTTGGGCTCCAACTGTCTCCAGCTTTGGGCTTTCGACCTCTTTCTGAACCGCTTCAATTGTCTTTCTGGATAGATTCCCAGAAAAACTGCCAAAGATTGGCATGTTGACATGGTCTTTTGAGACTTCGACCATTGTGATTCCTGGCCTCTTCGACTGGCTTCTGGATGCCTCGATCACGTTCACCTCTGAAGGTTCAGCATAATGGGCTTCAGCCTGCAACGGATTAGAGTCCACAGTCATAGGGGTCTTGTCAGCAAACTTCAACCTCCCTTCTTCGATAGCGTCTTGCACAAGATTCCTGAAAAGAAAACATTGAGACGTTTTATGGCCCAGAAAATTATGATATTTACAAAAGCCTCTCTTCTTTCTTTGATCAAGAGGAGGCACTTTTACCCCTGGGGGTATTATCATTTGACCATCTTTTACAAGCAAGTCAAAGATTTTATCACATTTTGTAATATCAAAACTATAAGTCTTTTTGGGGAACCTATCGTTGGTCCTTTCTGGACCAGAGGGGTTTTTCCCACTTGAGGGGACTAACAGTTTGCAAGAGTATGGTGGCCCTTGTTTTAGTTCCGCTAAATCGACTTCTCCTTCTTCGACAGCTATAGTTTCATCGAAGGTTTCTGGATCTTCGTCATCCATCTCAACATACGCTATCCTCTCTCTCTTATGAGTTTTCGTTGCCTTTGCTTTTTCAGCTTTGAGGCGTTCTACCTGTCGAACTCTATCGGCCAGTTGGGCCATGTCTCTCAGGTATTGAGTGTCTAACTTCTTCCTAATGGAATAATCTAAACCGCCTGCGGCTATTTTGACTAACTCATGTTCTGGCACTTGTGTAAAACATCTTGCTTTGAGCAACCTAAACCTATTTAGATATTCGTCTATAGGTTCAGTGAAACGTCTCTTTACACTGGCCAATTCTTTCAGGCTTATCTTGGTTTGCCCCATGTAGAATTGCTCATGGAACAATCTCTCCAACTGGGTCCAATGATGGATCGAATTGGGGGGGGGGAGAGTTGTAAACCAAGTAAAAGCGTTCTTTGTTAAAGAACTTGGGAAGTACTTAATCCTCAGGTTTTCGTTGTTTGAAATATCTCCTGCTTCGATCAAGTATCTCGCCACATGTTCGACAGTAGATTCTGTCGTGTCCCCAGAGAACTTAGTGAATTTAGGGACTTTACATCTAGGAGGTAAGTCTGTTTGTAACACGTATTCTGACAGTGGGGATGTAAAGTTGGGCCTTCGGAAGCCCATGTTCATCCCATTTTGAGTCATGATCCTTTCGATCATGGTTTCCAGATTATTTTCCAAGCCCATGTTTTGGTATTGGATATGCTGAACTACTTCATCAGCATTTTGGTTTCTGTTAACTAACCTTACCTCTGGGGTTATTACCCTAGGTTCTTCGACAGGTTACTCCAATCGTGCCCTAAGGTTTTCTTCGACAGGATGTTGGACTTGGTTGATAGTGGTTTCTTCCTCTAAGAACATACCCTGGTTTCCCCTTATTTGTGCCCTTTGGGGATGTCGAATAGGTTGGGGTACTCCAAAGAAATCAGCCAAACGCGTCATTTGCGCTGTCATCTGCTGATTCGATTGGGTAGTGTTTTGTATCAGAGGATTCAGCACTGTACTTAAAGTTTGTGCCAGCATTTGAACCATATCATGGTTGCTTTCGTCCATTTGTTGCCTCAAGACTGCTGTCGAGGCATTTGTAAGGCCATGTGCTACTTGGGACGTTCCTCCTAAGAGTTGGGTCCTATTTCTGTTCGCCATACCTACCCCAGAACCTTGGAGTGGAGAAGAGGCACTCACTAAAGGGTCTGAAAAAGTGGACGCAGCGTTCGTCAGGCTAGCCAAGTCAGAAGTTGGCATGCCATAGAGTGGTTCTCCATTATGACCGCCTGTCATAAATCCTGGGGGAACATAAGGCCTTGTGCCTAAATTTCCCCTTGGTGGGGGAGTTCCCAAAGGCACTCTGGGGCCTGTGAACGGAGGTAATGGCCCCGTTGTTGTGACCGTTACTGCTGGTGTTGAACCAGCGGTTATCGCTTCACTTACGGTTGGGATAACCGTTGATCCCACATTCGTTTGTGGGATTTCGTTATTGTTTGGCGGATTCGCCATCTCTTCTCTTCTTCTGGCAGTATTGGTATTGTTAGTGTATATTCTACCACTTCTCAATAATATGCAATACTTCTCGAAAAAGATGAGATTATGCTTAAAAAGGTTAAACTTCAAGAATCAACACACAGTCCCACCGGGTGTGCCAATTTGTTTACCGTGGTTATTGGTAAACAACCGCTGATCTTCCAAATGGTTACTTATTTGGTGACTCGCAGGATCGATCAGATTGATCCTAAGACATGGTTGATTTTGGGGTTTTGATTAAGTTTGACAATGGTTAAATGACAAGAAAATAGAGAAGTTTTATGTAAATTGCATGAAAAAGAGAACTTGATAAAATAAAGGAAGGCTTGAAATAAAGGCTTCGACAGGAAAAGTAAAGGGGAAAGCAAGTAAAGTTTCTGGAAAATAAATGACTTTGATTAATAAAAGTGGTGTTTCACACATACATTCTCAACAATTATTTCTCACACGCTGGGTACTCGAATCTATATGAGTGACTTGTATATAATTGTGAACACATGCGAAAAACTGCGTGAACTACTACTATTTATACTAAAACATCCCAAGTAACCGTCGGGCAGTTACACTGCTTCGAGATGACTCCACTTGGCACGTTCTCAGCGTTCGACGCTCCAGATCTTTGCACGTTGCACTTGGTAACCGCTGGGAACCGTTTTCCCTCCAAACGCTTGAATTTCAAACTGTTCCACTCTGAACAATCGAACACCTTCGTCGAGAAGCATCTTCGACGAGCCACACCTTCGACGTCAAAGGAAACCAAATTCTCCCGTGGAAGAAATCCTCTAAGTACATTGCCGTCTTCTGATGGGCATTTCAACAGATCCAACTGGTCGAAAACATCGAAAACATCTTTCAGCTTTAATGGCTGAATATTAATAAAAACAAGGGTGTCGAATTTAGGAGCCAATAACTGTATGCCGTATTCTGTCAGGATCATCTTCCCTCTTGCTATTCTCCCAAAAAGAGCAGGCTTCTCAAAGATGTACTTTATCGGATCCATTTTAGATATCAACAAAGTAGTGTGGGTCAGCATATACTGTCTCAGCCGGCGAGCAGCCCATGCCAGAGCGCATCAAGTTTTCTCAAGAAGTGAATATCTTGTTTCACAGTCAGTAAACTTTTTGCTCAGGTAATAAATAGCATGCTCTTTTCGGCCAGACTCGTCATGCTACCCCAGCACACACCCCATTGAGTTTTCTAAAACAGTTAGATATAAGATCAACGGCCTTCCTTCAACAGGTGGCAACAACACAGAAGGTTCTTGTAGGTATTCCTTGATTTTGTCAAAAGCAACTTGGCATTCGTCGTTCCATCTGACTAATTGATCTTTCTTCAAGAGTTTGAAGATTGGTTCACAAGTAGCTGTCAGGTGAGAGATAAACCTGGCTATGTAATTCAGACGTCCCAAGAATCCTCTAACTTCTTTCTCAGTATGAGGAGACAGCATTTCTTATATCGCTTTAACCTTGGCAGGATCAACTTCGATACCCTTGTTGCTGATGACAAAACCCAAGAGTTTACCAGACCATACTCCAAATATGCACTTGTTTGGGTTCAATCTTAGCTTGTACTCCTTCAACCTGACAAACAGCTTTTGCAAATGATCAAGGTGTTCTTCTTCAGTTTGTGATCGGGCTATCATGTCATCTACGTAGACCTCTATCTCATGATGTATCATATCATGAAACAAAGCTACCATGGCGCGCTGATAGGTTGCCCCGACATTCTTCAGTCCGAATGGCATCACTTTATAGTAGAACGTACCCCACTGTGTAAGAAATGTAGTTTTCTCCATGTTCTCAGGTGCCATTTTGATCTGGTTATAGCCTGAGAATCCGTCCATGAAAGAAAATACTTTGTGTTGGGCTATATTGTCAACCAGGATGTCAATGTGTGGAAGTGGGAAATCATCTTTGGGGCTTACCCTATTTAAGTCTCTGTAGTCCATACACATTCGCACTTTACCATCTTTCTTGGGTACAGGGACAACACTGGCCACCCATTGGGGATAAGAGGTGACAGCCAAAAATCCAGCATTGAACTGCTTCATAACTTCTGCTTTGATCTTTTCCGACATGTCGGGCCTCATACGACGAACCTTCTGTTTTACTAGGGGACAATCTTCCTTTGTAGGCAGACGATGTACCACAATGTCTGCATCCAGTCCTGGCATGTCTTCGTATGACCAGGCGAAGATCTCAACATAATCGTGCAACAACTGAATCAGACGTTCCTTGACACTCGGCTCTAGATTGGCACCCACCTTGATTTCCTTTTTATCTTCCTCAGTACCCAAGTTGATTGTATCCAACGGTTCCTCATGAGGCTGAATAACTTTGTCTTCTTGTTGCAACAACCTAGCCAACTCTCCTGGAATTTCAAAATCTTCCTCACCTTCGTCGTCGACTTGGTAGATCGGATTTTCAAAGTCACAATTGGCCATAGCAGAACTGTTACCCCTGAGATCCTGAGTGGACGTAGATCTGCATTTTCAATATGTGAGTGTGTGTAAGAGCACAACTACCTTTGAAAGAAATAAAATGCAAGAAAGAACAGACAAAGAAAACAAAATTTGATGTAAAAAGCGTCCATGATTCATTAAGGATATATGAGAATGAAGTGACAACCCTTACAGATGGACCATTGTGCCTCGGGTAAGACACAAGGTTTAGAAAAAAAGTCTGAATTGTTTAAATATTACAAGCCTGAAAATATTAAAAGACAATTACTCTTGAATAAAAGTAATAGGAATGAAATCCTTTGCATCCCAATTATTAAGCCCTCCGCCGATAGTTGGAAAAATCCATTCATCCATATCACAGCTGCCATCACTATCTTCTAATGCGTTGACTCCTTGATTGCTGATACGTAGAGGTGGTCCCCCTGCACGAGAACGTCGGACCGTTTTCTGAGCCTCTGAAGTGAACCCCAACCCAAATTTGTCGAACTTGTAGGGAATATCCGGAAGCTGACCCAGATAGTACATCCTCCCTCTTCAACTACTGCTCAAGCGTCTTTCAATGAAGCCATTTTTAGCGGAGGTCTGGTAATCTCTGGGACCTTTGGAGTAGACTTGGTTGCTGCGACCGTTGTTGGAGCCTCCTCAAAGTTCTGATAGGGAGTCTCTATGAATTCACCATCCATTTCAACATACCTGAAAGAGTTAAAATGGCTAACCATATATTCCTCTTCCACGTGAACTGTAACAATCTTCCCTCTGATTGGGTATTTTAGCATTTAGTGTAGGGTGGAAGTGACGGCACCAGCACCATGGATCCAGGGTCGACCCAACAGACAAGAGTATGAAGGGCGGATGTCCATCACATAGAAAATTGAGTCAAAGGTATGAGACCCAATTTTTATGGGGATACTAACTTCTCCGTGCACTATCCTCTTGGAACCCTTAAAGGCCCTTACTATGATGTTGCTAGGTTTCAAGATGAGTCCCTCGTAATCCAACCGATCAAGGGCATTTTTGGGCAAGACATTCAATGATGAACCGGTATCCACCAAAACATGGGCAAGTGTGGTGCCCCTGCATTCAATGGAAATGTGTAAGGCATCGTTGGGCTTCCTTCCCTTAGAGGTTAAATCAGCATCGAAAAATCCCAATCCATTATCAGCAGTTAGACTGGCCACACAGTCTTCAAATTGGTCGATAGAGGTCTCTTGGGGTACGTGAGCGGTCTTAAGAAACTTTACCAAGGCTTTGGAGTGAGTTTCAGAGCACAAAAGTAAGGACACCAATGATATCTTCGAGGGAGTCTGCCCCAATTGTTCTACAATGTTGTAGTCACTTTTTTTGATTATCTTCAAGATTTCTTCTATTTCTTTTCTAGAAGCTTCAAGGATGACTTCAAGACGTTCTCTTGCTTGGGCAGGCTCAACCAAAGCCTCTTTGCCCCTGGTATCAGCAGTGGGGACAACATCGGAAGTATCAATGGCAGCGTCGGTAGGAGTGGTAGTAGTGATGATCACAGGAGTAGCAACAGTCTTTGGAGAAATCTCAGGTGAGAAGACTCTTCCACTTCTTGTTAAATTTCTGGTTCCAGTGATGTTATCGATATCAGGATCAATATCTCTCGCAACTTCATCTGTGACAGCCAACTGATCTTGCTTGACGCCGTAGTAATAAACGTCAGCCTTATAACTCCAGGGAGAAACTTTATTTGAGGAGTATGGTATTGGTCTTGGCATGGTGATGATCAACGGTGCAGTTCTGGGAGCAGGTGTAATCCTGACGGGTCTTTTGGTGGAGGCCCTGGGAGGATTTTCGAAAATGGTGATTATCGAAACATCTTGATAAGAACTCTTGATAAGGGGTAACTTTTCGAAAAGGATTTCTTTACTAGTCATCAGGCGTTGGACGCCTATCTTTAGTAACAAACAACCGTTCGGCAGAGATTTGCAAAGGTGGCAATTTTCATCACAACCTGGGAACAAGCCGGCTTGCAGTGGATTTTGTTTAACAGTTAATAGAGGAGTAACCAAGTCATTCACGAAGGAAACAAAATGATCATCATCAATGGCATCGATACCTTGGCCATGTCTGGGCATTGGTGCCGTTATTACATTAGGCGTTTCTGGGGACTCAAATTCAAGCTCCTTCGCATCAATAAGGTCTTGCACCTTATTCTTTAAGGCCCAACAGTCATCTGTATCGTGCCCCGGGCTTCCAGAATGATAGGCACATCAGGCGTTCGGGTTGTAGTGAAGAGAAGCCGTATTAGAGTTTTTCGGAGCTTCCTTTAAAATTGCCTGATTGGTCCTTAGAAGGTGTGGCAACACTTGAGACATGGTCATGTTAATCCGGGTAAATCGTCTCATGGGCGCTTCTGGTTTGCACTGATAATTTTGCTGCTGATTTAGCGCAGGATTAGAGATCATAACAGCCCCTACTGCCAGACGACGATCGATTTTGTTTTGATTCCTATGATCATACGCAGCACTGACTTCCTTCTTCCCAACAAAAGGTTTCTTCACCAAACTTAAGGATGCATCTCTTTGAATTTTGCCGCTTTTTATACCGGCTTCGACCCGCTCACCAGTCATGATTAATTCGGTAAACCCAGATGAAGAACTCCCAATCAGGTGATTGAAAAATGGTCCTGACAAGGTGCCAAGGAACATATCCACTAATTCTCTGTCGGATAGAGGGGCTGGACTCTGCCTGCGAGATCCCTCCATTTTTGAGCATAGGTTTTAAAACCCTCATTTGTTCCCATAGACATACTCTGTAATTGTGTCCTAGTCGGAGCCAAATCAGCATTATACTGATACTGTTTGTAGAAAGCGGCAACCAACTATTCCCAATTACGGACATTAGACCCTTCTAATTGGTAGAACCAATCCAATTGAGTCCCCGATAAGCTCTCCTGGAAGAAATGCACCCACAAATTCTTGTCAGCCGTGTGGGGTTGAATCTTTCTGACATACGACCTCAGATGTAGTTTTGGGCAAGAGATACCATCATACTTAGCAAAAGTTGGGACCTTGAATTTATGTGGGATGAAAACCCCTGAGATGAGTCCTAATTCTGTAAAGTCCAAACCGGGCACTCTCTGAATCTCCATGGCATTTAAACGACCCTCTAGTTGTTTGTATTTATCATCAGTAGGAGTATATTGCTCCTCAGAGTAATCGGGCTCTTCCTCTCCTTCGGATACTGGGTCATCGTTCACTTCCTGGGTCTCGGCCCCTCAGTTATCTCCTTCACCCGATGATGTTGCAAAATCCAAGGTTCGCCTGGTCTGTCCTTTAAACCTTCTTCCCATGATCACAACTCTGGTAAGTTTCTTCGTCTTCTTCTTCTTCTTCTCTTTGGCTAGCAGAGTCTTCAACTCCTCTTGCCCCTTTGTCAGAGCCATGAGCATTTGT
Organism: Vicia faba; assembly: GCA_948472305.1. Lineage (NCBI taxonomy): Eukaryota > Viridiplantae > Streptophyta > Magnoliopsida > Fabales > Fabaceae > Vicia > Vicia faba. The sequence goes on along the minus strand of CATIWC010000870.1, from coordinate 37,781 downwards.
TGAAACTGGGCATTCTGCGCCTGAAGATCTTTCACAGTCTGTTCAACATCCATCTCACTGAAATAAATAGTAGAAGGATAAGGCGACCTATTATGAGAAACCTGTATGATGTTATGATGCATGAAGATGCAATATGCAAATGATTTCAAGGAAATTTAGAAGATTTAAATTTGTTCAAACCAAAAAGAAACACACGTCATATTAAATAAAACCAAGTTTGAATACATCATGCCTCCTTGGGCTTACAAAGAAAGAAACATAATACAACAAAAATTCTTAAGACAAAAAGACCGAGCGCATCCTCTTTGGAGCAATGTAGGTATTCAGATTTTTCTCTTCATGAAGCAGTTTGGTGAGCTCTAGAACCTTCTTCTCACTGGCGTAGTACTGGGCTTCAAAGGTGTCCCGTTCTTCCTTCAACTGAATCCAAGCTTTCTGCAGGCCTTCGAGAGAGGTAGGCATGTCCAGATGAAGAACGGTGTATGGGACGTCTCCTTCAATAACAGGCTCAATGATGACAGGAAGGATGGAAGGGTAAGGCATTAAGAGACTCTGGGCACGAGCCCGTACCCACTTAAGGTAAGGCTCAAGAGGGATAGAGTTTTTATGTCCCAAAGTCCTACTGTCCACTTTGTTCACCATTCCCCAAGCGCGTGTAAACCTCTGGCGGTAACCTTGGTCTTCTTTATCGTAGTCGAACACCAGACCTCAGATGAGCATCTCGTGAGGGTCGTCCCTTCGGGCATACCCAAACTACCGAAGAGCTAAGCACGGATAGTAGGTGATACCTCCCCTAATACCAAGTAGAGGTACATTAGGGAACTCCCCACAACGGTCAATGATAGAGATATCTTCCAAGGATCTCGAGCACCAACGGATATCAGAGTGGGTGAGAGACATCATTCTTTGAGACCAAGTCAATCTTTACTCGTTCTTCAATGCTGACTAAGGCAAGTGTGAAGTGAACCACTTAGCGAGTAGGGGTATACAACACAAAAGGGTACCTCTTTTCTTCATGATACGGGTATGAAGGCAATGCAAGATGTCTCCTAGCAAGGTGGGTATAGGATTGCGAGAGAGAAAGACTTTGATGGCATTAACATCTATGAATTGGTCTGAATTAGGAAACAGAACCAAACCATAAATGAGGAGAGCTAGCACGTCCTCGAAAGCTTGGAAATCCATGTCATCCCAGAATGAACGAGCTTTTTCCAATAGAAACTTAGCTAAAAAACCTTTAACCCCACTTCTTGTCTCCTAATTGGCTATGACGTCGGCCCTCTTCACATGTAAAGCGTCAGCGATGACTTCAGGTTTTGGAATCCATTCTAGGCCGGTGAATGGTATCTGATTAAGCACGGGCATCCCTAAGAGTAAAGAGAACTCTTCCAATGTAGATACCAACTGATAGTTTGGAAAAGTGAAACAATGATGTACGGGATCAAAGAATTGGAATAGTACACACATCATCTCTTCTTGGAAGTTGGATGTAGCCAAACTAAGGAGTCAATCATACTTTTTGGTAAAAGGAGAATCCCCGGGCACTCTTGAGGCTAGCTCTTGAAGTTGAGGATGTGCTTTTACAAAGCTGATTCAGATGGTGTTTCTTCGGAGAGAATTCATATCCTACAAAACAAAAACAAAGATAAATTTCTAAATCCTTGAAATGGTTAGTGAGCATGCATATGATGTTAATGATGTTTATGATGTTTATGTACAAGAAAACATATACACACACAACAAACAGATCCCTATGTTTTAGGCTTGCATGAGTTTTGTAGGTAAGTACCCTCTTGAAGTTTTAGTTGGCTCAACCTGTCCTAGAAATAGTGATCCGGTTCTAAAGGATCTCAATATCACCGACCTTTCTCTTAGGCATTGTCTCAGCACAACAATCTTTTCTTGCGGCCGAGATATCCTAAAAGTCTAGCCTCAATGAGTGTAGTATCGAGTATCAACTAATTTTCAGCTTTACACCGAAACCGGCTACCTCACTACATCTTAATAGCCAAGTTTGTTCAATTAGGGTTCTAAGGTTAATTAGTGCTTTGCGACGCCACTCAGCGGCTCCGTATTCTCCTCGATTCACCATGAGGGATACCGGTACCCACAAATGCATCACACTAACATAGCCATTGTTTCAACCATATCAGTCTACGCCGTACAGTCTTCACAATCTATTGCTATTTACCTAAAAATGTTCCCCAAATCCGGGTGGAGGATCAAAGCAAGCCCAATACAAAGAACTAAATATAAAGCACACAAATCAAATAATGAAAGCGAATAAAGGTGATTTATACCTAAGGTAACCCTACTTTTATTTGATTCCCCAGCAGAGTCTCCAGTTCTGTGATACGGTGGGAGAATTGACTTAATGTTTTGCGTTTTGATCGCATTTGTGCGGGTAGCAAGAGTTGCCACCGACTTTTCTTTTATCCAAAAGGAAAGGTAAAAAAGCACAGGAAAGACCTTTCGAGATTTTTTCTCGGGTTCAGGGGGTAGATTATGAAAAGGGAAGGTATTAGCACCCTTTTCATCCATGGTTTTCCATGGGTTCTTAGTTACTCGTTTAGATCACTTGCTTTCATTTGACAGTGTGCTTATGGTGTGGGCTTTGAAAGTATTTTGAAAAATCTCTTTGTAATGGTTCTCGTCTCTATAAGAACGCGTACAAAGTTTTGATTTCAAAAAGTGGTTCAAAGATATGTTTGTGAATCGTGTTTCGGAAAGTGTTTTGAAAAGATGTTTTGTAATGGTTCTCGTCTCTATAAGAACGTATACAAAACGTTTTGTATTTTTGAAATGAAAGTGTAGGTGTAAAAAGTTTTTATCGTGAGCAAGCGAGTAACTAAGAGCGAATCTATCTACTCGAAAGGTCTTAAATTGTTCTTTTCTTCCTCCTTTTAATGGTACTATCTTACCATTGATTTGGTAAGAAGCCCCACCGTTGGATGTGAAGGGACAGGCGCGGGTCAATTTTTTACAATCATCGAAGGCAAATTATAAGACGCTTTAGCAATTTTTGTAAGGGACGAGATCGTTTTATCGAAGGCAACATCGAGGGTCATCGAGGGACTACGATCTTTTTTATCGAAGGGTCATTGCTAGAGCGTCCCATATTCAAGGGACATGATTGTATTTCCGAGGCAACGAGCAAGGTTACCCTAGAGGTGCGCGTGTGAAAAAGTATTGGTTTCAAGTTATTTTATTCTTTGATTAGGTCATCTAGCGATTGATTTTTGAATCTTTCCATACACGCCTAATTACTATACAGTATAAGGAAAACAGTAAATTGCGGGAATTGAAATTCTACGCTATTACAAAGTATTCCGGAATGGGGGTACAATTTTTACAAATGGGGATGAGTCAAATGAGATAGAAAGGTCTGAATAACAAGCAATACAACCAAATCAAATTTTGTGCGATTTATTAAAGCTACAATAATCTATGAAAATAAAATCAACAAAATATGGAAATGAAATGTTAAGTATTTACTTGAAAAGAGAAAAGTAAAACCTATTCTAAAAATAAAAATAATTGATTAAATTATATACTTTATTTTTGTATTTCAATAACTTAAGTAAAATCTAAAGAAAGAAAACAAATTAAATTATTATTTTTTGGTGTTTTATTATGTCAATTAAATCTAAAACAAAATTTATTAAAGAAAGAAAATGATAAAAATTAATTACAAAAAAACCTAAATCAAATTAATAAAAATATATTTCAAGTTTTAATAGTGTTTTGCATAACAAAAAAAAATATAAGAAGAAAACAAATTAAAAAAAATGCATGGGTTTATATTGGATTTCGGGATGAGGCCCGAAAGAAAAAATGTTTATTTTGCTGTAACAAAAACAAATCAAGAGGGGTGTGGCCAGCAAAAGCGTAATGGGCTTAAGAGAGATTTCGCTGGGTGATCCAACTCATGTCCAACAAACAACATCCAAGTTCTTAAACTGATCTTAGCTACTAATTAAGGAGGAAAAACAAAATTAGGGTTCTTGGAACTTTGTCACTCATGCGGCGCCGCTAGCTCACCTTCGCTCATCTTTGTCCATCTCCTCCCTTAAGCCTTCTATCCTAAACCATCTTTGTCTCAATTCACGAAGAAATCTCTCTTTGCCTCTTTGTCTCACCATGATTTGCAATTTTGAAAACCCTAAGTTTTGAAATCGGATTTAAACCTAAGAGATCCGAAATTGGTTCATCTGTGACCTTCCTAAAACTCTCCGTTACCGGAACGCAACCGTCTCGTCTCCCTAATTAAGCTCTACGATTTTCTTAAAGGGGTAAGATTTCTGTTCTTTTCAAGCTTAACGATTTCATTAGTTTTTTTTATCTTGTCATGTTTTTCTGTTAATTTAACCTTGTTATTTATTATATGCAGAAATTAGGTTTAGGGAAATATGAGAAAGAGGAAGAGCTCATACCTGTTGGAGATTTTTTTCTGTGAAATGGGAAAAGGAAGGCGAGACTGAGGACGGCGTTCTGATGGTGGCGGAAGTTGCACGAGGGGAAGAGATGAGGATGAGATCATGATTTTTTTGGTAACTTTCCTCTGTTTTCTTTGAATGATGGTGATGCTGGTTATTGTTTGATGAGGCTTTGTTACTGTGTTTGAGTTTTGATGCTTTTTCTGGTTTTTCTGAGTTTGATGCTTTTTTTCTGGTTTTTTGAGTTTGGGGATTTTTTGATGGTTAATGATTTGCTGTTCTTGATGATGGTTAATGGGTTGTGGGATTTTGGAAGCTTGCTACTGGTTTTTTGTTTGAGGCTTGTTCACAGTTTGATGAGTTTTCTTGGTGATGATTGACAGGTTTCGGGTTTTAGGCTTGGTTACAGTGTTTTGTTAACTGGTCTCTGTTTGATGCTTACTTGTTTTTTTGGGAGTTTTTGATGATTACTGGTTGTTGTTGTGAAGCTGGTTACAGGTTTTCTGAGTTTGAGGTTTGGATACGGGTTTTTGAGTTAACAGGTTTGTTACAGGTTCTTGGTTGTTTTATGGCTTATTGATGGTTTTTGGTTTTTGTTTGATGCTTGGTTCTATCTTTTCAGTTTGAGATTTGTTGTTGTTTTTTTGAGAGTTGGATACTGGTTTGTGTTAACTTGGCTTGAGGCTTGTCAACTGTATTTTTAGCTTGAGACTTGTGTCCTTTTTTTTCTGTTGCCCTGCTTCTGTTATATCCATATGCAAAATGGTGGGAAACCAAAAAATTTGAATATTTTGGTATATTGTCCTTATGGCTTTTTTTGTTGCAGTTTTGTTTTCTTCCATTTTCTATGCAACTTGTGACAGGCTGTGGGCAGGGCAGCAAGGATGTGCATTTTGGGAAATTCCAATAACCTAGGTGACTTCTTTCCTCTCTTCTCTCTCAATGACAATAAAAAAGCAATTTTCTCTTTTGCCTTTTTTTTTCTAATTCTGAAAGGTTTGCAGCTGGAAAATGATGATATATTGCTTCTTGAGCAAGTTTTGCTATTTTGTTTGACTTAGCTATTTGCTTACTTGCTATATTTCTACCTCAATTTTTATTGATGCTGCTGGTTTGGCCTGTTGTAATGCTGTTGTTTGTGATGCTGTTTGAACAGTTTATGGCATTTTGTTTGGTTCAGTTTGTGCATTTTGTTTGGTCCAGTTTGTAGCATTTTGTTTGGTTCAGTTTGTGGCATTTGTTTGGACAACTTGTAGCATTTGTTGGGACAGTTTGTAGCATTTGTTTGGACAGTTTGCTTGCGAATTTCTTCTTCTTTCTTTTTTGTGAACCAAGAAGGATAACCTTCTTGTGATTTGCAAATAGGGGAAATAAATTGTGATGAATTAAAATGGCATTCTGATTCCATATTGCAAACCTTAATGATGAATCCCTTTTGGAAAAAATTTATGTTCATGCCCAAATAATTTTGCACTAACCATGTTTTTTCTTTCTTTTGTTTTCATGTGAGCACAATTGGATATGACAAAGCAAAGAAGGCAAGAAATCTATGGCAAGCATGGAAGTCTTGGAGATAAGCAAATGAATTTGATACAACTTCAATCTTCAGACAAACTTAGGCATAGATTAATTCTCCTAGGCCAATCAATCATTTGGATTTTCTTTGTAAATTTAGAAAAATCATTCTTGTATTGTATCCAATAGTTGTACCAATTCATATTTAAATACAATAAGTTGTAAAACATAAAGTATTTAAAAGAATAAATTGTTTTGTAACAACGTTTGAAATTCGAGAAAATCTTGAGTTGTAGCATGAAATATTTTGGTGTCACTTGAATAACTTGAAATCCTTTATCAAAAACAACTTGTAATTTCTCTTCGCATCCTAATTGATTTTTGAAGTTCCCAATCAAGATATTTGAAATAAAATGTTCCAGTCTGGTAACTTAAATTCCAAGTAATCCCAATAACTTTGTAACTGCATTTCAAACGAACACGCACTGTATATTCCATTTCCTAACAAAACAAACGTTTTAAGGACACAAATCATCTCGTCAACCTGGATCCCACAATCATGAGTGTCCCAAATGACAGTCTTAACTTCTATCTCTTGTCCCAAACAAATCATGCTCTGAGAACAAACATTATCTTTTCAGTAAACTGCATTTTTAAAGAAAATTCAAAATCAATCAAATGCCTTGCGATGATTTGATAATTTTAAAGTTTTCCAAACTCAAATTTCTCCCGATTCTTTGAAGATAACCCCGTGAGCGACATCACATGTGACCATGAACAAACATAATTGTCTCAAAATCTTGTATCTTGAAGAAATCATAAGTACAATCTCGAGGAAGCATGAAGACCTGTGAAAGCCAATTGGATCTTTGAGAACTAATTTTATTTTTAGAAATGCAAGAAACCCTAATTGTTGGTTTATTGCCACATAAGAGAATCTGTATGGTCGATTTCTGAGCCATCTTAAATATCCGAGAAACCCTAGGTTGTGTCTTCTATGAAAAATGGGAGGGCAAATTTTGGGGTACAACACATGGATTTTATCTTGACCTGTTTTTACGGAAATATTCAAAAGAATTGAATATTTGGTTTTAATCCCAAGCCCACAGCTGCGCATATATAAGGACTTGCTTTCTTTTTCAAACCACTGTAACTTTTGAAGAAGAATACTTTCTTTCTATTTTAAAAAGTCTAAGTCTTTTAATTTTCGAACACTCTAGTATTGATTTAATACTTGTGTTGTTATTTGGGTTATTAATTGTGTATCATTCATAATCTTTTAAGCATTGAATGATTGAAGCTTTTAAACTTATTATTTCTGTGGTTTCTTCACTGTAAGTGATTGAAAGGATTTGAGGAGGGCCTCATACCTAGGTGAGTCTTAGGTATAAGTATATCATGGGTAGTGATTAAGTGATTAGATCGTAAACTGGTTATTTACTGAGGGCCTATGAATTGATACTATTTAGTGGACTTGTCCCTGGCTTGGTAGCCCCTATAGTAGGTGTTATTGTACACTGAACTGGGTGAACAATCTCTTATGTTTTTATTGCTTTTATTTTTATTGCTTTTTACTTGTAAACAGATATTTGTGTCGTGACATCTCATTCGACATCACATATCTAATACTGGAATTTTAATTGGTATTAAAGCATGCATCCTCCTCTTTATCTGGGTGAGATCCAGAGAAGATACTTTCTGGTACTATGGACAAGGAAGGAGGATTTGTGAACAGACCACCCATTATGGATGGAAGTAATTATGATTACTGGAAACCATGTATGATTGCCTTTTTAAAGTCTTTGGACAGTAGGGCTTGGAAAGTTGTTTTAAAAGGATGGAAACACCCTGTCAAATTGGGAGAAAATGGAGAACCTACTTCTGAGTTAAAATCAGAAGAAGATTGGTCTAAAGAAGAAGATGAAATTTCTCTTGGAAATTCTAAAGCCTTGAATGCTATATCTAATGGAATTGACAAGAACATTTTCAGATTAGTGAACACATTTGAAGTAGCTAAGGATGCATGTGGAATTCTTCAATCTAGTCATGAAAGCACATCAAAAGTTAATATGTCAAGACTTCAATTGCTCACCACAAAATTTGAGAATTTAAGAATGAAGGATGATGAAAGTATTAGTTACTTCCATATGAACATCCTTGAAATTGTTAATGCATCCAGTGCATTAGGAGATAAAATACCTGAAGACAAATTGGTGAGAAAGATGCTCAGGCCTCTTCCTAAGAGACTTGATATGAAAGTGACTCCTATAGAAAAAGCTCAAGAAATTGACAAAATGAAAGTGGATGAACTTGTTGGATCCCTCCTGACATTTGAATTAAGCATCAATGAAAGATCCGAAAAGAAGAACAAAATCATAGCCTTTGTATCAAATACTAAAGATGAAGAGGAAGACTATGATCTGGATACAGATGGAGGAATATCAAATGCCTTAGCTATGCTTGGAAGACAGTTTAACAAAGTGATAAAAATAATGGATAGGAACCAAAGATCAAATGTCAAGAACATCTCATCTGACATCCATAAGTCAAATGAGTTTGGAAGAAAAAGGGTTGAAAAAAATACACTCAAGGGAAGGGAGTACAATGTCATGAATGTAAAGTCTTTGGTCACATTAGAGCTGAATGTCCTACATATCTAAAGAAACAAAAATAAGAATTTATCTGTTACTTGGTCTGAAGATGACTCAGAGAGTGATCTTCAAGAATCTACCAAGTATATTAAAGCATTGATAGGGAAATATGTATCTGATGAAGAGTCTAGTGATGGGGAACTAACCTTTGATGAGTTAGCTACTTCATACAAAGAATTATGTCTCAGAAGTGCAGAAGTATGCCTTGAAGGGGAGAAACAAAAAGTCCTCATAACTCAGCTGAAGGCAGAAAGGGAAGAGCATTTAAAAACTATTTCTAATCTAGAAAGTGAAGTGACTTCCTTGAATTCAAACCTTGATAGAATGGTCAAATCTCTCAAGATGCTAAATAATGGATATGACAAACTAGATGAAATTCTTCAAGTGGGGAGAGTGACTGGAGACAAGAGTGGTCTAGGGTTTAATGAGAAAGAGAAACCTAACTCAGAAGAACCTTCATGATATTCCACTCAGGCCAAATCTAAACCAAGGATGTCAAATCAAATGTCTAAACATCATGGCAAGAAAAAGTTTTATCACACCAAGGAGAATCCCCAGCCCTGGAGATGTCATCACTGTGGAAGGCTTGTTCATATATGTTAGAACATAGTTTGGTTCTACATCCCTGTAAGAGTCTTGATGATAACAAACACATGATATATATAAAGAACATATATGCTCTCTAATAAAGTATTTTAATATGTAGAGAATGTCTGATGTAAGAAGCATAGAAGATGAGAAAAGATCTACTAGAACATAATAGAAGTTATGATGTAAGAAGCATAGAAGATCTGCTAGAACATCTAGAAGTTCTGATGTAAGAAGATGAGAGAGTTTCGTCTTGAAGATCTGTTCAGATACAACATGCTTAGAAGCAAATATGTGTAATACGCTAAATGAAGAAGTTCTATGTTACAACTTCTGAATGCACCAACGCTGTGAAACAAGAACTCTGTTTCTGATCCATAATGTTCTGGAAAGAAGCAACAATAACTTTCATCTTCTGAAGCAAGCATGTTCTGAAGTGTTACAATTCACTTATTTTTATTCAAAAGTAATGGCAGAAAGGGGACAAGGATCTCTATTTTTGGAAAGCTCTTTAATTACCATTGATCAATATTCCAAAAGCTCCCACATGAATTGCCTATATAAACAAAGCTTGAAGGAAAAATAGTTGATGATTTTTGAGCGCACAACAAACAAGCCATCTTCATCACCTTCAATGTACTGAAATTCATTTGTGTAAAACATCACTTGTGTGATATTATTTTTGTTAGAAAACATTTTTGTACACTCTCTTAAATATTTTATAGTGTAATTCCTTGAAAAAACCGGGTTGTGGTTTAAACTCAAGAAGACTTTGACAATTTTTATAGTAGTTGTGTAATCAAGTTTGATTAGTGGATTAAGACCTTATTGAGAGAGGCGAAATCACCTTGGCGGGTGAACTGGAGTAGTTTGAGTTCAAACGAACCAGGATAACCAACATGTTCTTTTCTTTAAGTTTTAAAAACCCCAATTCAAACCCCCCTTCTTTTGTTTTTCCATTCGTCAATTGGTATCAGAGCACCTGGATCTGGGTGCAAACACTTAACCGTGTCAGAAAAAGATCCAAGCATGAAAAACACTATGGTGGGACCAAGTCAGAACATCAGCAATGATTATCATGATGAGAAAGACAGAATCAGCTGCAGACCCCCAATATTTGACGGTGAAAAGTTTGATTACTGGAAAGACATAATCATAAGTTTATTTCTAGCTCATGATGCTGATCTATGGGATATGGTGACTGACGGCTATATTCATCCGAGTGATGAAAACGATCATAAGATGGACAGAAAAAGAATGACAGATCATCAAAAGAGAGAATTCATAAATCATCACAAGGCCAGAATAATTCTATGATGTAAGAAGCATAGAAGATGAGAAAAGATATACTAGAACATAATAAAAGTTCTTATGTAAGAAGCATAGAAGATCTGCTAGAACATCTGGAAGTTCTGATGTAAGACGATGAGAGAGTTTCGTCTTGAAGATCTGTTCAGACACAACATACTTAGAAGAAAATATGTGTAATACGCTAAATGAAGAAGTTCTATGTTACAACTTCTGAATACACCAACGCTGTGAAATAGGAATTCTGTGTTTCTGATCCATAATGTTCTGGAAAGAAGAAACGGTAAATTTCACCTTCTGAAGCAAGCAAGTTCTGATGCGTTACAATTCACTTATTGTTATTCAAAAGTAACGGCTGAAAGGGGACAAGGATCTCTATTTTTGAAAAGCTCTTTAATTACCATTGATCAACATTCCAAAAGCTTCCACATGCATTGCCTATATAAACAAAGCTTGAAAGAGAAATCATGGATGATTTTTTAGAGCATAACAAACAAGTCATCTTCATCACCTTCAACGTACTGAATTTCATTTGTGTAAAACATCACTTGTGTGATATTGTTTTTGTTATAAAACATTTTTGTACACTCTCTTAAATATTGTATAGTGTGATTCCTTGAGAAAAACGGGTTGTGGTTTAAACTCAATAAGACTTTAACGAATGTCATAGTAGTTGTGTAATCAAGTTTGATTAGTGGATTAATACCTCGTTGAGAGAGGTGAAATCACCTTGGCGGGTGGACTGGAGTAGTTTGAGTTCAAACGAACCAGGATAACCAACGTGTTCTTTTCTTTAAGTTTTAAAAACCCCAATTCAAACCCCCCCTTCTTGTGTTTTTCCATTCTTCAATATAAGGCCCTTCTGTTTCAAGTTGTATGGGTATCCTAAGACTCCTCCTCCTCCCAAGACTGATAAGATTCCATAAAATAGCAAAAAGAAGAAACAGTGGATTCCCAAGACTAATGTTGCTAGTTTCATAGCTCACACCTCCCTCAGAGTATCAACCAAAGATGACTGGTATTTTGACAGTGGTTGTTCTAGACACGTGACAGGTTTCAAGAATCTATTGGTGGATGCCAAGTCTCATTCCACCAGTTGTGTAACTTTTGGTGATGGAGCAAAAGGTGAAATCAAAGGTGGTGGCAAGCTTGATTGTTCAGGAGTCACTAAGCTTAATGTGTGTTATTTGTTAAAGGGTTAATAGCTAACCTGATAAGTATAAGCCAATTGTATGATCAAGGATTCAAAGTTAACTTCACAAAGGAAGAATTTCTTGTGTGCAATGAAAAGAATGAAGTTATTATGAAAGGAATCATATCTAAAGACAACAGTTATCTATGGGTTCCTCAAGAGTTGAACCTCTCCTCAACATGTGTTTTAGCGAAAGAGAATGAATTTAAACTATGGCATCAAAAATGGGAGCACTTTCATCTGAAAGGTATGAAAAGAATTACATCTGAAGAAGCAGTGAGAGGGATTCCTAAGCTCAAGATAGAAGAAGGCAGAATATGTGGTGACTGCCAGATTGGAAAGCAAACTAAGATGTCACATTAGAAGATCCAACATCTCACTACATTAAAAGTTTTAGAACTTCTTCACATGGACTTGATTGGACCTATGCAGGTTGAAAGTCTTGGTGGTAAGAAGTATGCATATGTTATTGTAGATGATTTTTCTAGATACACATGGATAAGCTTTATTAGAGAAAAATCATAAACTTTTGAAGTGTTTAAAGATCTATGTCAAAAACTTCAAAGGGAAAAGGAAAGTCATGTCATAAGAATCAGAAGTGATCATGGAAAGGAATTTGAGAAAAATAAATTTGCTGACATTTACTCCTATGAAGGAATCAACCATCAATTCTCTTCTCCCATTACTCCTCAACAAAATGGGATTGTGGAACGAAAGAATAGAACTCTCTAAGAATCTGCCTGAGCCATGATTCATGCTAAGAAGTTACCCTACCATTTTTGGGCTGAAGCTATGTACTGCATGTTATATCCATAACATAGTCACTCTAAGGAAAGGCACTTCAGCCACCTTGTATGAAATATGGAAGGGAAGAAAACAAACTGTTAAATACTTTCATGTTCTTGGAAGTAAATGTTACATCTTAGCTGATCGTGAACAAAGGAGGAAGATGGATCCCAAGAGTGTTGAAGGAATATTCCGGGTTACTCTATAAATAGCAGAGCTTACAGAGTTTTTAAATCCATAACCAAAGTTATGATGGAGTCAATAAATGTTATTATTGATGATAGAGGATAGAGTGCTGAAGAAGATGTCTCAGAAGATGTTGGAACATCTGTGTCTGATATTTCAACAGAATCAAATGACAGAAGTATTAATTCTAATCCACCTCAAGAAGATCCTGAGCCTAGTCATCTCAATAAAGGACCTTCAATTAGAACCCAGAGAGATCATCCTAAGGAGCTTATCATAGGAGATCTAAATAAAGGAGTTACTACCAGATCAAGAGATGGGATATCAAACTCTTGCTTTGTGTCAAAGATTGAGCCTAAGAATGTAAAAGAGGCCCTAACTGATGAGTTCTGGATTAAAAAGAAGAGCTATAACAATTCAGTAGAAATGAAGTTTGAGATCTTGTTCCAAGACCTGAAGGGACAAATGTGATTGGTACAAAATGGGTGTACAAGAATAAATATGATGAAAAATGGGTGGTCACTAGAAACAAGGAAAGGTTAGTTGCACAAGGGTATACTCAAATTGAAGGAGTTTACTTTGATAAAACTTTTGCCCCTGTGGCCAGACTTGAATCAATCAGACTACTCTTGGGAGTTGCATGCATACTGAAATTTAAATTGTTTCAAATGGATGTAAAAAGTTCCTTCTCAAATGGTTATCTAAATGAAGAAGTTTATGTGGAACAACCAAAGGGATTTGTTGATCCAAGTTTTCTTAAATGTGTCTATAAACTGAAGAAAGCTTTGTATGGATTAAAGCAAGTTCCAAGAGCTTGGTATGAGAGACTGACATAATTTCTTATTGAGAATGGATACAAGAAAGGTGGCATAGACAAAAATCTTTTTGTCAAGGAAGAAGAAGGGAAGATCATGATTGCACAAATTTATGTTGACGACGTTGTGTTTGGTGGGATGTCAAATGAGATGGTTCAACATTTTGTCAAGCAAATGCAGTCAAAATTTGAGATGAGTCTTGTTGGTGAATTACCTTATTTTCTTGGTCTCCAAGTTAAACAAATGGAAGATTCCATATTTTTATCTCAGAAAAAGTATGCCAAGAATATAGTGAAGAAGTTTGGGATGGAAAATTCCAGTCACAAAAGAACCCCTGCTCCCACACATCTGAAGTTGACTAAAGATGAAAAAGGAGTAAGTGTAGATCAAAGTCTTTGCAGAAGTATGATAGGCAACCTTCTATATCTCAGAACTAGCAGACCAGATATTGCCTTTTTTGTAGGAGTGTGTGCTAGATATCAAGTTGATCCTAAAGTTAGCCATGTCAACCATGTGAAGAGAATTCTTAAATATATGAATGGGACAAGTGACTATGGTATGCTATACTCTCATGGATCTAATTCTGCCTTAACTAGTTTTTGTGATACTGATTGGGCAAGAAGTACTGATGATAGAAAAAGTACATAAGGAGGATGCTTCTTTCTGGGAAATAATCTCATATCTTGGTTCAGTAAGAAGCAAAATTGTGTGTCTCTGTCTACTACAGAGGCTGAGTATATTGTTGCAGGAAGCAATTGTTCTCAATTGGTTTGGATGAAACAAATGTTAATAGAATACAATGTCAAACAAGATGTCATGACATTATTCTGTGACAATTTAAGTGCCATTAACATATCAAAGAATCCCATTCAACACAGTAGGACCAAACATATTGATATTTGTCATCACTTCATAAGAGAGCTTGTTGAAGAAAAGATTGTTGTCTTAGAACATGTAGCCACTGAATTACAACTGGATGACATTTTCACTAAGGCTTTGGATGCTAATCAGTTTGAGAACTTCATAGGAAAATTAGGGATTTTCCTATATGAGGGTTTGTAGCAATTAAAGGCGTGTGGGAATATCATTAAAGTGATATTATATCATTTATGTTTCCAACAAATAAAATTTCAAAAGCAGTCATTACAGGACTTCCTCAAAGTGTTCCCCACACGCTACGAAATAACATCCTTCTACTTTCACAAACTTTTCATTCTCCTCTACAGAAAAAGAACCCTAGTCATTCTTCATCCTCTTGCTCAAAAATCTTCAAAGATGTCTCAACATCATACGTCGTCTTCCTCAAAATCTGCAAATGAGAATCCCTCCCTTGACAGAGTAATTGATGATACTCCTCTAATAACCATTCCACCTCTTTATAAGAAGGTCAAGAAACCTAGATCATCACCTGCTAAGAAATCAAAAGATGATAAAGATAACTCTTCTACTGCTACTGACAATAAGACAGAAGAAGAAATTATTAATGTTGATAGAAGCATTAGAAGGCTAGTAGACAAAGTGTTAAATGAAGGCTTTGTTTTTCCTGAGATTTCTACCCCCTCTTGCTCATATTCCTCCTCCCGCTGACAAAAGAAATGATCCTAAAAGTACTGCTGCGAGATCATCCATCTTCAAGAAAGATGCTACTGAAAACAAATTTGAGAAGATTGCTACCTCTGCTCTAAAAGAAGTGGAAGAAGAAAATGTTGAACAAGATGCTGAGGAAAATGTTGAACAAGATGCTACTGTCTCCAAGGATGCAGAAGGTCAAAATTCTGAAAATGTAGTCAATGTAGAAGACCTGTCTAACAATGAGTTCATTACTAATATGGTGCATGGTATTGCAAGAAGGCTAAAATCTAGGAAAGTAAAGGATGCAAGTGTCACACCTCCTGCCAAGACAATTAAGAAGAAAACCATGTATGGACCCCAAAAAGTAGGAAGTAAAGTGGTCCCTCCCTCTAGCAAAAGAAAAGCTAGACCTGTTAGCTCCACAGATTATGATGATGATGATGATGATGTAAAACGATCTAAAAGTAAAAAGAAAGTTGTGGTTGTTGAAGAAGTTGACTCTGACTATGATGTTGAGCAAGATGTCCAGGACATCTCTCCTATCAAAAAGTCTACAAGCAAGAAGATTTCTATTAGGGTTCCTAATGCTCCCCTTGACAACATTTCCTTCCAATCTGTTGTGAGTGCTGAAAAGTGGAAGTATGTGTTTCAAAGAAGAATTATCTTGGAAAGAGAATTGGGAGCTAGTGCTCTGGAATACAAAGAAGTCATGGAGCTGATATCTTATGCTGGACTGATGAAAATTGTTACCAGGTTTTCCAAATGCTATGAGACTCTTGTTAAGGAATTCATTGTTAATATTTCTATTGACTGTGTTAATCATAAAAGTAAGGAGTATAGAAAGGTGTATATTAGGGGTAGATGTGTAGAATTTTCCCTGCTATCATAAATAGATTTCTGGATAGGACTGAAGATGACTGTTGTGAGCTGGAAGTAACAGATAATCAAGTGTGCAGAGCCATCACTGCTAATCAAGTAAGTTAGTGGCCCATGATAAATAAACTTCCTGTCAGCAAGCTTAGTGTGAAATATGCTATTTTGCATAGAATTGGAGCTGCAAATTGGATTCCCACCAATCACACTTCAACCATCTCCATTGGATTATGAAAGCTTATTTATACTGTTGGAAACCAGAAACTCTTTGATTATGGTACTTACATCTTTGATCAGACTATTAAGCATGCAGGAATTTATGCCATTAAGATGCCAATTGCTTTACCTTCCCTCATCTGTGGAATTATTCTTAATCAGCATCCTAGAATTCTAAGTGGAAATGATGTAGTGTGCAAGAGGGAGTCTGCTTTAACCCTTCATTTTAAGATCTTTTCAGGAAAACATGTCCCAGACATTGTTTTGACATCTGCACCTGCTGAAAAAGCCTCCACCAAGGATGACATGATCAAACAATTAAGAGAAGCCTGCATGGAATTGGATGATGTAATCAGAGTTAGCTCAACAAGGAAGCTAACCTTTGAAAAGATGATCAAGGACCTGAAAAAGGACAACAACCTTGATGATACAGTGAACCCTGAAAGTGAAGACTCTAGTGAGGAAGGAAGTTCTGGATCAGCCAAGTCAACTGGTCCTGATGACAGTTAGACTAATTGATATTTCTTTATTGCATGTGCTTGACATTTGATTTCTATGCTCTGTACCTAAATTACTGATACACTCTCGAATGCATCCTTTTATTTGGCATATTATGACTAAAAAGGGGGAGAGAAAGTGATTGACTGACCACTGACCATTGACTGACATCTGAATGAGGGGGAGCCTCATGTCTCAGAAGATGTTTTGATATCTTCCCTGCTAACAACTAACTGCTAACTAAGTTATTTTTTTTTGTTTTGCTTGCTCTGATAATGTTTTAGCCAAAATTTTCCAAAGGAGAGAGTTTGTAAGTGTTTGTTGGTAGCAATTTTGGTAAAACAATATGATATTAATGTTTTGATAAATGTCTTGAAATTTTTAGCAAACTGTTTTGAATGATGTCAAAGCAGATGTCTTGACATCTGCCTCCTGAACTGAACTCAACCAACATCAGTTTATGTTTTTCTGTTTTTCTGTTTCCTGATTTCCTGCGCTCCATAATTAATGATTTGTGACTCACAGGCTGTGAAAAATATGGAGAAATATTTTTCAAAATGCATGGATTTTATCTTGACCTATTTTTATGGAAATATTCAAAAGAATTGAATATTTGGTTTTAAGCCCAAGCCCACAGCTGCGCATATATAAGGACTTGCTTCCTTATTCAAACCACTCCAACTTTTAAAGAAGAATACTTTCTTTCTGTTTTAAAAAGTCTAAGTTTTTTAATTGTCAAACACTCTAGTATTGATTTAATACTTGTGTTGTTATTTTTGTTGTTAATTGTGTATTATTCATAAGCTTTTAAACATTGGATGATTGAAGTTTTTAAACTTATTATTTCGGTGGTTTCTTCATTGTAAGTGATTGAAGGGATTTGAGGAGGGCCTCATACCTAGGTGAGTCTTAGGTAGAAGTATAGCACGGGTAGTGATTAAGTGATTAGATCGTAAACTGGTTGTTTAGTGAGGGTCTATAAATTGATACTATTTATTGGACTTGTCTCTGGCTTGGTATCCTCAAGAGTAGGTGTTGTTGTACACTAAACTGGGTGAACAATCTCTTGTATTTTTACTGCTTTTGTTATTACTGCTCTTTACTTGTAAATAGATATTTGTGTCGTGACATCTCATTCGACATCATATATCGGATAGCAAAATTTCATCAACCTCTGAGAACAACTCATACATTGTTCGTTCTTCAAAATTGATCGAGGAAGGTGCGAAATAAACCACCTAGCCAACAAAGGAGTACAACACATAAGAATCCCCATTCTCTTCATGGTGCGATTATGAAAAGAATGCAAAACATATCCCAATAAAGTAGGCACCGGATTGCGAGATAGAAAAACTTTGACCGTATTCACATCAATGAGTTAGTCCGGGTTAGGAAATAGTATCATCCCATAGAGTAGAAGAACCAAAATTTCTTCAAAAGCTTGAAAATTCAAAGCATCCCAAAATTGTTGAGCCTTCTCAAACAAAAAATTGGCTAGAAAACCTTTAACACCACTTCTTGTTTTCCAATTTGCCACAATGTCGGACCGTTGCAAATCTAAAGCTAGAGCAATCTCCTCAGGTCTTGGGTCTTTCTCAATACCGGTGAAGGATAATTGATCAAGAGTAGGCACTCCTAAGAGTTGAGAAAACTCCTCCAGGGTAGGCACCAATTGGTAATCAGAAAATGTAAAGCAATTGTGTTTAGGGGTCAAAGAATTGAAAGAGTACCCCCATCATTTGTTCTTCAAAATTTGAGGTAGCTAAATTGATGAGACAACCATATTTCTTGGTGAACAGAGAATCATGAGGAACCCTTGATGCTAACTCCTTGAGTAGAGGAGGCACTTTTACAAAGCCGGTTCAGATAGTCTTTCTACGAATGGAATCCATGTCCTACAAAACAGACAAAGATAAATCCCAAGGTCCTTGAAATAATTAGTACAAATGCTATGGTATGATGTCATGATGTTATGTACAAATAAACATATACAAACAAAGTAAACAAGTCCTTAGGTTTAGGTTTGCATGAGGTTTCATAGGTAAGTACCCTCTTGAAGTTTAGTTGGTTCAACTTGTCCTAGAAAGTAATCGGGTTCTAGGGAATCTTAATATCATTGATCTTTCTTCATTGGACATTATCGCAGCACAATCAATCTTTTCTTGCGGCCGAAATATTCCAAAAATCCGATCTCAATAAACGTAGTATCGAATATCAACTAATTTTCAACTTTCCAAACCGACTATCTACAACTTATATTATCAAAATCAACACAATTACTATATACAACTTAAATATGATTTTGTTTTTGGTACAACTTAAATATGATACTTTTATGATTAAAAAAATCAAAGTAAACTCCATTATAATTAGAAAAAATACGTGTCGTCATTTTTGAAGTAACCAAAAGAACAAAATGATACTTAAGTTAAATGACGATGATAATGATAATAAGGGTGACAATAAATAGGGTTATGGGGCATTACATTTTCCACCATGAAAGTGAGAGATGAGCAGGTCTCCCTATCATCTTCATGGTACATAATCTCTAA
Source organism: Vicia faba (assembly GCA_948472305.1). Taxonomy (NCBI): domain Eukaryota; kingdom Viridiplantae; phylum Streptophyta; class Magnoliopsida; order Fabales; family Fabaceae; genus Vicia; species Vicia faba. The sequence goes on along the minus strand of CATIWC010000870.1, from coordinate 18,593 downwards.
TGATTGTCCATCGATTATTATATACAATCAACGTTCATAAATTGACAATTGATAATTGAGTTTCCTCTCTTTTTACCTTATGAATGGTGAGGCCAACATTAAAAGACATTAAAATATTTATTAGGATTATGCTCCATTTCAACGTCATTTTTTTAATTATTGAAACTGGTCATGAGTGGTTGGACGGCTTATATTATTCTTAGTTTAAGGTATAATGCATACAAATTAAATTATTGGAGTTAGTTAATGAATTCCATTTAAAAACCCAGGAGTATAGTATTGTTGAGGAGAACTCAAATTTAAATACCATATAGAATAATTTATTTTTTTGGATTGGTTTCTGTTTGTTGGTATTGCTTGATTTGCAAATTAATGAGTGATGAAATTTAAAGAGATGCAAGAAGTAACTAAGGAAAGAAAGGCTTGGTATTAATGATTTAGATCAATTACAATTTACAACCATAAGGAAGAGTTTATAGAGGGGAAAGTAACTAATCAAGTAAAATTTAAAACTATTAGTGTGTGACTTGCAACACAATCATTAAATCCTCCTCATTACAATCAATTAACCTTATCATTCCCGTCATCGCTTTGAGACTTTCAAACTTTGTTTTTTTCAAAGGCTTGATTATTGTAACGCTCCATATTGATTTCATGATTATCGATTGATCCCACAAATCAATACGGGGTTTTTCAGTATATTTTGTCTTTACTAGCATGTTTTTTGATAAATTTTTTAGAAGGTCATCCATTTTAAAATTTCTCCAAGTCAAACACACTTAATTATGGAGTTCTTATGGAATGAGCTACCGAAAATAAGATGCATTTTGTTCGTATATGTAGTATCAATCAATTCATATAAGTCTTTCTTCAACCATGAAGTCTCATACCTGCACAACCTTTAAATCCCTCTCATTCTGATGTGTATTTGATTTTTCCCCTAGAAACTGCTAGGAGTGTCTCATTGTCATGCATCGTGCACCGACAACCACTCAATCTCCCTTAGGTGTTACATGTAACTATTCTCCGGCCTCTTCAGCCTCGGGTGTTACATGCCCACCAGTTTCTGCTTTGAGGGCATATGACCACTCTCCGACCTCTTCAGCCTCCAGTGTTGGATGCCCATCAACATGTTTTGTCCTTACACGCACGTTTTCTGGGAAACTTTTCAGAATGTCACACATCTTAAAATTGCTCCAAGTTGTAATACTCCAAATTTGTCCTACTTTTTGATAAAATCATCTGACTTGTGCATCTCATAAATCTCATATACATATCCTTTATTTCCTTATTCAGGTGCTGATCAACATGGTTTCTTATAGTGTTTGGTGAATTAGTGAAAGACATAAGTTTTTGGTTCATTACTTGGATTACAAGTTACTGCGTGGATTAGAGTTCTTATCAGCATTAAAGGATTGGCTCATTTGGTCCTCACCATCACTTGAAGTTGTCTTTTATTACTTGTTATACAAGTCTTGGCATTGGATCTTATGCAAAACTTTTTGGGCTTTTATCCATCATTTCATTCAAAGTGATGAGATCAAGGGAGAAATCATGATTCATTCAAGTTACATTTGAAGACACTTAAACATGGCAATCCATTCAAGATTATTGAAACAATGAACAATCGAAAGTTCTAATGCAATTTGAAAGAGAAGGTCGCTTTGAATATTTTGTTTTTACTATTGAATTTCCAAGATAAACATGTTTCACCCTAGATTTCCATGGGATTATGCAACACAAGATCAAAAGAACTTTGAAGTTTGGAATTCAATTTCGAAAAAAAAGAGAACATGTTGATCACTTAATGGTTTGTCATTGAATCTTCAAAATATTACAAGGTTAAACCAAGCCAAATTCATTTACACATTACATTTCATTACAAATACATACAAAATCTACAATGTCCTAAACTTAAAGTCTAACTTCAAGCTTCCATCTTGTGATGATTCCATTAAGTTTCCTCACTTCCTCACCTGTTGAGACTTCCATGCCATGTACACCATGCCAAAACCAAACCTGTTGTTATGACATAAACCAAACCTGTTGTTATGACATAAACCAAACCTGCATAATCAAATGAAAAATCATATAATACTATGAAGCTATTCACATAAATAATCATGCTTCAAGAGGCCATTCCAAGTCACGATGCATACAAGAATGAGTGAGCATCCCGTTCAAACTCTACAATCACTATATCAGTTCAAGCATCAGTTCAGAATGAAAAAGAAAAAACTTACAATAGAAGACAATAAGTAGCCTATTTCATTTGCAAAACAGTCTAAAAATTGACAGCCTATCATGTCTAACTGAAGAAGCAGAAAATGGTTATTTGTATAACCACAAAACCAATTCCATTACCCTGCACAACAAATAAATTGTATCCATGTTCAAACAGCAAAACAAAAAGGCAGAAACAGAAAACCAGAAAATCACTAGAACATAATCCTCTAACAGAATTTCAACTACCTTAAACCCTAACTAACCCATAACAGTGTTTCTGGCTCAGCAACTAACCAACAACCTGTAACCAGAGTTATTAATCCCAAATAGCGGAGCAGAGCGGCCGACTCCCGGGAATGGGATAGGTGGGAATAGCAGGATCCCGGATAGCGGGATAACTTTTTGTATACTAATAATTATATAATAATCTATAAAATATATGTCATGTAATACTAAACTAATTTCACAACACTCATAAAATATTTATAAAATCTAATGTCAAACAAAGAACAATGCTTAATCAAGATTCAAAACATAAAGATTCAAATTCAAACTTAGTACTATCATATGAAAATTCAAGAAAACATAAAAATCATGTAGCATCATCAAAATATTCCACCAATTCTTCATCTTCAATTTCTTCAAAATAGAAAGAAACAATATTTACAACAAAACAAAATAGAAGAAGTAGAAAGTAGAAAGAAATAGTAGAAAGAAAAGAAGTAGAATAAGTTGAAGAATTAGAAGAAATTACCTGAGATGGCAGAAGGAGATGGAGGAAGAACCGAAGAAGGAGAGTTGCAAGGAGATGGCGGCAGAATCGTAGAAAGAGAGTTGAGGAATTATGGCACGATAAAACACAGTGAATGAGGGAAAAAGAAAACAAAAACTATTTTAAAACAGAGGCATTTAAGTAATTTGGCCCAAAAAATTGTTTAAAAAGAAAAGAGAACAGGAGCTGCGCCGTCCGAGAACTTTCCGCTACCCGCTACTCAGAAACACGGCTGAAGCGACCGCTTTTTCATCTCCGCTACCGCACTCTAAATAGCACGCGGGGGTGTCGTACCGTTACGGTGTGCCGCGATAGCGGCTGGAGCGCCCTCTATTGACAACTCTGCCTGTAACTAACTCTAACCAACTCCAACTAATTTTTCTAACTCCATAACCAACTGTAACTAACTTCCTCATCTCCTAACAACCTGGTACTAACCCAATTTTAAAGTAACAAAATTTCGCTTCTAGAACCAAACTGTCAAAGCTCACTTCTAACTGACTATACCAAAAATTATTGAACTCGGAAAACTCAGAAGATAAAAGGGAAGGGTGAAATCTAAAACAGTGAGAATATAAAATCAGAGGAGAAAAAGTATCAGAGATTACAACTCATCAAATTTTCATCAGTAACATCTGCACCATCCAAATCTCTAACTAACTCTCCTAATTTATGGCTCAGATTGATTCAATTGATAACCAATCTCCTAACAGATATAATAGAAAGTAGAGAGGGGGATTGATTCACGATAAAAAACTCTAACAAAAATATAAATGGATTCTCACCTGCTTCATGCTCATTCTTCAACTTTTGGGAAGAATCACCATTCTGTAGAAAATTATATTCTCTCTCTATTTCATCTCTGTATTAACCAATCATTTTCACAAATATCTTAGATCATTGTTCATTCTCTACAGTTTCTCTATGAACTTTCAGAACCACTATTTCATCATCATCATCATCAACTCAAGTCTTCAACTTGCTTTAACATGTGATCTACACATAATTGCACCTTCATTATGCATCAACAACAAATTGCATCACAAATTCTTCACAACATACCACACAAATAGAGGAAAAATCTCAGGGATTGATTTCACGGAGAAAAAACCAAGAAGATTCATAGAGGGAGGGAGGATGAAACATTCCACCAAAAACGATTCATTCTCACAAACTCACCAGGAAATATCTTCAACCCTGAATCTGCAAGATTCTTCACGCATCTTCATCTATCACCTACTGCAACCTTCATCATCTCATACTTCAATCTTCAATCAAATCTGCAACATCACACACACTTTTTACGACAACCTTGTCTTCCTCAACCTTCGACAATCCTGACACTATCGACATTCACCATCAAATCTCACAGTTGGAACAAGAAATTTGAATCAGAAGAAGAAGAGGCAAGAAACGAAAATGGAGATACCTAGCAATCAAAGCTTAAATCTTCACCGAGAGACTCGTCGTCACCGTCGCTGTTTTCGCCAGTAAATCGCCTTTTCTCTTACGATTCTACCAACTTTCTTGACAACAAAACATGGTTTTTGACTCCTGAGTATTTTCCCCATGTCTCCGGTTTGAGTGTGTTCATCATCAGGTTTTTTAGGGTGTTTACTGTGAGTTTAGAAGGGTTTGGCGAGGAATTGGAGAAAACGGGTTTCAGATTTGGAAAGGGGAGAACGGTGAGTGCATACGATAAATGAGGCCGTGAATGGTAACGAGGAAACCGTTGAAGAAAGAAGAAAGGGAAGGAGGCGCCATGAAGAGATGGGGAAGAACGAGTTTGTAGAGTTGATCCGTCACATAACCTCACAACCCTATGTTATCCAATCGTTGCGTTTTCTATGTATTCATCTATTATCTCATTTCTTCTTATTCAGAAAACAAAACAATAAAAAATGAAAAAGGCTGGATTGGTTTGGGCTGGTGATCCTTGGACCTCTATTCGCACCATTTCGGATTCATATGCCTCCCTGTTCTTATTTATTTTCATTTTGCTCTTACAATTTTGTGCAATTAATTTCTTGAGTTTCTTCCATAATTTTTTGCTAAAGTTTTGTGTGTATGTTAGCATATTAGTCCCTGACTTGATGATATTTTTCTTATTTTTTAATTCATTTTGGAATTATTTGAATAAAGGTGTAAATATAATGAAATTTAGAGTTGCTTTATGTTCCTGTTGATCTCTCCTTGTTTTAATCCAAATTTTGACATGGTAACTGATTTAATAACAGGTCTTGAAACTTAGGAGTTTGATTAAGTGTTTACTTCTATTTGGGATCATAAAAAACTCTTGAAATGTTTGAAATCAAGTCCTAATTTCATTGAATGTTCATTTGGGTTGCAAACTCTGAGATGGATTCCTTAATGCTGCTTGTGTAAGATAATAGTTCTTGATCCATTACGCTTGTTGGTATGAGTGTGGGATAATTTTATTGAAGAGTTTCAAGAGATATTGGAGTAACTTTAGACTGCAATCTTCATCAAGGAAATTCAAGGACGCTTTCGGGAGAGTTTTCTTACCGCTTGCGTGGCTTTGAAGAGGCAACGAACCTTCCCCATTAGGTATCATCGTGACATCATTTTATTCCTCATTTCCATACTTTATCGCATTTCTTTACTGCCTGATGATGTCGTGAGAAGTAGGGTAGAGATGTATGAAGGGGATCTCTGTTGTTGATCATGTCAGGAATCCCTCTGGTTTATTTAAAGACTCGCTTATGGCAATTCTGTATTGTGTACTTTTTGTGTGTTATCTGTGTTTTTTTAAAATTCTACCTTTGAAGTAGGTATTCTGCACATGTGTTTATATTTGTGCCCACATATGTTACAGGTGATAAGTCCTCAAAAGGAGGCGAGCGAGGAGGGTTCGTAATCAACCCCCGCGATTTCGTTCGTGTCATCCTTAGCTCGTGACGCACCATGGTGATTTAGAGTTGTGCCTGCTCTTATTACTGAGTCGTCAAGTGGGGAAGGGTTCCGTAATCGAACCCACATGCTTTGTCAGGAGTTCGCATTGGTCGATGCTAATATTCTGTAATCGTTCATATCGTCTTCTATCTCCTACCTCGGTCTTCTATATCTTGGTTAGGTGTTTAGTCACTTTAGACATCACATTTTTATTTTACATCCTACTCCCGCTTGTTTGTCTCGGGTGATACGTACCCCTTGACTAAAGCATTTCGTTTCTTTTCCTTACTATTTTATGTGTGTGCTCTTTCGAACTTGTTTGTTTTATTCTTATACATACCATGTTATCTTAGGATATGCTTGTTCCTTTCGGATGCAAGTTAGACCTTAGGTTGCAAACCATGCATGCTAACATTAGGTAGAGATTTTCCTTTCATCCTTGACGTAGGGCTACCATTGTATGATAACATTAGGTTTAGAAATAGGCTAGTCTCCCTTAGACTCTTTTCTCCCCTTTTTGCATATGCATCTAAAACCAAAACCTTTCTTTTTCTTAGCAAATCATAAAACACCTTAACCATACTTAAACCCTTTTTCAAGGTAAAAAAACATAAACTAATCAAATATGGCATCTTGCCTTGAGGGCGTAACTGAAAACCATTTTCAGGTAAGGACATGATTAATTTACTTTTGTGCCAACGCGTGAGTCTCCAAAGGTCGAGCAGCGGAAGAAGGCAGAATTAACATTGTTCATAAAAAATACAAAACAAACAACAACATGTGAGCTGAACTACGGTAACTCTGATACCTCAAAAAGGATATGTAGACATTGGAGTAGGGCCCAAGTGATCACAACTTTATTTTTCCTACATTCTTTTCTCCTTTCTTTTACATGCATTCTTCCTCAGTAGTAAACAGTAAGCATAGATTAAACACACCCAAAAGATAGATAACAAGAGTGGATACCGTAGGGTACTACGAGCGTAACGGGTGCTAATACCTTCCCCCCGTGTAACAAACTCCTTTACCCGATCTCTCGGTCGTAAGACCGTGACTTCTCCCTTCTCAGGTTTTCTCGATGTTTACCATTCCCTTCATGTGGGATAAAATACGTTCGATGGCGACTTCATTGTCTGATGATTTTCAGCCGGTTGTTTTACAAGTCAAACACACTTAACTATGGAGTTCTTATAGAATGAGCTACCGAAAAGAAGATGCATCTTGTTCGTATAGGTAGTACCAATCAATCCATATAAGTCTTTCTTCAACCATGCAGTCCCATACCTGCACAACCTTTAGATCCCTCTCATTCCAATTATGAATTTGGTTTTTCCCTTAGAAGCTGCTAGGAGTGTCTCATTGTCATGCATCGTGCATTGACAACCACTCTATCGCTCTCGGGTTTTACATATAACCACTCTTAGGTCTCTTCAGCTTCAGGTGTTTTATACCCAACAACTTCTGCTTGGAGGGAATGTAACCACTCTTTGGCCTCTTCAGCCTCGGTGTTACATGCCCACCAATATGTTTTCTCCTTACTCGCACGTTTTATGGAAAACTTTTCAGAAGGTCACCCATCTTAAAATTGCTCCAAGTCAAACACACTTATCTATGGAGTTCTTATGGAATGAGCTACCGAAAAGAAGATGTATCTTGTTCGTATAGGTAGTACCAATTCATCCATATAAGTCTTTCTTCAACCATGCAGTCTCATACCTGCACAATCTTTAGATCTCTCTCATTCTGATATGAATTTTGTTTTTCCCCTAGAAGCTTCTAGGAATGTCTCATTGTCATGCATCATACACTGACAACCATTTCATCACCCTCGGGTGTTACATGTAACCATTCTCCAGCCACTTCAGCCTCGGGTGTTACATGCCCACCAGCTTTCGCTTTGTTCATCCCCAAACCACATCGTACTGGGAGAGGTCTAACTCTTATATCATTTATAATGCCACAGACTGCTTTCAGGACTACCGACTAACTCCACAAACCAACACGGATCTTTCCAGCATATTTTTATCACCACTCACACGCTTTATAGGAAATTTCCTAGAAGGTCATCCATCTCAAAATTGCTCCAAGTCAAGCACGCTTAACTGTGGAGCTTTTATTGAGCGGGCTACCGGAAAGAAGATGCATCTTGTTCGTATAGGTAGTACCAATCAATCCATATAAGCCTTTTTTCAATCATGCAATCCCATACCTGCACAGCCTCTGGATACCTCTCATTCCAATGTGAATTTGGTTTTTCCCCTAGAAGCTGCTAGGAGTGTCTCATTGGCATGCCTCGTGCACTGACAACCACTCTCACCCTCGGGTGTTACGTGTAACGACTCTCCTCCCTCTTCAGCCTCAGGTGTTACATGAGACTGCATGGTTGAAGGAAAACTTATAAGGATTAATTGGTACTACATATACCAACAAGATGCATCTTCTTTTCAGTAACAAGTTCCATAAGAACTCCACAGTTAAGCATGCTTGACAACGAGCAATTTTGGGATGGGTGACCTTATGAGAAGTTTCCAGGAAAATGTGTGAGTGAAGACAAAGCATGCTGAAAAGACCTGTGTTGGTTTATGGGGTCAGTTGATAATCCTAAGGCATTTTGAGGCGTTACAAATGGTATCATAGGCGTACCTCTCTCAATACGATGTGGTTCGATGATGAACCATGTGGAAGCTTGTGGACATGTAACACCCGAGGACGAAGAGGGCGAGGAGTGATTTCACCGCATGTAACACTCGAGGCCGAAGAGGGCTAAGAGTGATCGCCATATCGAAATGAGATGGATCTTGAGATTGTGTAGAGAAGAGACTGCATGGTTGAAGGAAGACTAATTATAAGAATTAATTGATATTACCTATACCAACAAGATGCATATTCTTTTCAGTAGCATGTTCCACAAGTTCTCCACAGTTAAGCGTACTTGACTTGGAACAATTTTGAGATAAGTGACCTTCTAAAAATGTAATCATTGGAGGCCTTGTTTTAATAATTAAAATTAACCTTTTAATTTAAATAATCGGACAAGTTCTTTTTCATTTTTGATTTCTTTTCTTTTCTTCCACTTTCTTTTCCTTCCATGCATATAAAGACAGAGAGGAAAAGCTCAACTTAAAAGTAACTATATATGAACCTCTAAATTATTATTTGCTATAAATAAAAGAATTACTGAATAAAAAATTTTTAAAAAATGAAAACTCATTATATTATTTTATAATATCATCACGTAGTTGTACATCAATGAAAGTGTAATTTATCATAATATAAAAGCATGAGTAACAAACATACATAAAATAAAAATAAGTGTAAAATTGTAATTATTGTTGTTATTCACAACTCTTTCAAAGCAGGTGTATGCCAACTTTTCCAACTCTTCTTTTAAAACAAAAGCAGCTGACCCACAACTTCTTCTGTCTACCTATGTTTTTCTTAACATTTTAACACTATTATCAGACAAACAAAGTAATAGAAAAGAATTAAAAATATATAAGCAAGTGATAGAATATTATGTTGTGACTTTATTCTCTTCACTGGCCTTCACATAATCATTAATTGCTTCACATTTGAATACATCACCTATGAACATTAGTATAATTATTTTATATTATCAATTTATCACAACCACTAAATGAAACTACAGTTAAGAAAGCTGAATTGAGTATAAATGATCATAAATACCTCCATATAACTTCTATGTAACCTTGATGTAAATGGAATGCTTGAAAGCCTGAAATGAAAACTTTAATAGATCTCATAAGTGTCACTTTAGATAAATTTAGAAATGCATGTTCAACTATGCTCAAAGTTATTCCTCTCTATCATACCACAGTATGATGCAGGAATTCTTGCACTCTCTAAGCATCAAGCTTCTGCCATAAGAAAAAAGAGAATATTTTTTATATAAAAATACCAACATTCCAAATCATATAAATATTAGCTTGACCATACATTCACATTACTTATAAGGAAGAGTGAAGAAGCGGGAGAAGCAAGACTATTGAAGGGGGAGGGAGGGAGGGAGGGAGGGAGGGAGAGAGAGAGAGAGGAGAATTCTTGTTAAAAGTTTGGAGTCCCACATTGAATATTTAGTAAATATTGAAAGAAAAGTGAGTTATAAATATGACTTTCCACATTTTTAGTGTTTCAAAACCGTGTTGAGCATTGTGTGGGACCTCTGGGACCTCTAATATTAATTATAACCTGCAACTTAATTCAAGTATGTTTTATTTTATTCAATAGATAAACATTAAAGGTTCATAAAGGGCCTTTTAGATTTTGAGGCCCTGTGCTAAGGCTCCTGTTGCACTTGCAAAGGACCGGCCCTGGTTGTAACTCAATCTTGCAATATTCAATCTCCAATTTATTATTGCTAATTTGGTCTCTTAGCAAGGGATGCTTCCTTTTTATATGTTTGCTCCTTCCATGATTCATTGGATGTTTAGCCAAATTAATTGTTGATTTATTGCCAACTAACAACTTGATTTTCACAACATCACTAAACGACAATTCTTCCAATAAATTACCATTCATAATGTTTGAAAATTTGTATAAGAGGCTACAACATACCCTGCCTCGTAAGATGATAGAGCCAATATTCCTTTTTTTATGAGTTCAATGAAATTAGAGTTTCTCTACTCATGAACCATTACACTGTTGTACTTTTCATGTTATCTTGACCTTATTTCCAATGTGAGTCAGAATAGCTATAAGCATTAGCCTCCCTTCTAGTTTTCTTATTATGGCATGAGTATACCATGATCTATCACACTTTTAATGTATTTGAGGATTTTTTTATAAATTTCTAGTAGATGGCATGATATTGGTTTCCTCACGAATTTGCTTTCAAGGCCATCACTATGGCAAATGTCAGATCTAATGTTGCATATGTATCTTAGTAAGCCAATTATTTGATTATACAAAGTTGCATTCAAAAGTTCATCACTTGTGTGCTTATTAAACTTTGTACATGTTATTGTGGGAGTAATTGAAGGATTGCAATTGTTCATCTTCTGGTGCAAGAAAACTCTAAACTTTGTGTTTACAAATCACATTTATAAGAAATAGACCAAATTCCCTAGGCATGACATCTTTAAATTTTTATGTTGGCCTTGAACCTTGCCACTTCAACTTCATTTGATATGATTACTAATAGATCATATACATATAAGCATAAAATAATTTGGTTATGCTCACTTGAACTTTTCAAATACACTTCATATTTTGACGTGTATTAGTTGAGGTCTAACTTGATGAAAAAGCTCCCAACTCTCTAGTTATTCGCCTACGTGCTTGTTTCAATCCATATATTTGTTTTTTCACTTCGTACACCTTCTCTTCTTACCCTTTGATTTCATAACCTAGTGGTTACTTAACATAGACCTCTTTCTCTAGTGGTCCATTGAAAAAAGTTGATTTTACATACAATTAATACATCTTCCACCCTTTGTAGGTTGCAATTGCCACCATTATTCATATGGTTTCAAGTCTATAAATGAGTGCATGTATACCTCATTAAATTTAATTACAGGTCTTTGAAGGAATCCCTTTGCCACTAGCTTTTCCTTGTACTTGGTTATCTCACCATTTGGTATGAGCTTTAGCTTATAAACTGACTTACATTTACGACTCTATTTCTTGAATGATTAAACAAATCCTAGGTATGAGTCTTCTCAATTGCCTTGAGTTCTCCCTTAATAGTTTCTTTCCAATTTTCATCTTTTAGGGATTGATTAAGGTCATTGTGCTTAGCTTCAATCATCACGATTTCTTCAATCAAGCCACCATCTTCATATATTGATTGCTCAAGGAATATTTCATAGTCATCTAACCTAAATAATTGATTTTTGGCCCTAGTTGATCTTCACTTCTCCTATTCTTTCACAACATCCTCTACATGATCTTATTGCAATATGATTCTAGCATTTCTTGAGTTTGTATCATTCTATACTAGATCATTTGAAAATTTTAGTCAGTTCCATCCTTTGCTCATTAAATTTCACATATCTACTTATTAACACCTTATTATCATTAGGTGAGAATAGTTTGTATGCACATATTGAGTGGTAACCCATGAGGATTATTGTACGAATTCTATCATCCAAATTTCTTCTTAATTGTCCAGACACATGCCTGGAGCAAAGTGAGCTAAACTTTTTGAAATGAGACACACTTGGCTTCAGATCTGTTCAAACTTCATATATTTTCTTCTTCATTAACTTCTCTGTTTTACATCTATTGATGATGTGTATTCCAGTTGAGGTTGCCTCTCCCCATACATGATTTGGAAATTATCTTTCCTTAAGCATGCTTCTTAGCATGTTTAATATGCTTATATTTTTTTATTCAGAAATGTCATTGTGCTAAGGTGTGTAGGGAGCTATTATATCATGCTCAATTCATTCTTTCTCACAAAATTATGAAAATTCAGTTGGAGTATACTTACCACCTCTATTAGTTCTCAATCTCTTATTGTCACATTCAACCTATTTTTCAACTAATAACTTAAATTTCTTGAGTTGAGTAATTACTTCATTCTTCTTCTCCATCAAGTAAATTCACATGTACCTGGTGAATTCATCTATGAAGGTTATAAAAAAATAGTTACCTCCCCTTGACTTTATTTCAAATGACCCACATACATCTAAGTGAACAATCTCTGATTTTTGGTTGACTTTATAGGCAAGTCATGCTTGAATGGCTTCCTTGTCTACTTTACTACATAACACTCTTCAGAAAATTGTTGTTGCATTTTTATCTAAGGAAGACCCTACACCATATTTCCTTCATATGCATTAAGCTCGGACTTCTGAAATTCAGATGGCCATATCTCTTATGCCAAATCCAATATCTCTTATGTCAAATCATTATCGGTTAGAAGATGTAACGCCTCAGATTTTGGTCGAAGACATTAATTAAAAAAATATATATTAATTTTAAAAAGTGCTATAATTTATCTATAATATAAGAAGAAACTATGTTCTGGAAAAGACTCAACTGCCCTTCTTGCTCCATAACCCTCTACGTCATCAGTTTGACTACTTACAACTCCACCTCTTATGTTTAACAAAATGTATGATTAGTTCTCAACAAACTAAAGATGTAATTTAAATAAAATTTTCTAATTTCACTTAAATGCAAAATCATGTTCACTCTTTGTAATTGCAAGCTTCTCAAGTCATATTTAAAGCTTTAGTTTTGATGAAGACAACATGGACATCAACATTCAAAGGATGTGCAAAAAGCTTATCAACATCATATACAAGTCTTGAAGATTAGAAGAAGAATTATTGAAGAATCAACAAATGTTAAATGGTATAAATAATTCTTAATCTTGAATATAGATGTTCACAAAAAATGCATTCATAATCATATACATATCCAACATGTTTACTGTTAAGAAAAACTTTGTTTAAAATCTTTTTCAAAAAGAATTTTTGAAAATAATCCTTTAGGAACCGGTTCCTCCCTAACAGGGAACCGGGTTCCAAACTTGTTCAAAAAACATGTCCCTGGAATTTGTACCAGGAACCGGGTTGTACCAATAGGGGAACCGGTTCCTGCGTGATATTTTTGAAATCTAAGTTATAACGTTCACTAAGAACCGGGTTCTTCCTGTGTCGGAACCGGTTCCCAGCGAACCAGTGCAACTTTTCTTTTGGTTTTTGAATATATTTTCAATGGTACTCTTTCATGAATGCATTGCATATTTTCATATGAATTGGCATGAATGAAGAGGTTCTTGTGACTTTATAAAATGTGCAGATTTTCAGATTTTAAAATATCTATCATAACTTTCATATACAACAAAAAACCTTCTTCATATTAACAATTTTCATTCATTCAAATTTGCACTTAAACTTTCATGTGTTCATAAATTTTGTGAAACTTGCCATATACACTTTCATTAAGAAATCATTACAAGTTTCATACATACATTGTGAACATTTATAATCATTGCTTGAGAATTGTTTTTATCTTGAAGAAGAAGATCAATTGAAGATTGATAGTGCTATCCATCTATTTCAAAATAAATCATTGTATTACTTAAAGAAATTATTCCCTTACTATCCAGGATTGTTGGAAGTAAGTGTTGTAATTTGAAGAGGATTGTTCTTCATTCACATTAGTGTTTGTTTGATCTTAAAGGTGTTAAGAACCTTTGATCACCCTATAGGTTAGATAGTAAGCATAGGCTGTACAATCATTCTAACTATAGTGAAATCTCTTTCGTGTTGGAAAGGGGACTGGAGTACTCTCGGATTGTGAGGGGAACCAAGATATATCACCGTGTTCTTTACTTTTCCGCTTTTATCGCTTTCATCACCATAATCAGGAAAAGATAAGATATAATCAAAACCTTCAAACATTTAACCAAAAAGTACTACAAGTATTCTCATAAAACCGAATAAATTTTTATATACCTAATTCACCCCCCCCCCCCCCCCCCCCCTCTTAGGCACTCTTAGACTTACAATTGGCATCAGAGCAAGTTATAGGTAACTTGTTCCTAAAGATCCAGAATGACTTCCGCAAATCCAAATCCGGTTTTCAAAGATAGTGGTAGTAACAACAAGCCTCCATTGTTTTGTGGTGAATACTTTGACTTTTAGAAAATTCGCATGAAGGCTCATCTTGAAGCGCAAGGAGAAGAAATATGGAACGTTGTTTAGAATGGTCCATTTACTCCGGTGTATGTTGTCAATGGTGTTGGGTCATCAAAGCCTAAAGCATCATGGGATGACGATGACAAGAAAAAAGTTCTCTTTGACAAAAAGGAAATCAATATTCTCCAAAGTGCTCTTAGTATGGATGAATTTTTCCGAGTATCGGCATGTACAACAACAAAGGAAATTTGGGATACTCTTGTAGAAACTCATGAAGGAACCGCCGAAGTCAAAAGGTCTAGATTTAACACTTTGAGTCAAGAATATGAATTATTCAGAATGCTGCCCGGAGAATCCATCCTTGACTTACAAAAGAGATTCGTTCACTTGACAAACCATTTGAAGGAACTCGGTAAGACTTTAACTAACTATGAATTAAATCTTAAAGTGCTTAGGTCTTTAACGAGGGAATGGCAACCAAAAGTGACGGCAATATCCGAAAAGAAAAGCGTAGCAACTATGACTTCCGCAACACTTTTTGGAAAGCTTCAAGAATATGAGACGGAACTTGGAAGGCTTGAAAAACATGAGAATCATGAGAAGAAATCCAAAGACATTACTTTGAAAGTTGATTCAAAATAAAGTCAAGATAAAAATGCATCGGAGGAAGATGAAAACCTCTTGCTTCTTGTAAAAAGGTTAGGAAAATATTTTGGTCATAAAAATAATCTTCATAATGCTAACTTTGTCAAAAGAAAGAAATTCTATAAGCATAAAGATAAAGAAGCCTCCACATCAACACAAGATGTCACATGCTATGAATGTGGAAAGCAAGGTCACATAAAGCCGGATTGTCCAAAACTCTCCAAGAAAAATGGATTCAAAGGCAAAAAGGAGTTCAAGAACAAAAAGGCTTATGTTGCATGGGAAGATAATGAGATAAGTTCTTCATCCGATTCGGAAAGCGACGAATGTGCAAATCTAGCATTGATGGCTTCACATCACTCCGACGATGAAGAAGAGGTATGCTTGAAATACACATCAAATGTTTGGTATCTTGATAGTGGATGTTCAAAGCATATGACAGGAGATGTACATCAATTTTCATATCTAGTACATAAAGCCAAATGGTATGTCACCTATGGAGACAACACCAAAGGAAAGATTCTTGGCGTTGGAATAGTTGGCACACCTCCATCCATTAAAATTGAGGATGTTCTCTATGTTGAAGGATTAAAGCACAACCTTCTTAGCATAAGTCAACTTTGCGATAGAGGGTTCAAGATCAAATTCAACAAAGAAGAATGCCTTATTATGGATGAGGCAACCAATGAGGTAAAACTCAAAGGTATAAGAACTAAAAATATTTTTATGATTACTTTAGATGATTTGTCTATGAAGGTACAATATCTTATGGTAAACAACAATGACGCTTGGTTATGGCACAAGAGGATTGCTCACATTCACATGGAGCACTTGAACAAATTGGTTAAGCATGACTTAGTTATTGGTCTACCAAAGATGAAGTTCATCAAAGACAAATTATGTAGTGCATGCCAAAAGGGCAAACAGACTAAATCAAATTTCAAATCTAAGAATGTGGTGTCTACTACAAGGCCACTACAATTGTTACACATGGATCTCTTTGGTCCATCAAGAACAAAAAGCTTCGGAGGTAATGTATACGCTTTGGTTATTATTGATGATTTTTCTAGATATTCTTGGACTTTGTTTCTTGTGCAGAAAAGTGATGCTTTTAAAGCTTTTAAGAAGTATGCTAAGCAAATCCAAAATGAAAAATCACTAAAGATTGTATCCATAAGAAGTGATCATGGTGGAGAATTCCAAAATGCACAATTTGAAGAATTTTGTGAAGAACATGGTATCTCTCATAATTTTTCAGCACCTAGAACTCCACAACAAAATGGAGTAGTTGAAAGAAAGAATAGGTTTCTAGTGGAACTTGCAAGAACAATGCTTAGTGATGCAAATCTTCCTAAATATTTTTGGGCGGATGCGGTTAGTACGGCATGTTATGTTGGAAATAGAGTTATCATTAGACCTATAATAAAGAAGACTCCATATGAACTCTTCAAAGGAAGAAAGCCAAATATTGCTCACTTCCACATTTTTGGATGCAAGTGTTTTGTTCTTAACAATGACAAAGACAATCTCGGTAAGTTTGACGAGAAATCCGACGAAGGTATATTTCTTGGTTATTCCCTTTCTAGTAAAGCATATAGAATTTATAATAAAAGAACTTTAACTATTGAAGAATCTATGCATGTATCTTTTGATGAAACTAACACCTCTAAGGAGGAAGTAGTTGTGTGTGATGATGATCCTATAGATTTACCAACTCGTAGATATCTTCACAAAACCGCTTGCTCAAGAACCATTCTTCAAAATCCGAAGAGAACTTGGTATTTTGGATGAAGGTGATATCTAAATGTTTCTCATAAGATGCACGTCTTAATTTTTCTTCAATCAAGAATTTATGTTTCAGTACACTCTGCTTCTACTCCTTCTTTTATATATTGTTCGTCTTAATTTTTAAAATAAATTTGTTTCACTCTTTTTCTCCATCCTTTTTGATGTTAACAAAGGGGGAGAAGAATATATGCATATGTGTTGTTTTGTTTCAAAGAAATTGCAGGCACTCACTCCAAAATTCAAGGAATCATGGACTTAGGGGGAACATACAATTTAGGGGGAGCCTTGCATTTGCTCAACATTATTGCTACACAAAACAACATAAAACATTTCAAGAATTGTTTTCAAGACTTGGTTGTCATCATCAAAAGGGGTGAGAATGTAATTGCAAGCTTCTCAAGTCATATTTAAAGCATTAGTTTTGATGAAGACAACATGGACATCAACATTCAAAGGATGTGCAAAAATCTTATCAATATCATATACAAGTCTTGAAGATTAGAAGAAGAATTATTGAAGAATCAACAAATGTTAAATGGTATAAATAATTCTTAATCTTGAATATAGATGTTCACAAAAAATGCATTCATAATCATATACATATCCAACATGTTTACTGTTAAGAAAAACTTTGTTTAAAATCTTTTTCAAAAAGAATTTTTGAAAATAACCCTTTAGGAACCGGTTCCTCCCTAACAGGGAACCGGGTTCCAAACTTGTTCAAAAAACATGTCCCTGGAATTTGTACCAGGAACCAGGTTGTACCAATAGGGGAACCGGTTCCTGCGTGATATTTTTGAAATCTAAGTTATAACGTTCACTAAGAACCAGGTTCTTCCTGTGTCAGAACCGGTTCCCAGCGAACCAGTGCAACTTTTCTTTTGGTTTTTGAACATATTTTCAATGGTACTCTTTCATGAATGCATTGCATCTTTTCATATGAATTGGCATGAATGAAGAGGTTCTTGTGACTTTATAAAATGTGCAGATTTTCAGATTTTAAAATATCTATCATAACTTTCATATACAACAAAAAACTTTCTTCATATTAACAATTTTCATTCATTCAAATTTGCACTTAAACTTTCATGTGTTCATAAATTTTGTGAAACTTGCCATATACACTTTCATTAAGAAATCATTACAAGTTTCATACATACATTGTGAACATTTATAATCATTGCTTGAGAATTGTTTTTATCTTGAAGAAGAAGATCAATTGAAGATTGATAGTGCTATCCATCTATTTCAAAATAAATCATTGTATTACTTAAAGAAATTATTCCCTTACTATCCAGGATTGTTGGAAGTAAGTGTTGTGATTTGAAGAGGATTGTTCTTCATTCACATTAGTGTTTGTTTGATCTTAAAGGTGTTAAGAACCTTTGATCATCCTATAATGTTAGATATTAAGCATAGGTTGTACAATCATTCTAACTATAGTGAAATATCATTCTAACTATAGTGAAATCTCTTTCGTATTGGAAAGGGGACTGGAGTACTCTCGGATTGTGAGGGGGAACCAGGATATATCACCGTCTTCTTCTTCTTCTTCTTCTTCTTTCTTCTTCTTCTTCTTCTTCTTCCTTCTTCTTCTTCTTCTTCTTCTTCTTCTTCTTCTTCTTCTTCTTTTCTTT